>CM040428.1:72900967-73500967 GCA_022702705.1 Papilionanthe hookeriana x Papilionanthe teres | reverse complement strand
TCAAGGACTATTAAACTTAGAAACGCTATTATCTCAAGTGGTCGATACTCTTCTCTTCTTCTTGAAAAATTTGTCAAATTGAGTTGTTCTAACCCCCAACCATCGACAAATGAGGCAATTAGGAACTTGCATCTCCAATCTTTCACCCAGTGTTCTGAGCCGGTGAACTGGAACTTACCGTATAATTTGAACACAACATAACCATTCGATCCTATGTGAAAATAGAACATGTAACTAAATAGATCGATAGGCCATGATATTTTTCTACGCTAACAGAACATAATGCAGGTCATATTGCCACCATGGAATTCGGCTTAATCTTTGCAAGGATAAATCCATACTCATTGAGATGTGATTTGAGTTCATAGTACAACAACAATTCATACCAAAACTGGTCACGATACATCACTAGGTCTTTACTGTATTTTCTGGTTGCCTTTTCATTATAACGGGTGGCCTGAAGCTTAAGGACAAATGAAAAATGCAAGTTTATTTTTATAAAAGAAATGCCCAATGATGATATAATGGATTGCTCATCCACAGCCTCCAAGTCGAAGGTCTGAGGAGTCCTCTTCGGAGTCTTATGAGTATCAAAGAAGTAGACAACAACAAACCAGAGATCAAAAAAGAATCAAGAAGTCGAAAACGAAAAAAAAAAAGTCGCACTCATTGGTCCCTCAACACCTATTCTAGAAGCATAGCAGCAGATGAAATATCGCTCATGAAAATTGAGAAAAATGCCTTGTTAAAAACATCGAGAAGTGCAATAATAAATATTTTATTTTTATTTAATATAAAAATCATGATTACACAGTAATTCAGTTTAACAAGAAATATTTCACAAGTTGATGCTCGACCAGCTCGGCCAAGACTAAACCCTTCCTAGCTAATTTCCTAAATAATGTTTGATCACCTAACTTCAAATGATTTGTTCAGTCGGCCTCAAACTTGACCCTCACAACAAGGGCATCTGCTCGAAGCTCACTAATCTCAAGATGAATAATGGTTATTTCCATGCCCAACTCCTCTAACTTTGCTTGAAAGTCGCAATCCGAGAGGGCCAAAGCCGCCCTCAGTTCCATCATACGATATGGTAAATTTCTGAGAGAAAACCAACGCTCCTCAGACATTTCGCCCCAAACTTTGTCGGGATCCGCTGGATGATCCACCACATTCTCTTTGCATCGGTTAGCCTCTTGGGTACTATAATCATCCGTAAGGTTGGATCGACACCACCGACGCCAATCGACAATTGCCCAAATAGAGGATACTCATCTACAAGATGGAGAGGCCGCCAGCAAGCATGAGAGTATTAAAAAAAAAGGAGAAAAAAAAGAGAGGAAGGGAACACTTCACCCATAATCTGATTCACTTCAGATCATGTGGTTCCACCAACTTTGCAGGTTGGGATATCATCTATCAACCATATCTCACTAAATGGAGGATCACCTTCTCCTGCTCGTGGAACGTCGACTATAAAGAAAATATTCATGACAATCGCCTTGATTTGAACTTCAAAGGAGCTCTTATCGACAGGTCGATCGACAAAGCCCCTCATTCTTCACCTGCTTTAGGTAAAACACTTCCCGATGTAACGTGAACCAAATCAGAGGACTCTTCCACCCTCGTCTCCTCAATCAACCACAACTTCCTGGTCAACCACTTCCACCCTCGAATCCCCATGATCTGATCATGAGCGCAACTAGCATTCTATCATTGTTAACAAGTTTTAATACAGGGCATATTCTTTCTCCATAGTGAATCTGCGAACAACAAATAAAGAAACGAAATCGAAATGATGAAGCTATCCCTTTAGAGCCTTATTTATCATATCGCAGGCACGAAAATCCAATGAGTTTGTTTGTGGCATTTAATAATTAATGTTAAGATGTTCTTTTATTTTAAAATTTCCTTCTCCTTGTCGCAGTCGTCCCTATCAAGGAGCAGAGATTGGAGAACTTTAATATGTACATAAAAAATGTGTCAAAATGAGTAACAAAAACATCTCATGGATAATAAGAGGAGTGATGTGGCCCATCAGCGCCAATCTAAGACGACAAAGGACCAAACGATCGATCGACAACTCACGCATATTGGAAGGATTATGCGTCTTAGGAGGAAAAAAGACATACCACCCCTAAAGAATCCATAGGACTTGACCCACCTGGAAAAACAAGTCGTATTCCAACCTGGATAGGCCGAGAGTGTAAAGACGGACCTCACAATCCGAGGGAGGAAGGCGTGAATCCTTTGCAAAAACCTGCCTAACCTAAAAACCACCAAACCTAGTGACTGCCCGACCTTGAAGCCGCATGACCATACTTATTGGCCCCATGAGCCATATTTATCTATGGACTAAAATACCCCACGATACCTTTATACTTTAGGGGTATAGTACGCAATTAAACGATGATCAATTCCTACAAATAAGGTGTCTATTTCACGAATAAAGGTTACACAAATTTACCGTTCATTAAAGTGATATTGCTCTCCTCTCTGCACATCTTTCTCGCTTTATTCCTTAGGCTGGCCTCTTGGATGGATTTAGATCCAACATAAACATAGCAACAAAATCCTTAATATCTAATTGAAAATAGCACTATTAACATTTTATAAAGTGAAATCCACCTTTTCGTGCAATGTTTAAAGCACCAAAATTTTATGTAGGTAAATATTATAGTTTGGTGTGAGATATGTAAATACATAAGATTTGTGTGCAACATATGTAAATTTCACACTAATTCATTATTAAAGTAAATTATACAAGTGTTAGAATTTTTCACATATTAAATTATTAATAAACCCAGTTTTTCACATATGGAAGTCTAAACATAAATTAGAGAGAAGATTTAAAGAACTCTAGAGTTCTGCCTAACACTAATGCTAACTATCATAAAAAAAAAACCTACCAAAATTTAAATATTGTAACCAATCTCCGCCATCTAGCTACTCTTTTGATATACTAACATTTGATCATTATCACATAATTATTATTATTTTGTCCGATCATCTTCATCATATCGTTGCATCCTTTCGACCGTCTCTTTTATCTTATAATCATTATGATGGCATCTAATCATATTTGTTCTAATATGATCACCACTCTCCATTATTTCCATCACAATTACAAGAGATTATGTAAAATTCACTCCCCCATCTTATGATTTCTAAGCCAATGAATAAATATTTATAGGCCTTTTCTTTTATCTTCTTAAAGATGAATATTCAATTAGTGTACGGTCTAAAAGATTTCGTCTCTACCCGCAAAGCTGTAGACCGTTTTAGCACTTCCGTTACACACCATTTTTTATTATTAGTCTATGGGTGTATTCAATGCCATTTTAGAATCATTAAAATTTTTTATAATGATTCTCGTCATTGGATTCCTTATCAATCGAGCCGCCAATGCCCGTTTAAAACAAATTCGCCTAACCCGTCCACCCTCTTTCTTATTTAAAGCACCAATAAATGATGCACAGATTAGAAAAGCGAAAATGAAGGAGCATGAAACGATATGGGAGATTCCACCTTTTATTTTCGAATGAAAGCCAATTGATTTTCTATTTGTTAGGTAGGATCAAGAAACATTTGGATATAAAATTGGAAAGGTTTGGAGTGAGAAATAGGACATATATAAACGAAATAAGATATGAAGTGATTTTATTTTGTAACTAAGAGTTCGTTTGAGGCAGCTTATTTGGTGTGGTGGCGTTTTGAAAATGCACCCGTCCTGTTTGGATAAACTGTGTTTTGGCAGCTTATACGTTTTCAAAATGCTGAAAAGAGCGTTTTCACACTGCACCTAGCTAAATGCGGTGAGAGCTTTTTGGTTGCGGTATAACTTTTCCAAAAAAATAAAAATTTGAAATTGCAACCGCACCTAATTTATCAGTAGATAATTTTTAATCAGCTTATCAACAGATTATTCAATAAGCTACAGCTGCTCCAAACAGACCCTAAGAAATCATTTGACTTCTTTAATTTAGGAAAGTCTTTAAAAGAAGATTAATAATATATGATGTGATAAATGAAGATTGCATATATATATATATATATATATATATATATATATATATATATATATATATATATATATATATATATATATATATATATATATAAGAATTTGTGAAATGGCAGGTTTAGATCAACAAACAAACAAATGCCAAAGAAAATTTAAGAATTATTTTACGCAAAATTTAATTTTTATATATAATAGTTTAGCATTGTATACCCAAATACGATCATGTTGGTTTTAATGTTTGAGACGCCACCACCACAAAATTGAAGGATTTCTATCTAAATGATTGGATGAGTCACCTGAAATAGAGAGATAAAGTATTATCTTGAAATGGATTTAATCATTTGGATATGAAAGTCTTTAGGATCTATGGGTCTATGTTAACAAAAGATTTTTCCCTTCCTTACACATATACTATAAGATCTATTTTATTAAGAAGTTTAGTATCATTAAAAGCCATCATAGTTAGTTATATCCCATGAGTTGTGAACTCCAAAGAAAACTCTTTATTAAAATATTAAGTTTTATTGTTTAGGATTTCATGGTCGGATATTTCAATATTGGCATTTTAAGATTTTAATGAATAGAGTCAAGATTTGAAGGGATTGTTCACGGAATTCAAAAGTTAATACTTATAATCTAATGTTGTACAATGACTCATAACAAGATTAACCATCTCTAAAAGGAAGGTGTACCTTGGGGATTCAAATCTGAAAATTATTAAAAGTGTTTGGTTGGTAGAATTTGGATGGAGTCAAAAATGAATTTAGAATGGATTGGATTTGGACACAATAAGTTTGATTTTAAAAATTTGACTATAATGGTCTAATTTGAAAAGTTTGATTTGATTCCTAAACTAAAGGAACAGGTTTAGTTGGAAAAATTTCTAGATAAAAGTTGAAGGTTGAATCCTAAAATAAATCTAGACTCTATAAGTAGATTAAAATATGTGGATTAATCTAAATTTGGGTATGATGTCTTTAGTCAAGTTATTCATGATTTTTTTATCGTCTCAAATTCATTGGTAACCTTAGATTAATAATCAACCAGATAGTTAGATGTCTTCACTATTGCCATAGTGACAGCGAGTGTAGCCCTATGTGAACATTAGGGGTTAAAAGATGTCTTCATTAATAATCAAGAGTTGTTTCATCCTTGGTCACCAACATTGTCAAAAAGATTTACATTCTTGCAGTTTTATAGGTCATATTCCTTAGAAACTAGCACAGGGTACATGGTAATTTAACCTTGCTTCTAGGCTAGACCAATCTAGAGGCAGAACATTAGTTTCATTTCTAAGTTAGTTAACTTAGACTTTAAATTTTATCTACTAAGGTAAGATTTCAATTATTTCAGTTAGTGAATTTAATTTTTTCCTTAAGATTTGATATTTTATTTTTAAATTGATTAAACTTTCTAATTTGTCAGTCAACAAGAGAATCAAATATTTAATGTGTTCGTAGTTGTTTAATTTTCAACCCAATGTTCAAGTTTTAATTCACTAGTTCCTCCTAAGATCCTATCGCTATTGTTAATTTTTTTTCCTAGGTTGGAGTGTCAGTAATTTATGTTTTTCTATAGGACAAACTAGAGTTTATGTGTTAAACACATGAATGTAAATAGAATTGACATACATAATACTTGATTATTATATTTTCATGTTTAATACTTGAATTTTGATAATTTTGGAAAATTTGGGGGTTTTGTGTTGTTAGAGACATTTTGGTTATTTTGGCAAATTTGGGGTATTTTTAGAAATTTGGGAAAATTGAGATATTTTAGGAAATTTGTGTGGTTTGGAATTGTTTGAAAAGATTTTTTGAGGGAAATTGATAATTTGGAAAATTTTGGAAAAATTGAGATTCGAGGACCATTTTGGTGAATTTAGGGAAGTTTAGGGGTAAAAGAGAAAAATGGAGGTTATGGTAAAATTAAGGTTGTTTGAAGATGTCAACCACAATGCCAACCTTTTGGGTGCCATTAGACTAAGGTGAATCCCATGGGTCCTTCATGTGTTGGTCTTAGTCATCTTAGCTAAAAGCTAAGGGTTTTGAGGGACCACCCACATGAGTTCCTAAAAGAGTGGGGAGAATATAGATGAATGATCTTAGGGTTCTAGGTTTTGATTGCAATTATGGTGAGGTGTGTTAGTGAAAGTTAGGTGGTTCCATCACTAGTCCTCTATGATAGTCAACTAGAAAGTCATATGGCTAGATCCTAGGCTCCTAAGAGAAGGAAGACTAGACTTCAACAAAAGTGAGGTCAACAGAACCCTATGACTATGAACTAAAGAGAAATTTTAGGAGGAATAGAAAACAGAAAAGACTTCAAGAATCTGTTCTAGAAATGGTGACTCAACAAATTAAAGAAGAATCAGTTCATGATTATAATGGTAATGATTATAATGGTAATAGACCTTTATGGGAATATGCGAATCCTAAGGTAGATAAAATTCATTTAGGTATTCAAACCCCAACTGTAGAGGCAAACACATTCAAAATTAAGCATGTTATTATTCTAATGGTGCAAAATAATCAATTTGGTTGATCCCTGTCTGAAGATTCCAACTTACATTTGGCTAGAATCTTCCATATTCCTATTATTACAACTCACGCTGGAAGAATGTTTCCATCTTTAACTAAATAACAATTATGGAGGAGGAAACCAATAGTGAGGAAATAATCAAGTTAATCCTATAGGTAATTGGAATAACTGGGGTAAATCTAACTTTATATCTTCTCCTCATGGTCTTAACTGCAACCCACATGAAGAAGTTATCGTTAGAAGAGGTTGCTCTTCAAATGAGGAGCAACTACAAAGTCAAGTGGCTTTAATTAGTAATATAGAAAATCATATGGGACATATTGTTAACTCACTCAACAATCATGCTCAAAGGATTCTTCCTAGGAGCACTGAGGTGAGACCTAAGGAGAAAGTGGTGAGCAAGTGAAATCTGAGTAACAGTTGGATTTGTCTGACTGACGATGTTAAAACAAGTGCTTCGTGAGAGACAACCAATGATTATTTGTGTTTGTTAATGTGTTGTGATTTTTTGAGGTGTTCTATGTTTGTTGATGTGGAGTGATTGGTTTTTTTATGTTTGTTAATGTTTAGATTGAGTGTGGATTGCTTTGATTGAAGTGTGTCATGAGGGAGGTGATTCCTTAACTTATCATTGCAACTAGACTTATATTTGCTCTCTGGTAGTAGTTGGATGAACAAGTCCACTGTGACTCAGTACTCAACCGAACTTGAGAATTTGCTGGATACAAAATGAGTTTGGACATGGGACAGGTCCATCTCATTTTTATTATGTCATTTACTTGACCTTGTTTTCTTCAAAATGGTTTAATACACCAGTCGAAGAGTAACATGAGGATGAACCTACACTACTCTTATTAATGCTAGAGGAGTCTACTTAAAGGGATGAGTGGATACGTGAGGTTGATGCACATGAGCCAATATATCAGAAATGATCTTGTCTTTAGGTTTAACCCTACAAAAGCATTTGAAATCACCCAGGATTAGTGAAGTGATTTTGTTTGAAATTGTAAGTAAGGAAATGAGGTGTGATGAGATGGAGGAAGAATTGGCCTCATTTATGTATTGATGTTTGTGTGTGTGTGTTATAAGAGTAAAGATGACCTGAGGAAGGACAAAATATTCATTTAATTGACTACAACCAAAATTGGATCGTGCATGAAGGCCTGGACCCTGGCATCAAAATGTCAGGAGTGTAAATTGGTGTCTAGGCGCCAGACCCACCTACTCGACCATATTGAGCTAAACTACTCGGTTTATGTGATTTTCACATGACTTCTTCCCTTACTCTTCTCATGTGAATTAGAGGCGACTTTTAGGGATTCTTTTCTCCTTGCATTTTGGCTCAATATAATTAAAGTGTGAAATTCACCTCCCAAAAGTAAATTTCACTAATACAATCTTGCATTTTCATCTTCATCCAAGATTTTTTTTGAAATTTTAGGAAATTCTGAAAGAAGAGGGTGTAATTGTAGGAGAGAGTTGATTTAGCCCTTAACTAGTGACTGCGACTTTATATATTAAGCAAGAATTTATGAAGTCAAATTTATATATTTAGAATGATTTAGTAAAGTCACAAATTCAATGCAAGTATATGTATCGTATCAAGTAATACAGGGCTCTAATGGAGTCCTGGTTATCGATCCCACAGGGAGGTGAACGTTCTTTAAATCAGATAATATAGCACTAAAATCCAATACCCAATGTAACAATTACTTAAGTGTACTACCACTAGCTAATGCAAAGTATAATAAAGCTACTACAATTACTTCTAATTACTGAACTATATTAACTAACAAACACACTAACTTATGTGATTTATAAGTTACTTCTATATGAAAAGTGTCTTTCTTCCTGCATAAAGTTTATTATGTGTGGATGATGAAGAATGGTAATTATTTGTGTTGTGCCAAACAGGAGCATGTTTGCTTCTTTACCTTTAAAAGAGTACCCCCTCTTCCAAGCAGGTAAAGAACATTGCCATATCTTAAGTTTAGTTACTAAATCTGAGCCTAGGCTCGGAGGATACCGGCTCTCACTTCGGAGCTCCCACTCACCCTTCACCCGAAGGCTAACCATAGGCTTTAGTTACCAATCTTAAGACCAAATTGGGGATCCCATTCTGTCACCATGAAACCTCCAATTTGAAGTCCATCAAAACTCATTTCCCTATTTATTTCACTTAATCCCCATGAACTACGCAATTCATTCACGGACATTAAATGGTTTCTTCATTCTTGTTGTAGAACATTCAATTCTTTTGGAATTAATGTTCCTCAACATATTTTAACAATTCAATTGGCCGGATTGAAAAGTAACTTAAGTTCCAAATTAAAGAAACATCACAAATTTTATAACACTTAAAGGGCACATCATTTCCACATCACCACATCATAATTACTTCATGCAAGAAGAAAGGCAAGGGAGACTACTCACTAACCATGGAGAAGATATAAAAACACTTGGATTTTATATATAAAAGAAGAGTCAAAGAAACTACAATAGTAAATACAACTTATCTCTTTCTCTTCACCAAGTAAATTCCTTCAAAGTCCCCTTGATTCCTTTAATCTTCCTTGCAACACTTGATTCTCTCCTTGGAACAAGATGAAGAAGCAATCTCTCACTTTACTCCCTCTTATCCCCTCCTTAGAGAAGAATCTCTCTTAAAATCATAAACCCTAACTCTCTCTCACACTTTCCTCACACTCTCTATAATAATTCTCTTCTCTTCCTCTCTATTTTCGTCTTGGACACTTAATTTAATGTTAGGAACGAATTCCCTAAGAGTTTCTTCAAGCACCTCTTCAAAAATCTGCCAAAACTTTTGAATTCGAAGTGACCGACATAGGGCACCGGTGGTGCCCAATAGTGGTGACGGCGGCGCCCTATCGTGCCAATTAATTTTGGAGTCTCTGGAATAGGGCGCCGGCGGCGCCCATTCTGGCGCTGGCGGCGCCAGGGCTGTTTTCCTTCAAATTGCTCCATTTTGTTCTATTTCGTTCCTTTTTGCATCTTTTCGCTCAATCACTCATAATCATCATACCTGCAACAAATCATGAAAAATAAATTCCTTTAAAGTGCAATATCAACAAAGATAAGTAAAAACATATAACTAAAAGAGTATATATTTTTGGTGCATCAAAATCCCCCAAACATAAACTATTACTTGTCCTCAAGTAATCCTTTTACTACATAAAAATATAACTCTAGGTAATGTACATTTCAATTATAAGAGACCAAAATTTTTCATTCAAAAGAATATAGTGTTTAGATTTTCAGAAAAAGTTTAGCAACTACGGTCAACATTACGAGTATAAGAATATTCAAGTACTTAAGTCTAAGAGTTCTAGTCTTCTATTTATTTCAAGATGAACCATAATTTATTATATTAAGAGTGTTTTAAAGTACTATGTGAAAAAGGAGTTCATGCAAACTTTATTAGAATGTAGGCTAGTACCTTAAACATAAATTCAGAAATGAAATCAAGCTCTCCCTTTAAGGTGATTCAAGTGAAGGCAATTTTTGATTAGGCATCTCCTCAAGCTTCTCCTCATAACATTTCTCTTTTCTTTTCTTTTTCTTTTTCTTTTCCTTTTCTTATTTCCGAGGATTACTATATCTGGATAGCCTTTAATGATTTTGAACTTCAGTCTCCTCTTTATAAAGTTCAAACTTAAGTCATCTCTTTACTTTATAGTTAAGTACAAGATTTATTATTCATCATAAAGTTACAATCTCTTCTTAACACATAATACTTTAAATTCCTTAATATTTCAAAAATACAGTTCTATTTACTTTAAATAGTTGACTATAATCAAATCCTTTCATACCAAATATCTTAACTTTTATCACTACAAATTTTCATTTTTTCCTTCCATAATATTCAACTGAAATGAAAAGTTTTAGTTATCTTTTAATGAGGTTCAATTGCCAAAAGTTATGCTAATAATTTTTGAAATATAATAATTGAGAACAAATAAAAGTTTAGCATTTCTCTACCCTCCCCTAAACTTACATTTTTCAATAAATTTGAAGTAGTTGAGAGTAAAAGAGAACTAACCTTTATGTGCTGAGATTTTGAAATCTTCATAATTTACCTGGTATTAATCAAAATTTACAGCTAGCAAGCATGAAACAATTAGTAGCAGTGATATAACAATTTTAAATAGTTGCATGGGTAAAGAGAAATAAAAATTAAACAACTAAATATCCAACAGAACACTATAACATAAAGCAAATTATCACACCACATAACAGTACAACTAACAGTTCAACATAAAAATTAAATGACACTACATCACGTAGTACAACACAGGGTTACACATCACATGAAAAGTAAATGTCCACTACATCACATCAATACATCTCAGCATACTAAGAATAATAGAAATAAAACAAACAAGCTATCTACCAGTCTCCATCACCAGGATCAGCAGCAGGGTCATCAACAGGGTCAGAAGGTCTAGGCCTGTACGGTGTATAACTAGAGCAAGAAGGAAATGTCACATCAGACTCCCCCCTCATAAATCTGGCTTGAGCATTGTAATAAGCCATATCAAACTCAACTCTTCTCTATAAAGATTCTTCATTCACATCACTTCGGGCCTCAAATACATCCATCCTATGATGCATCCTATCTATACTATCACTCTGCAATCTCAACTACTGCATGATATCAGATAGTGTCGGGGGCTCAGAAGTAGATGGAACATCATAACTTGTGGTAGGAATATCAGTACTCCTACTCTCCTCTCTTGCACCCACATGAGCCTCATAAGAACGAATAATGGTCTTCGTAATCGGCCTCAAAGGTATTGCTACTTCCTCGTAACTACTATACTCCACTCCGTATCGAACACAAAGTGCATGAATCGGTGCGGGATGTCCTAATCCACCAGAGTGGTTTCTCCTTTGGCAATAGAGTGAATGCTCTTAAAAATAATGGCTCCAATATTAATCTTCTTCATATTCTGGATGCAATAATTTAAAATAGCTCGATCCCTAGTAACTTGACTGTGATGATAAGAAGGTAACAGTCTTGCAGAAATGAAATAATGACATGCTTTAGAAGCAACATTTAAAGTAGAAGCAGGGAAGTTAATTATATGTCTCTAATTCATCTTCCATTCCCCTCTTCCATTGGTCAGATACGTGATTATACTCATCAAATTCCCTTCACTAGTATCAAAATTCTCAAATTCACAAACAAAAGGTTCTCGAATTTGATAAAATGCATTGATACGTTGTGGGGTGAACTCAACCAGTTTCCCTCGGACTAGCACATATTCCGTTTCAGACCAAAGCACGTTAGCATAAAATTCTTGGAATACTCCCAAAACAGCATTAGCAGAAAAGTAACAGAAATGTTCCCAATTTCGCTCAGAAATCAACTGTTCTATAGATCCACCAGGATTTTCAAATGCTCGATCCTGAATACACTTCTTATTTTGTAATTGAGAGTTGAAGCGAAACTGAGCCTTAATATTAACAAATCTTTCATCGTCCTAATCAAATTTTTGCTTCCCCTTACTCGTTCTAGGAGCCATGTGGATTTCTAGAAAAATTGCAAAAATTTGCCAATAAATTCCAAATCCACATTGTATTAACTCCAAACATTAATCTAAACAACTAAGAACAAATTCTACCACATGAGACTTCACTTTTTCTCAAAAATCTCCAAAAATATCATCCAACAATGTGAGAGTTTCACATGGCGAAAATCCAAAAATTTTAGGTTAAAGTAAAGCTCTTACCAAGAGAATTACAGATTTGGCCTCAGAAATCCTGAAATCCTCTTTAATCTGAGATCTAACAAGCCCTAAAGCTTCAAAATCGTGAATATGGAGGTGGGAGACGAAAGAAATAGCGGAAAAATGGATCCCAGGCTATTTTCGCGAATTTTTAAGGGTCCCGGGCCATTTTCGGTGTTTGGGCGCCGGCGGCACTCTATTCAAAATAATAGCCTGTTTCTCTGGATTTGGGCGCCAGCGGCGCTAGTCCAAAATTCTATTGGGTTCAAAAATTTTCGTCGCAAATTTAATCGTTTAAACCTCCGCATTCTTATTTAACACATCAACAAGCATCTATTTCATCTCATAAACATTAAACAACATCAATTTACACAAACAACACATCACATTACTTTCATATATATAAAATCCACGATACAATGATTACACACATATGTTCATCAAATATAAGCAACACTCCTTAGATCTTTAGTGTTGCAAGTACACTACGATAAGCAAACACGAAGTCTTAAGTACACACAAGAAATCAAAGCAAAGTCCAAACACACCCTACTAAAACAAAGCAAAGCAAACAACATAGCAATCAAAGCAAACACATAAACATAACAAAGCAGCATATAGAATCTACTAATTACTCCTCATCAGTCTCAGAAGTCTCATCCTCTCCAATGTCTCCCATTGATTGATGACGAATGAACAGATTGTAGAATGGACGATATGGGAATTCATCAGATGAATCTTCAGCCACCACAGCATTCTTCTTCAACAGATTAACCAAACCCAACTCAATTCGACCAGTATGATCAAATTGCTCTTTCATCCTCCAATCAATGTGATCAAATAAATCGAAATGTTATTAATAAGCATTCATAATATTTTGTACCCCATTTTCCAACTTCTTTATCTTCTTTAATATCACCCTCGAACTTTCGGAATAGTAAGGTCGAATAGGTTGTGAACTCTCGATGGGCTGATCTGCAAGCACATCCATGTCTCCTTCATCACTTACTGCACGGTAGTCATAAAGATCAATGGGATCAATAGGTCTCCGGGGTAGAAGAAATTTTTCCCAACTCTCATATGGCACTTGTGATTGACTACATAACAAAAATATGGTGGACGGGTGTCCAAGCCCATATTTAGATCCATGCACAATCATTCCCAATACATATTTAGTAATGATTGATCCAATATCCACTGGCCTTCCAGTTTGTAAGCAGAAATTCAGAATAACACTTTCCTTTGTTACCTTACTTATCTTCATAGTAGGAATTAATTTTGCCGAAATAAAGTAATGCCACTGCTTTGATATCAGATTCAAGGATGAAGAAGAGAAAATGATATATCCATTATCCCTTACTTCCCATTCTTCATTCTCATCCGTCAAATAACGATAGATGTCATTCATATCATTGCTCGTCGCATTAAAATTTGCATAATGACAAATATGTACACTTTCTATCATGAAGAGATCATTTATCCTCGCAGGAGTGAATGGTACATACCTTCCTCGCACAAAAACAAATCCTTGGATGATCCCATGCTGATTTACATAAAATTCTTTCACAACCGGAATAACCACTGCGGCGCCAGTGTAGCATAACACTTCCCAACGTCTTTGCTTCACTATCTCTTCAACTCTTGTAGTAGGACTCTCCAAACCTCGATTCACAAAGCCTCTTTTCTTGATAATCCTTCTTTTCATCATCACTTTATGGAATAAACGTTGCGCCTCGAAACTAATGAACTTCTGTCGATTGTAGATGTGAGATCTAGGGAGTTCAATGGAGTGGGAATCCATGGGATGTGAATAGAGAAAGGGAGTTTTCGTTTCTCTGGTGGTTATGGATTTAAAATGGAGTTTTGGGGTGTTTTAAGGAAGAAAATCCCGCTCAAAACCGCCAAAAATTGCATTTTAAAATGTAAAAACCGTCACCTAGAATTTGGGCGCCGGAGGCGCTCAAACTAGAAATTCGGCTGTTATAAAAAAATAGGGCGCCGGCGGCGCCCATTCTGGCTCCGGCGGTGCCAGTGGTAAAAATTTTTCACCGAACTTCGTTTGGCTTGATATGCTTCATTTTCACAATACGATCCAATATATTTTTAATTTTTAACTTATTTAGGTGTAATTAGGATTCTTTAATATTAAACTAAAAGTATAAACAACAATAAGCAAGCAAACTCAACACACAAATACACATATAGGTTGCCTCCCACAAAGCTCTTGGTTTAACGTCGTCATCCCGACAAACCATTCAGTTAACTAGGATGACTTAGCAATAAAACCTCTTTGAAATCAGGTAAAAACCCTCCAAAGTAAGGTTTTTAACGATGCCCATTAACCTTGAAAATATTTCCAGTTTTAGGATCCTCAATATCAACAACTCCGAAAGAATGAACTTTTACTACAGTAAAATGTCCTATCCATCTGGACTTATGTTTTCCCGGAAATAATTTCAATCTCGTATTATATAATAAAACTATTTGTCCCAGTTCAAATCATTTTTTCAATATCTTCTGATCATGCCACAATTTCATTTTCTCTTTATAAATCCTGTCGTTATGATATGATTCATTTCTAATTTCTTCCAACTCATTTAATTGCATAAATCTTTTTTCTCCCGCATTTCTCAAATTAAAATTCAACTCCTTAATCGCCTAATATGCTTTATGCTCCAATTCAACCGACAAATGACAGGTTTTGCTAAAAACTAATCTATAAGGAGACATTCCAATAGGGGTCTTTAGAGGAGTCCTATAAGCCCATAATGTGGTGTCTAATCTAGTAGACCAATCTAATTTATGAATATTCACTGTTTTCTCCAAAATTCTTTTAATTTCCCGATTCGATACTTCCGCTAATCCACTAGTCTAGGGATGATAAGCAGTAGAGATTCTATGAATAATGTAATATTTTCCAGTTAATCTTTTAATTTGATTGTTTCTGAAATGGGATCCACCATCAGTTATAATCACTCTCGGCATTCCATATCTTGTAAATATATTTTTCTTTAAAAATTTAGAAACACTTCGAGCATCACATCTTGGTAAAGCAACAACTTCAATCCATTTCGAAACATAATCAACACCGACTAATATATATAAATTTTCAAATGAATGTGCAATTGGTCCCATAAAATCTAATCTCTATACATCAAAAATTTTAACTTCGAAATTGTAATTCAGAGGCATTTTGTTTCTTCTAGAAATATTAACTACTCTTTGGCATCGATCACAAAATTTAACAAATTTATAAACATCACGAAAAAGAGTGGGCCAATAAAATCCAGATTGTAAAATCTTATAAGTTGTTTTATCAACACCAAAATGACCTCCAAATTCAGAATCATGACATCTCTGAATAATTGGATTATTTTCTTCATGCGGCACATATCTTCTAATAATCAGATCCTTACAATATTTATATAAATAGGGCTCATCCCAAAAATAAAATTTAGCATCATATTTAAACTTTTTTTGTTGTTGCTTTGTTAAATCTGATGGTATAATATCACTTACAATATAATTCACAATATCAGCATACCAAGGCAAATTTTTTTCCATAAGAATATACAATTGTTCATCAAGAAAAGTTTCTGCAACTTCCTTCTCAAATTCAGACAATTTATCATATTCTATTCTTGAGAAATGATAGCAATTTGATTATCAGATCCTTTCCTATCAACTATCTCAAAATCAAATTCTTACAAAAGGAGTATCCATCTAATCAATCTAGGTTTAGCATCCTTCTTTTGCATTAAATACTTGATAACTGAATGATCAGTATGCACTATACTTTTAGTTCCAATTAAATAAGGTCTAAACTTATCAAAAATAAATACTATAGCTAATAACTCTCTTTCATTAGTGGTATAATTAATTTGAGCATCATTAAGAGTTTTACTAGCATAGTAAATAACTTTGAAAGTTTTATCATACCTTTGCCCCAACGCAACTCCATTAGCATAATCACTAGCATCACACATTAATTCAAAGGGTTTCTCCCAATCAGGTGAAACAATTATAGGAGCAGTGATTAATTTTTCTTTAAGTAATTCAAAAGCACATAAACATTCATCATTAAAATTAAACTTCCTATCATTTTCTAGAAGTTGGCACAAAGGTTTAGTAATTTTAGAAAAATCTTTAATATAACGCCTGTAAAATCCAGCATGTCCTAAGAAACTCTGCACCTCTCTCGCAGTAGTGGGTGGTGGTAATCTCTCAATCACTCGAATTTTAGTAGGGTCGACCTCCAAACCATATTCAGAAATTTTATGCCCAAGCACTATTCCTCCTGCAACCATAAATTGACACTTTTCCCAGTTCAGAACTAAATTTGTTTTCTCACCGAGTTCCAAAACTTTTGCCAAGTTTTCCAAACAAATATCAAATGAAGTTCCAAACCCAGAAAAATCATCCATGAAAACTTCTATTCCATTATCTATTATACTACTAAAGATGGACATCATACATCTTTGAAAAGTTGCAGGTCCAAAAGACATTCTTCGAAAAGCAAATGTTCCATAGGGGCTAGTAATTGTTGTCTTTTCTTGATCCTCAGGACCAATAGGTATTTGATGATAACCAGTATATCCATCCAAAAAGTAATAGTACTTGTGTCCAACAAATTTATCCAACATTTGATCAAGAAAAGGTAGAGGAAAGTGATCTTTTCGGGTGGCAGCATTTAGTTTTCTATAATCAATACAAATTTACCATCCATTAACTTGTCTAGTAGGTAAAATTTCATTCCTTTCATCTACTTACACAGTCACTCCACCTTTCTTCAGTACACAATGAATTGGACTTACCCAAGAACTATCCAAAATAGGATAAATAATTCGAGCATCAAGCCATTTTAAAATCTCCTTCTTAACTAGTTCTTTCATTATAGGATTTAGGGTCTGTTTGGGGCAGCTGCAGCTTATTCAGCTTATTCAGATAAGCTGCTTATTCTGATAATCTACTGATAAGCAACTGAATCAAATAAGTTGTCTGTCTGTTTGGTTTGAGCGTTTGGAAAACAGCTGATTGGCAGCTGTTTATGGATAATTGACTCTTATGCCCCTGAAATGAATAAGCTCTTGAGCTGTTTGGTTTCTACATTTGAAAACAGCTTATATGCAGCTGTTTGTAGAAAAATAATAATTTATGCTCCTCTTTATTCATAAAATTTTATTAAGTATAAAAACTTATTTAAAATTTAACAATAAATATTTTTAAATAAAAAATTTTACTTTTAAATATTTGCTTACATAACATGCAATTCTTATTTAAAGCTTGTGTACCTCACCCCACTAACCAATCCCCTTTGAAAATAAGAAGCTTAACAGAACACGAACAATTTTATTTAACTTAATTTCTAAATAAGACAAATAATAATAGACTTTTGTTTGAACGTGTTCAGCTTATTTTTGCTCAATTAAATTCAATAATTAAATATATATTATTATAAATACTTCATATTAATTTTTTTACCGTATTTTAAAAAATATTCAAATTTATTATTTTGTAAATCATTCAAGTTAAATATAAGCCGAGCACAAGCTTTAAAATAAACAAAAATATTTGATTTGCGCCAAAGATGAAGCTTTAATTCACAGGACACATTGAATATGAGCCATTTTTCACATATATACTACTCAACCATTTTCTATTTTAAAACCAGATCAAACATATTAATGAAAAGTTTTCAAAATACAACAATACATTTACATAACTTACAGATATCCAAATAAAATACAAGTAGAATCTGAAACCTAAATACAAAAAACATAGAGACCACACCTAATAGTGAGTTTCACGAAACCTAAATAAAAAGAAGAAGTAGCAGGTTAAAATTACAAGGAGAAAAATGACAGCATTCATTTTATAATGTAAGAGCATGTTACGATGATCGTTGTTTGGTTCTGACACCACAGAACTGTGAGTAAACTTGTCTGTGTGGGAAACAGTCGAACTAGAAGCAATGTCCTGAACTTCTGATACCATGGATCCCCAAGCAACGGTTTTCTGCTGAGATAATGTAGTAACAGACGTATTGTCAACCCACCTGAAGAACTTACAGTCTTCTAATTCTTGTCCCCACCGAGGACATCTGTAGAATTGTCGCCTGTAGCTATGTTCCTGACGTGACATGAGTATTATCGACGGCAAGCCGCAGCGGCATACTACTCACTCAGACTTCACTGCAGACCTGTAGCTCATCTTCCTGCAAATATTTAATTGTTACCTATGAAATAATTGCATTTATGGTAAAAAAAACTCAGTTTGAACAAAAATACAGATTGATATGTAAAGCTCTAAGGAATTGTAACTAATAAAAAACATAAAGACAAAACAACAAAAAACATGAATAGGCTATGACATAAAATCCTTGTAAAACAAGCTTTGTATTATCAACATCTTGGGGTCACAAATTTATACATTAAAAAATAAATATCTCTTTATCTTGTTATTTTTAAAGTGATATTAAAGATTTGAGTGATACAGATATATATGAGATTTTATGTGTTGGATGTGTAAATATATAAGAATTATGTGACATATATATATAACAAAACCAAAAATCAGTGCTATACATGATAAAATAATGTACCTAATATCATAACCTTCTATGATATATAACTTAGATATAATATTAAAAATATGTTGCTTAAAAAGTTAGGAGCTTTTAAGATCTTGAATTTGAGCCAATCAGCTCAAAGATCCTAAATGAATGCACCACATAATATCCCTTGCACTAGTTTGAAACTCAGGAAAGTAACACTTCAACTTAACAGTCCTAAAAACACAACAAAACATCAACAGAGACTTCGCAAATCGACAGCCTTATTCCTTCAGCATCCCCATTTAATTACCAAAGGAATAATAAAATTTGAGTTAATTGTTCAAGAAGGAACATTTCTGGCAATTGGTCAGATCCTTCACTTCTTCCTTGGCATTTTAGCAATCCAGCAAAGAAATGTGCAGGCAAGAAGTAGGGAGAACAATTAATGAGAAGCCTAAATCACAGTAATATCTCTCTTATTGGATATACCAATGGCTAACACCTATGTCACCTACTGAATATTTACATGAGTGTGTATTCATGGCATTTTAGCTACGTGAACAGTGAACAAAGCCCACATATCATCTACCATATCACGGTGAATTAAACACACAATATTAACAAATAACAGTATATCAAACACCCAAATACTGAAAGATAAAACTAAACAAAGAGATTTTTCGAACACTTAGCAGAAAATGGTAGATAGCCGGGGAAAAATAGAAAAACTCACACAACATCTAGTAAATATACTCATTGGAGATTTAAATCATACGGTTTGATCAATCCTATTTCAGCTTCACCGTTAATTGAAACCAGAATTCGTAAAATGATTTATCAGTAAACAACAAGATTTCAAAACTGCCATGCCAAAGAGTTTCCAAATTTTAATACCAAATACTCGACGAAGAGGTCAAAAATAAGGAAAAGATTTACATACATACCATAAATTTATGAAATTCATAGAGATTCTTTCATCCATTTTATCAAATTCTTATGTATTTACTTCCTAACGGTATTGCTAATATAATTCCATAACTACTTCCTAAAACTATTAATATAATTTATCCATTTTTGTCAGACAGCATTTATCCAACAAGTTCAATATAGCTAGCCCTTTGAAGCAGCGGGCAACTTCAAACCTGGGGTCATCAGAAGTCACTTATCCTGAAACTAGTGAATGGAAGCAACATCTTGATCCATGAAGAAAAATACATATTTTTATGCCTTGATTTTTATCAATTTCTAAGGATATTATGCTTTAATGAAAGGTATTTTTGTGTTTTTGGATGTAGGTGATGTAAAAAGGTCTAGAAAAGGAAAAGGAGCAAAAATGGAGCAAAATACAAAAAGAAGAAAAAAATATGGCCTGGCGCCTAGGCGCCAGAAACTGTCGGCTAAGCGCCAAACTCGATACAGAAATTGTCAAATTTTTAACGACTTTTGGACAGTTATTTTGACGGAGTGAGCAGTTATTGGACATTCTAAAAGACTGGCAGTTGTTCCTTGATAATAGGACATGTGACACATTGCATTTGGACGCTCCAAAATGGTTTTAAACGCAAAGAGGTGCGACCCAAAGCGAAGAGGTGCGAAGAACTGGACGCGGTGTCCGGCGCCTAGGCGCTAGATTCCGGCTCCTAGGCGCCAGACCGACCTTCTAGAAGATTCATTGAATTTGGACATGTTTTGAAGAGGTGCCTCAAGGCAACCCTTGGAGCCTATAAATAGGAGTCCACTCCTTCAGAGAAAATCGCCCCCATTCGCCCCACCCCTCTAGCCTCCTTAGAGAGAGAAATCTCATTAGAGAGAGAGAGTCTAAAGAATTAGAGAGAGAAATTTAGGGCCACTTTTGTTTAGTTTAGTGAGTTTACTTTCAAGTTGTAGCATCTGGAGTTCATTACACTGTGGAGTCAGGAGTCAGAAGATCTGTAGAAGGAATATTTGAGATAAGTATTTTTATATTTGATTTAAAGTTTATTTATTATATTTTGCTATTTATTTTCAATGTGTTTTGAGTAGTTAGTTTACTTTCTTCCTTCAATCATGAAGAGATAGATAAGATAATATGAAGATTCGATGGAGAATTAAAATTCAAAATATTTTCAAAAACATTGTGATGACATTAATACCTAATCTTACTTTACTTTTTAAAATGGCCATTTAAATTGTTAAAACCTGTTGAAGAGTTTTGAAACCTTGAAGGAGAAGAACTCTTAACTTGTAAATGTCACATGAATCCTAGGGTAGTCGAAGGTCATGTGCGGGCTATTCAAGGTGAAGTGCAAATAAATAGGAAGATAAGATTTAAAGGGTGTAGAATTGATAAGTTTTTAGAGTGACAGGCTAAATTCTTATAATTTGATTTATAGATCAGGAATGGGTCACTAGTAGGGCCGACCATAGCCACCCTTGGACATCTAGAAGTGAGAGTCTAGATTAACCCATTACTACTAACAATACATCCAGACCTGATCTGTAAATTAGCCAATGTTCTTTGCGCCTGGATCAAATGGTAAAGAATAGGAGTGCTCCTATTTGGCACAATACCATAAATCAAATTCTCCAACGAATATTAAATTATCTTAAAAATCATGGATTAATTGAAGAAAATAAAGTTGTTATTTTATATAGTTTTCATAAATCATTCTCTTAGTATTGTTTTCTTTAATTACATCTAGTAAATTAATAGTAATTTACAGTTAATTTAAAGGATAAAAAGATATTTTTTAAATATAATATTTAGAAAATTTATTTCTATAATTTTTCCCCAAGGGATCGATACTTGGGTTATAATATAAAACCTTATATTACTTGAAACGATACGTATACTTGCGTAGTACCCCTAGTGTGTAAAGTAATTTCTAAAATTTACAATATTTTGATTTATACACTAGCCGCTTATTATAAATTGAGTCAAGCTTTGGCCATCTTTTGGAAGCATATATTACTGCGTTACTTGCGGTCGGGTCAAGTTTTTGGTGCCGTTGCCGGGGAAAGAAATAAAATAGTTAAGAATTTCTGTAAAAAAATATTATATTTCTAAAAATATAAAAATAAAAAAAAATAAAAATATAAAATATAAAAAATTGTATTTTATTCCTTGTTTTATGCAAAGATTTGGTTCTAAAGGATTAATACCTTTAGATTCTGAATTAGAAAGAACAATTAGAAAAATTAAAAAGGGAAAACAAATTCAAAAATTTCAAGAAATGGCTACTTTACAAAATCCAATTGAACTTAATGATCAAAATGTTTATAAACCATTAAGGGATTATGCTAACCCTACAGTTGATGAACTTCATAGTAGTATTCAAATACCAACTGTAGATGCTAATTCGTTTGAACTTAAACCATATATTATTCAAATGGTGCAAAACAATCAATTTAGTGGAACACCAAATGAGGATCCAAATTTACATCTTGTTAGTTTTTAAGAACTTTGTGCTACCTTTAAATATAAAAATGTTTCTGATGATGCTATTAGACTTAGACTCTTTCCTTTTTCTTTAAGAGATAAAGCAAAAATGTGGTTAAACTCATTAGCGACTGGTTCTATTAAAACATGGGCTGAAATGGCACAAAAATTCATTGTTAAATATCTTCCTCCTTCTAAAATAGCTAAATTAAGAAACGATATTACTTTGTTTAGTCAATTTAATGGGGAGACAATATATGAAACTTGGGAGAGATTTAAAGAACTATTAACAAAATGTCCTCATCATGCTTTACCTGATTGGTTGATTATTCAAACATTTTATAATGGATTAATTGGATCTTTAAAATCAATTATTGATGCTGCTGTCTTGGAGGTTCTTAATGTCTAAATCATTTGAAGAAGCTTACACTTTAATTGAAGAAATGGCTAATAACATTTTTCAATGGCATTCCGAAAGGATTAATCCTAAAAAGATGACAAGTATTCACGATAATGAAGCCTTTTCTATTTTAGCTTCACAAGTAGCAGCAATGTCTAAGAAATTAGATAGTTTTGCAATTAATATTTTGCAAAATAATTTTGCTAATATTGAAGATTCTCAAACTATTGAAACTTTACAAGCTATTGCAAGTAAAAATAATCCTTATTCAAATTATTATAATCCTGGGTGGAAAAATCATCCTAATTTTAACTGGAATAATTCACAACAACAATGGGGTAATAATCAATCTCATCCTACTGGAAATTGGAATAATCAAGTTAATCCAAATTTTAAACCTCCTGGATTTAATAATCAACCAAAAAAGTTATCAATAGAGGAATTAATATTACAAATGAATAATCAATTACAAAATCAAAATACTGCTATTCGTAATATTGAAAATCAACTGAGATAAATTGCTACTTTAATTAATAACAGACATGTAGGAACACTTCCTAGTAATGTTGAAATTAATCCAAAGGCAACTGGAAAAGAACATGAACAAGCTAAAGCTGTGCAACTTAGAAGTGGAAAGGAATTAAAAGAAAGAATGCAGAATGAAATTGAAAAAGAGATTGAGGTTGAAGAGATTGAAAAACCTAAAGAAACTATCTCTCCTAGTCAAGATCAGAATTGTTATACATGTTAATGTTAAAGTTGAAAAACCACCACTACCTTTTCCTCAAAGACTTAAACAGCAGAAACTTGATCATCAATTTTCTAAGTTCTTTGAAAATTTTTAAGAAACTTACTATTAATATACCTTTTGCTGAAGCTTTGGAACAAATGCCAACTTATGCAAAATTTATGATGGATATTTTAAGCAAGAAACAGAAATTTGAATCTTTTGAAACTGTTGCACTAAGTGAAGAATGCGATGGCAATAATTCAAAAGAAATTACTCGAAAAGCTTAAGGATCCTGGAAGTTTCACTATACCCTGTGCTATTGGAGAAAAATTTTGTGGAAAAGCTTTATGTGATTTAGGAGCAAGTATTAATCTCAAGCCATTTTCTATCTTTCGAAGATTAGATTTAGGAGATATTACTCCCACTACTGTAACCCTTCAGTTAGCTGATAGATCTATCACTTATCCTAAAGGAGTTATAGATGATGTACTTGTTAAAGTGGATAAATTTATCTTCCCTGTAGATTTCATAGTACTTGATATGGAAGAAGATAAAGAGATACCTATTATTTTAGGGAGACCTTTTCTAGCTACCGGACGAGCTATGATTGATGTGCAAAAAGGAGAACTAACCATGAGAGTTAATGATCAAGAAATTAAATTCAATGTTCTTAAATCAATGAAGTACCCTGATAAAGAGAAATGTTATCGAATGGATATAATTGATTATTTAATTGAAAAACATTATCAAGAAAAATGTGAAGTCATTTCTGAAGAAAAATTTGAATTTTTAACTGATGAAGATGAAGTTGTGGAAGAAGAAGAGACTTATTTTATAAAAGACAATTTGTAAACTTTAGACATAACTCAAAATGATATACTTTTACCATCAATAGAAAAAGCCCCTGAACTGGAATTAAAAATGTTACCTTCCCATTTAAAATATGTGTTTCTTGGAAATTCGTTAACTTTACCTGTTATTATTTCTTCTGAACTTAGTACAGATCAAGAAGAAAAACAAATAGGTGTGTTAAAGGGTTATAAGAAAGCTTTTGGTTGGACTATTGCTGATATAAGAGGAATGAGCCCTTCCATTTTCATGCATAGAATTTTAATGGAAGAAAATTTTAAACCAACAATAGAATCGCAAAGATGATTAAATCCTATCATGAAAGAGGTTGTTAGAAAAGAAATTATTAAATGGTTAGATGCTGGTATTATTTATCTTATTTCGGATAGTCAATGGGTAAGTCCTATTCATTGTGTTCCCATGAAAGGAGGAGTAACTGTCATTGTTAATGATAAAAATGAACTTATCCCTACAAGACAAGTTACTGGATGGCGAATCTGTATTGACTATAGGAAATTAAATGAAGCCACTAGAAAGGATCATTTTCCTTTACCTTTCTTGGATCAAATGCTTGATAAACTAGCTGGACACTCATATATCTATTTCCTGGATGGATATTCTGGTTATCATCAAGTACTTATTGCTCCTAAGGACCAAGAAAAGACAACATTTACAAGTCCTTATGGAACATTTTCTTTTAGAAGAATGCCTTTTAGTTTATGTAATGCACCTGCAACTTTTCAAAGATGTATGATGTCAATATTTTGTGATTTGATTGACAAAGGAATTGAAATATTCATTAACGATTTTTCAGTCTTTGGAACTTCTTTTGAATCTTGTTTGGAAAACATTTCCAAAGTTCTGAAAAGATGTGAAGAAACAAATTTAGTTCTTAACAAGGAAAAATGTCAATTCATGGTCACAGAAGGCATTGTACTTGCTCACAAAGTATCACAAAAAGGGATGGAAGTTGATAAAGCAAAAGTAAAAATTATTGCTGAATTGCAACCACCTACTACTGTTACTGATGTGAGAAGTTTTCTAGGTCATGCTGGATTTTATGGAAGATACATAAAGGATTTTTCTAAAATTGCTAAACCTCTTTGTCATTTATTAGAAAAAGATGCAAAATTTGAATTTAATAAAGAATGTATTAATGCTTTTAATATTCTTAAAGAAAAATTAATATCTCGCACCTATCATTGTTGCACCTAATTGGGAGAAATCTTTTGAATTAATGTGTGACGCAAGTGATTTTGCAATTGGAGCTGTATTAGGACAAAAATATGAGAAAATTTTTAAAGTTGTTTATTATGCTAGTAAAACTCTCACTGAAACGCAAAGAAATTACACAACCACTGAGAGAGATCTTCTAGCTATAGTATATGCCTTTGATAAATTTAGACCTTATCTTCTTGGTACTAAATGCATAGTTCATACTGATCATTCTGCTATTAAATATCTATTATCTAAGAAGGATTCTAAACTTAGACTGATAAGATGGGTTTTACTTCTACAAGAATTTGATTTTCAAATAGTAGATAGAAAAGGAACTCGAAAACCAAATTGTTGATCATTTGTCTAGAATTAAAAATGATATTATTTTGGAAGAAAATATAAATGAGAAATTTCCTGATGAATCTTTATATGCTATTCAAGAATATAAAACACCTTAGTATGCTGATATTGTTAATTATTTAGTAAGCAATATTTTGCCTTATGACTTGGATAACAAATTTATTAAGAAATTTAAATATGATGCTAAATCTTATATCTGGGAAGAACCTCATTTATTTAAAATTGGAAAAGATTACGTGATTCGAAGATGTGTACCTTATGAAGAAACTTTTGCTTATTATTCAAAAATGTCATGATTCCGATTTTGGAGGACACTTTAGCATAGATAAAACTGCATTTAAAATTTTAAATTCTGGATTTTATTGGCCTACCTTATTTAATGATGTGAGACATTATGTGAAAACATGTGATCAATGTCAAAGGATGGGAAATATATCTAGGAAGAATGAAATGCCTTTAAACTATATATTGGAAGTTGAAATTTTTGATATATGGGGTTTAGACTTTATGGGACCATTTGGTCCATCATTTAGAAAAATTTATATTTTATTAACAGTTGATTATGTTTCAAAGTGGATTGAAGTTATTGCTTTACTAAACTGTGATTCCAAAAGTGTTTCTAAATTTTTAAAGAAAATGATATTTTCAAGATTTGGAATGCCTAAGGTAATTATCACGGATGGTGGAAGTCATTTTAGGAATATAAGAATTCAATGATTACTACAAAAATTTGGAATCGAAACATAGAATAGCAATCGCTTATCACCCACAAACAAGTGGAATGATCGAAGTATCAAACGGAGAGAAATTAAAAGAATTCTAGAGAAGACTGTTAATCCTAAAAGAACTGATTGGGTTGATAGACTTGATTCTGCATTATGGGCTTATAGAAAAGCTTATAAGACACCAATCGGGATGTCACCTTACCGGTTAATTTATGGTAAACATTGTCACTTACCTGTAGAACTTGAGCATAAAGCTTATCGGGCGATAAAAGAGTTTACTTTTAATTTGAATAAAGCAGGAGAAAAGAGATTGTTGCAATTAAATGAGATGGAAGAAATAAGAAATGAAGCATATGAAAATGCGAGGATTTATAAAGAGAAAATGAAGATGTTACATGACAAGAAAATTTCAGGAAAAGTTTTTGAACCTGGACAAGAAGTATTACTGTTTAATTCTCGTTTAAAACTTTTTCCTGGAAAATTAAGATCTAAATGGATTGGACCCTATATAGTTGAGAAAGTATACCATTATGGAGCTATGGATATTAAAGATCCCGAAACAGGAAAAATTTTTAAAGTAAATGGATTAAGATTGAAACCTTATTTGGGAGACATTAAAAAGATTTATAAAGAGGCTTATAAATTGAGTCAACCTGATTAAAGATTTACTTAAGTCGGGCTGACGACGTTAAACCAAGCGCTTTGTGGGAGGCAACCCATATTTTTCTTTTGTTTTGAGTGTTTTTGTATTTTAATGTAAGGTTATGCCTCGATCTTGATTAATTTTATATTACTTTAGAAAAATTTGATGCTTATAAGTCTTTATTGACTTAAAGCTGAAAATTATTTTAAAGTATGTAAATTTAAAAATTGGATCACTCTATTTTGAATATGAGTAAAAAGGAGATCAAGTTAACCTTCATTATGATTGCTTACGATGTGAGTTGTTGAGTCTAAATTACTCTTACCAGTATAGTATACCTATCTTGGAGAACGAAATTTTGAAATTTGATGATTAGGCGAAACGGAGTTGAACATAGTTCCGGCACCTAGCGCTAGGACTCGGCGCCTAAGCGCCGGAATCGCCTATGTATCAATAGGTCCGGCGCCTAGGCGCCAGATTCGACGCCTAAGCACCACGGTTATTGGGACGTGCAAAAACCAAAATTTTCAGTTTTTCACATGATTTTCCATTATAAATCAACCTATTCTCTTCCCTAACCATTAAGCAATCTGAATTACGTCCCTTGCACTTCATTCTTGATAGATTTGAGAGAAGTTTGAAGAAATGGAAGGAATAAATCATGGAGAAGAAGTTAGAGACAAGGTTTCTAAGGATCCTCAACCCTACTTCAATGGTTTCATCGCTGTAAGTTTAGAAAAAATCTCTAGTCGTTTGGATAAGTTTGAAGTGGATTTTAAAAGAATTGGAGATCGCCTTCATGAGATGTTTCATCAGATTGAACATCTAGAATGGCAGATGAAACTTCAATTTGATTTTTGTGCGGTTTATCAAGATGCTCAAGTTGAAATGTATGCGAAGAACAAGTGGATTGATGAAAAGACGACTACGGATTTCCAGAGAGCGTTAGTGTTCTTTCCAAGTAGAATTCACAATTTCCCTTGTGAAGATTGAATATTCTGGTAATGGGTTAGTTATTATATGGTTTGTTGAGTCGTTGTATCGATTTAGAGAATCGATTGTGTTTGTTTGTGTATTTTCTTTCATGTTCAATGTGTGTTGTTTTTGCTTAGAAATTGTTATGTTTGAGTGTGTATTAGGAACTTGAATCAAGTATAATACTTATCTGGAATGTATTGAGTCAACATTGAAGATTATGAATGGAATTTAGTGAGTTTGATGTAAACTTAGTGTTTGATTGATGGATTTAATATTTAATTTTTAAAATTTTTGGAAAATGTTTTGGAAGTTAGAAACTAAAGCCCTACTCTAATATGAGTAATTGGAAGTTGAATTTATGAATTTTTGGTGGAAAATTAAATTTAAAAATAATTTTTTGTGAAAGGCGAGTCTGGCGCCTAGGCGCCAGAATTCGGTGCCTAAGCGCCAGTTCGGCCTGCTACCCGAAAATTACCATTTAAACCCCCAAAAGCCATTTTTGACGCCTAAGCTTCATCTTCTTCCCCATTTTCGCAAAAATACACCCTTTGGATCCATTTTGAGGTCAATACATTAAGGATTTGAGCGCGAAACCACTCGATTTCATCGTCTCAAGGTCAGATCTACACTTTAAACCATTTATTTTCGATTTTCACCATAGATTTTCCTAGTTTTTGCTAAGAACCGAAATTTTAAAAAAAAAATTGATTTTTAGTGATTTCTTTGGATTTTTAAACTTATTTTAAGTTTTATAAACTTAAAAAGAGTTTAAATATTTGATTCCTAAATTTGTTCTTGTTTTCTTTCACGTTTAGATGGCAGCAAAATCTAAGCACGGGAAGGGACGAGAAAATTTTGATAGCAGCAAATTTCCAACTGCGGCTGCGCATTTTCGCTTCCACGAACTTGCGTCATCGAGAAAGTTCATCTCGGAACGAAGTTTCTTTCATCCTGGGAGATGATCGAAAACACTATCGTTGCGCACAATCGGCAACGATTTTGTTACTTCACTCGCTATTCTTCGTTATCCCGGTTGTTCGAGAATTTTATGCAAATTTTCCGGATGTCGAAGATTCGAAGTCTTTGTTAGAGGAATCGGAGTAGGATTTACTCCGGAAAGAATCAACATATTCTATGTCCCGCCACCGACGATTGAGTGTTATTATTACGGATTATCACCATCTGAGGGTGATTTGGATATGATTACTGCCTATTTGACTGACGGTACTGGATCTTAGAAGATCAGGAACGGCAAAAGGGTAAATTTCAAATCTTCCAAGCTGAATGGTATTTCAAAAGCATGACATTATTTCATTTTTGCGAGATTGTTACCTTCCAATCATCTGAGTGAAGTAACTAAAGATCGAACGATCTTGAATTACTGCATTCAGGAGAGGAAGCTTATAGACGTTGGCAGTATTATTTATGAATTTGTGGATTCTATTGCGAGATCCAGCACTTCTATTGGATTGGGATTTCCTTCTTTGATTTATTCGTTATGTGTTAATGATGGAGTCAGTGCTGATATTTCTGAAGAGAAGTTAAAGACTACCAAGCCAATTGGGCAGGAGAGTGTTAGGATCTATGATCGTCTTCGAGGGAAGAGATCGACCGCTCCTTCTACTTCTGCATATTCTCCGGGTAGACCTTCTACTTCTCGCCCCTCTACTTCGAGCTCGAGCCACCATCTAGTTTCGGGAGTCCATGCATGATCGGTTTTAAAGCGACGAGCGAGTAGTTGTTTCGGACTCACCTGCAGGATAGATACTATTGACAAAAACCGGATCATCTTTCCGACTATACCCGCAGGGAAGAGTAGTTACGATGCGAGTACGATGAAGCCCTAGTCGGATTTCCGAAGGGTGAACATGATGTGAGTTTCCCTACTTTTCCTAGCTTTACACCATTTATTGATCCTAAGGACGTTGAGTTTTCCTTTGGTGATGATGATGACGATGAGGCGACAGCTAGTGATTAGTAGTAGAGAGATTTTTATGTAGTGCTACTCTGTTGTTAGTTTGTTTTGTTTGGATTGTTTGTTAGTTTTATGCTTGATGTATTTGTTTAGTTTATGTACTTGTGTGGATGGATTCTGTGGTTAAAACATTTTTAGTATATTGTGTTGAGACTGATGTTAGAGTTAATTTATATGTTTGTTTTAGTCTCATCGTTTAGAACTTAGTAATTTTGCTTCGCTTTAATTTTTGTTTCAAATTTAGTATAATAAAAAATTAGCTTGCTTACTTTTTTATACATGCTTCAGCTTTTATCTTAATTATTCATAAAAGCATGTTTAGAAAGTTAATTTTTCTTTTTAAGATTGTTTTTACATACTTATAAAAATTCTTATGATTTTCTTTCTCTCATACTTTCAAAATTTTCATAGTGTACCAAAACTTAAGTTTGGGGGAAGGGAAATACATTCAAATTTAAATTTTATTTGTCCTTAAAGAGCTAATATTTTCTTAAAAATAAAAACTTTTTAACATAACTTAAGGAATAAAGAATTTATTTGAGACCACTTTTATTTTTGAAATTATAAACAATTTAGTGAAATGAACTAAAGTTTTACTAACTTTGATTGATTTTAAGAATAGAATTATTTAACTTAAGGAAGAATAAGATTAAAGAATTTTTCTATTCATGATAGAAATGATAGAATTTAGAAATATTTAGTAATAAAAAATTATCACTTGAAAAAGAAAAGATTAGAAATCTTTTTGAATTCTTATTTATGTTATAATAATTAAGTGAACATGTATAAGTTTTAAAAATATAAGTTAAGGATAGTGAAGTTCAAAACCATTAACAGGCTATCCAGATATAGTAATCCTCTCTATATATAAAAAAAAAGAAAAAAAAAAGAAAAGAAAAAAAAAAGGAAAAGAGAGGAGAAGCTTGAGGAAATTCCTAATCAAAAATTGGCTTCACTTGAATTATCTTATAGGAAAAAAACTAGTTACATATCTTACTTAATTTTTATACATGAATATTCATTTTAAAATGATTTTTTAAGAAAATCTTTTTCTTGTAAATAATCTATGAGATCTTAATACAATAAGCTTCTATTATTTTCAAAATGAATGAAAAGTTTGAAATCTTATGATTTAGTAGTTGAATATTCTTTAAATTCTTAAAATTAAACCTAGTTAGTGAAATTAGGTTAATAATTTACTAAAGACTTTATAAAATCGAAAATTATAAGGAATCTTAAATATTTATCTTTTATTCCAAAGGTTATATTTTATATAGTAAAAAGAGTTACTTGAGGACAAGTAACATTTAAGTTTGGGGGATTTTGATCCATGAAGAAAAATATATATTTTTATGCCTTGATTTTTATCAATTTCTAAGGATATTATGCTTTAATGAAAGGTATTTTTGTGTTTTTGGATGTAGGTGATGTAAAAAGGTCTAGAAAAGGAAAAGGAGCAAAAAGGAGCAAAAAGAAGAAAAAAATATGGCCTGGCACCTAGGCGCCAGAAACTGGCGCCAAAGCACCAGACTCGATACAGAAACTGTCAAGTTTTTGACGACTTTTGGACGGTTATTTTGACGGAGTGAGCAGTTATTGGACATTCTAGAAGACATGAAGTTGTTCCTTGATAATAGGACATGTGATACATTGCATTTGGACGCTCCAAAAAGGTTTTAAACGCGAAGAGGTGCGAGCCAAAGCGAAGAGGTGCGAAGAACTGGACGCGGTGTCCGGCGCCTAGGCACCAGATTCCGGCGCCTAGGAGCCAGACCGACCTTCTAGAAGATTCATTGAATTTGAACATGTTTTGAAGAGGTGCCTCAAGGCAACCCTTGGAGCCTATAAATAGGAGTCTACTTTTTCAGAGAAAAAGTACCCCATTCGTCCCAACCCCCTCTAGCCTCCTTAGAGAGAGAAATCTCATTAGAGAGAGAGAGTCTAGAGAATTAGAGAGAGAAATTTAGGGTCACTTTTTTTTAGTTTAGTGAGTTTATTTTCAAGTTGTAGAATCTGGAGTTCATTACACTGTGGAGTCAGGAGTCAGAAGATCTGTAGAAGGAATATTTGAGATAAGTATTTTTATATTTGATTCAAAGTTTATTTATTATGTTTTGCTTATTTATTTTCAATGTGTTCCGAGTAGTTAGTTTACTCGTCTTCCTTCAATCATGAAGAGATAGATAAGATAATATAAAGATTCGATGGAGAATTAAAATTCAAAATATTTTCAAAAACATTGTGATGACATTAATACTCGATCTTACTTTACTTTTTAAAATGGTCATTTAAATTGTTAAAACCTGTTGAAGAGTTTTGAAACCTTGAAGGAGAAGAACTCTTAACTTGTAAATGTCACATGAATCCTAGGGTAGTCGAAGGCCATGTGCGGGCTATTCAAGATGAAGTGCAAATAAATAGGAAGGTAAGATTTAAAGGGCGTAGAATTGATAAGTTTTTAGAGTGACAGACTAAATTCTTATAATTTGATTTATAGATCAGGAATGGGTCACTAGTAGGGCCGACTATAGCCACCCTTGGACATCTAGAAGTGAGACTCTAGATTAACCCATTACTACTAATAATACATCCGGACCTGATCTGTAAATTAGCCAATGTTCTTTGCGCCTGGATCAAAGGGTAAAGAATACTAATGCTTCTATTTGGCACAATACCATAAATAAAATTCTCCAATGAATATTAAATTATCTTAAAAATCTTGGAATAATAGAAGGAAAGAAAGTTGTTAATTTATATAGTTTTCATAAATCATTCTCTTAGTATTGTTTTCTTTAATTGCATCTAGTAAATTAATAGTAATTTATAGTTAATTTAAAGGATAAAAGATATTTTTAAAATATAATATTTAGAAAATTTATTTTTATAATTTTTCCCCATGGGATCGATACTTGGGTTATAATAGAAAACCCTATATTATTTGAAACGATACGTATACTTGCATAGTACCCCTAGTGTGTAAAGTAATTTTTAAAATTTACAATATTTTGGTTTATACACTAGCCGCTTATTATAAATTGGGTCAAGCTTTGGCCATCTTTTGGAAGCATATATTACTGCGTTACTTGCGGTCGGGTCACATCTCAACAAAATTTAAACCATTTTTTCTGCACGCTTCTTCAACAAGAGGTGTTGAAAGCACCATTACAACAGGAGTTATTTCTTCTAGCAGCACTCGTCCAAGCAAACAACACAATAATTTTGACCTCCTACTGTTGATTAAAATACCAACCGGATGCAGAAGTTCCCTATTTCTCTATAAATGACACATTGACTCAACGTTTGGAAGCAAAGGTGATCCAAAGCTGCTCCTTCGTCATTGCTAGACAAAAACAAATATCTTGGAAACACCATAAACAGAATCAATACCAATTTTAAATTTAAATAATCACAGAGAGGGGAGAGTGTGTATTCCATACTTAACACTCAATTCTTGCGTATTTACATATCTAGCCCCTAAATTTTGTTTTCGTCAGACAGCATTTATCCAACAAGTTCAATATAGCTAGCCCTTTGAAGTAGATCATTACCTTATTTTGAAGGATGAGTAATGGTAAAAGAAATGAAATAGGACAACAAAGGAGGCCTCTGAATTTCCTTAAGAGATCATTACCTTATATATATAGTTCTCTCATAGAAAAACTTAATTAGAAATTTATAATAATAATCTGAAGGTTATTCAGATTTAAGATGCATATGAGTACATCTTCATTCCATCACGAGATAAAGGTTAGCCTATGATTGGCATTAATAAAAAATGGGACAAACCAACTGATCGCTAAATTTAACACAACCAACAGATGTCTCAAATTTGAGACAAGCTTGCAATGCATTTATAATTAACTGTATGTAAATGTACAAGAATGAGTTTACATAAATACCAGCTTCATACATAAGAAAACAACATTCTCAAATCACCCACCCACACAGATGTGTCCGAGTTGAAATTCGTTTGTTAGATATGTAAATACATAAATTTTGAGTGGTATGTATGCAAATCTCCAAATAAAAAGATAGGATTTCTTAAAATGTAAATATAATGCATAACTACTTAATTGGTTATGCCAATTGAAATGGAAATTGAATCATTTAAAATACTTCACTTCAGGTATTACCATTAATATGAAGCCCTTAATAATGATTTGATTCAATTGAATCAATTCCTCAGGTAAGCAAGAGCTGAACTGTTGCTATTTACAAATCAATTGAATCATTTGAAATACTTCAGTTCAGGTAATACCATTAATAAGAAGACCAATTTTCAAGTTAAATTCAAGGGGCAATTACATACAAACCACCCAGAACTACTAGCTATTTACAAATCAACTTGTTGCTATATTTCCATTGTTTGAGAAGAGTGGATCTATGAAGGATTCAGTGTTAACTCCCGAAACTAGTTTTAAAGAAATGTATAAATAAAGAGCATTTGAAATGAATATAGAGGTGTTGAAAGCACCATTACAACAGGAGTTATTTCTTCTAGCAGCACTCGCCCAAGCAAGGATCTTATTGGATCCATCATGAATGAATATATTCTGTACAACCATTTCCACAACAGGTTGATTTCATTGCTTTTCCTTGAGGAATTCTATAACGAAGAAATAGTGTATAATAACCAAATTTTGGTCTTAGATTACATAAAACTACAGATTGGTAATGCAATGAGTGGCTACCAAAAATTCTACTTAAGTGAGTTCTTATAAAATAAAGATCATTACTAGGGCACATATAATATCGAAACAAGGTAAGTAGTGTAGAATTAAGGAGTCGCATATTGCATCTGTGATACGCTCCCTCAAATCAGCCATCTCTGATGCACCTTCCCTATCCTATGTAACAATTTCTTTAGACTGTATGACTTCTTCTGGAATAGAAGATGAGAATCGTACTCATCAGGGGGGATATGACTCTCGTCAGCGTCAGCCATATTGAAGTCCGTATCATGCCGGGAGGGATGTCGTCTAATGAAATTGTGGAGCGCCATTATAGCAATCACGATGTGCATGTGCTTAGGAAATGGGTATTGTGGCATATCGCGTAGCATGACTCATTTCTTCTTCCAAACACCGAATGTTCTTTTGATAACACCGCGCAAAGAAGAAAGCCGCTTGTTAAACATATCTTCTCTGCCCCGGGCGACGCCACTAGAACGCTCAAAATCCGGGATGTGGTATTTCGTATCTGGGAATGGCTTTAAATACCCTCTCTGCATAGGGTAACCAGCATCAACCAAATAGTATTTCCCTGTTATGATAGTCATTGTTATGCACAGTAAGCACATATAGGTAGGACTATTATAAATCATATCTTGCCTGGAGGCGGTTGAGGAAAACCCAACGATTTATTTGTAGTAGCATAAGAGAAAATTCGACTGTCATGTGCACTCTCTTCCCAGCCCGCCATAACATACGTGAAACACATGTTGAAGTCACATACCGCCAAGTCATTTTGAGTTGGTGAACTGCTTCGACCAATGAAAGCCACCTTATCCTGACTGGCTACTCGAGCATGTATGTGAGTACCATCAATTGTACCTTTGCAGTTCTGTTCTGCATATATAAGAAGATTTTTTTTTTTGGAATGTACGTGAAGAAAGTAAAAATTACCTTGAAATAAGGCATGTAACGGGGATCATTTAAAATTTGAACTGGGGTATGAGCAAATGATGGATCCTCTGGCCTGACGATTTTAGTAGCTAGACTAGCAAGTGCCTGTATGCCTTTGGAGAAATAGCGACTGATAGTCTCGGATGAATGCTGAAATCTCTCCATGGCAGCTCTAATTGATTCATTCTGTGACAGAATATATAGAGTTATGGCCAGTACCTCTCTTCTTGTTGTTCTCGAAGAACCTTGAAGTCCATGGTTTAGGGATAACTCGTGAAGTAGATCCAAATATCGGGACTGACATTCTTAAAATGTTGCTGAAACAAATTGGATGTCCCGAAAGCATCTCACCCACCCATTTGTGCCCGACATAAGTGGAGGTCATACGAGGTAAACGAAGGCTGCTTGATCGATAATACTCCAGCAATATTATGGCAATAGCTGCAGCCAATGCCATTCTCTTACGACGTTCGTGTTGCGTATCCATCCTAGAACAAGGAAGATATTAGATAGAGCAGCAATTACTTATCCGTGGAGCAAACCGGCTACAATTAAAATATAACTCCAAATGCATAAACGCTACTAATTGGCTTTTGAGTTCAGTCATGAAGAAGTACAATTAACAAGAAAACATAAGTCCAAATAATAACTGCATACACAACATTAAAGAGTACAATACAGAAGACAGGAAAAACATAAAAAAGCTCAATCATCCATAATAACACGCAAATACTCAACGCGCATCTCCGGTTCCGTCGGCATGAATATTTGTCTGCGTGTTGGATCCTCCAGTTTTTTCATGCACATTGGATAGAATTGCCTGTCCGCAACCACTTCAGGGATAGTAGACAAAGTTTGAATACTTTCTAAGATAACGCAGTCAGGAGCTTGAGCAGGCGGTGGTGCTCCAAAAGCATCAATGAGACGGTCGAGCTTATCCAACAGAATACTGTCCTTTTCTTTCTTCTTTCTCCCTTGCCTGGGCCTCTTCAACTGTGAGCTTGACTCACCCATCTCCCTCTGGTTGACACTGTGTATTTCATCATCAACATACACTGGATCTGGTAGGGAATCATCTGGAATTCCAGTAAACCCTGTCTCACTAGGGTTGACTGCATACTTCCCGGTTGCCGCCACACCTCTAAACATTATGTACAGTTTTTCTTCAAACTCTGGTTCAATTACGCTCTGTTTGAATTTTTTCATTGCTGGCATTGCCTGTAACAGAACATTGAGATTGGGGTTTAGGGACATAATAGCTTAAATGAAAAAAAAAATTATAATAAATGAGAAATGGAAGAAAAATTTTGCAAACAAGAAAATCTTACCTCAATTTTTTAGGCTCACCAAGCATCTGAAGCATTGATTGTCCGTTTAATGGGATCCCAGCCCAGCCTCGTATATCCACGCTTCAGCCCCTTCCACATTTTCCATTCTTTCTTCAACTGATCCCATTTGTTTTTAAACTGTACTCTTTCATAATCTCTTCCTGTCTGTTCTTTGAACTTTTGAGCTATATTCAGCCAACCTTCCTTGCTGAAATGGGTGGTTGGCCTATTACCGGTGTCAATCTCACTGATGCAGATGTTGCAGAAAATGTTCGTACCCTCCTTATCCCACATTGTTGAGGTACCAGCTTCATTTTTCCTAACCATTGCTAATAAAACAATGCAAGAGCTGCAGCATAAAAACATGAATTCTATTTTGCATACATAACATCCAATACATGCAAAATTAAAAAGCTAAAGATATTAATTAGAAAAAAAACTCCAAACTGCATGTTTAAAACTCAAAACTGCATGTTGTTACCTGTATTATGTTTCCTTTCTAAAAATCAATAAAACCAAAGGACAAGCCTCAAACACTTACGATTTGGACATCCTTCTTTGTTATTCTAAAAATTATATTTTATTAATGATTCAAAAATATTAAAGTTAAAGATTTTTATTGCGATAACAAAAGAGTACCAATTTTCCAATAGTAACATAAAGACCAAAAATCATTTTCCTCCTGTTCATAGCGATATCTGTAAACTATTAGCTACACCAAGCACTTCTGTAACTTGACAGTTTGTATCTTTTATTAGTAACCACACTCCTACGACATGAATCCTTTTAATAATATCCAAAAAGAGGTACCATCATCCCTATCTTTTTCAGCATTATCAAAAAACAATTTAATGTTGAAATTAGAAGAGTTAGGCGTCACAATACTAAGACCTTTATAATCACTCTTTCTATTTTTACAAGCAAAAATGCCATAATACATAAGTCCTCTATACATTTGAAAACAAGAACTACCAACAATGTGCTATAACAAAAGCCTTCCTTTTTTAAATAAACTATACTATAACCACCCGTCAACACAACCATTAAAAGTTCACTTAAGAATAAACTTAGAACGCTCGATTACTCCAATTGAGGTGATTTAAAACATGGCCTCATCATATTAAATTTACAAGGAAGCTATGTGAAAGATTTATGAATCAATCCAAAAATAGTTTGATAAAAAACTATATGAAATTGAAGGGCTAACTTATAGCATTAATGCCAAATCTCATTAGCTCAATATACACAGAAAATTCTTTTCAAGCCATCATAAGTTAGTCAGCAAAATATATTTCATTTTGATATCCTAGATAAGCAAGCAGTAGCTATGTGTACACAAACTATCTTTATGGTGCCACTTGTAATGCAAAGATTGGAAGATATAAATTAGTTTCAAACCCTTTCCACGCAGATGTAGATGTCCAAAACTTTAAATTTATTTTCATAAAAACTGACAAATATTTGAGATTAATAATATTTGTCATGGTTCATAAAAACTGACAAAGATTGCACCATGGCTCAAAAGGCTTTTATTCAGATAAAAAGGGTAAAGCACTTTCAAAGGGAAAAAATGAGCACTGTCCTAATTGCAAAATTTCTTGGAAGACCTAACTTACATAACTATTTCAGAAAATTATAAGCTGCTTCAAACTAGTGTCAATGGCAACAAAAAAATAAATGTGATGTACCCGATCTGGTAGATCCAGCCGAAAGAGGAAGGATTGACAACTTACCTTAAAATGCCGGGTTAGGAGCAGCGCAGAGGCGAGAACTCGCGGAAAAAGGCACCGATCTACCCGATCTGGCCGATCCAGCTGAAAGAGGAGTCGCGGAGATGCTGCTCTACGGGGAGGGGTAGAGACGAGGCTAGGGCACGTGGAAGCAGCCGATCTAGCCAAAGGAAGAGGAGATCGGGGATGTGCTCAACAGGAGGAGTCGGTAGAGCAGACGTTCGAGTAAGGGCAACGAGCAGAAAAGGGCTCCAGTAGAGAAGACCACCTAAATGCACGATAAGCTTCCCATGCCCCGCTTCTGCCTCCACGTATATTTTTTCGTAAGCGCGGTTAGGGCGGTATCAATAAGTCGTGCCTGAATGCGTTATTCAAACAGGCGGTGGCTTTTTCATACCGCCACCGCCCCTCAATAAGCTACCCCAAATGCCCTCTTAATCTCCTTTGTGGATCAATTTTAGGTTTATGTTCTTCATTTAATAAAATTCTATGCATACAGATTGAAGGACTGATTCTTTTGATATCTGCCAAAGCCCATCCAAATGCTCTTTTGTATCTTTTTAAGATTTCCAATAATTTTTGTTCTTGATATTCAGTTAATTCCGAAGATATAATAATTGGTAAGGTAGATGATTCTCCTAAGAACATATACTTTAAATGTTTAGGGAGAATTTTCATCTCAAGTTCAGGAGGTTTAACAATAGATGAAATCAAACTTTTATCTCCACCTTCCATGGTATCTAACACTTCAAATTTCTCCTGAATATACTCCAATTCCTTATTCTTCTCATTATCTGAATCTGTTTCATATTTCGTTTCATCTTCAATTATATTTTCATACTTCACTTTCTTTTCAAACATTTCTTTAAAATAATCATTTCTCAAATATTCGCATACTTCCATCCTAAAACATTCATTATCTTTTACAAATGAGGGATACTTCATAGACTTCAAAATACTAAAGGTCACCTCTTGATCATTAACTCTCATAGTTAATTCCCCTTTTTGAACATCAATTACAGCTCTTCCAGTAGCTAGGAATAGTCTTCCTAAAATAATTGGAATATCTTGATCTTCCTCCATATCAAGCACAATAAAATCCACAGGAAAGATAAATTTATCCACTTTTACTAACACATCTTCTACCACTCCCTTAGGATAAGTAATAGAACGATCGACTAATTGAAGAGTTACAGATGTAGGAGAAATTTCTCCAATTCCCAATCTTTTGAAAGTTGATAAAGACATAAGATTAATACTAGCTCCCAGATCATATAAGGCTCTTCCAAAAAACTTTTCACCTATAGCACATGGGATAGTGAAACTACTAGGATCTTTAAGTTTTTCAGGAAGCTTTTTCTAAATTATTGCACTATACTCTCCGCTAAGTGCAACAGTCTCATGATCCGTAAACTTTCTCTTCTTTTTAAGAATATCCTTCATAAATTTTGCATAATCAGGCATCTGTTCTAATGCTTCAACAAAAGGTATATTTATTGTTAACTTCTCAAGGATTTCCAAATATTTTTCAAATCTATTATCCCTATTCTTCAATTTCAATCTTTGAGGGAATGGAGGAGGTGGTTTCTCAACAGTAATCTTCATTGGTTCAAGAGGATATTCCAGGTCTGGATAAATCTTATTTGAACCTTTTTCAATATTCACCTTCTCCTTCTCTTCTTCAACTTCTTTATGCATTCTAGTTTCTAATTCTTTTCCACTCCTTAATTAAATAGCCTTAAGTTGCTCCTTGTTTTGATCTTTTGGATTGATCTCCACATTACTAGAAAGCGTTCTAGAAGGTCTATTATTAAGCACAGTGAAAATATGTCCCAATTGACTTTCAATATTTTTGATCGCAACACCTTGAACTTGTAATTGGTTACCCATATTCAAAATCATTTCATCTATAGACAACTTCTTATCCTTAAACTGTGGGTTATTATTAAATCCAGGAGGATAAGATTGTCTAAAGTTAGTATTTCCTGGTTGTTCGAATTTCCAACCGGGTTTATAGAATTGTGTCCCCATTGTGGGTTCACATTAGCATTACTATTATTCCAATTGAAATTTAGGTGATTCTTCCAACCAGAGTTATAATAATTCAAATAAGGGTTATTAGGTCTATTAATCGCGTTCAAAGTTTCATAAGGTGTTTGAGATTCAGTTATCTGCCCAAATGAATTTTCCTCTAACACTAGAGGTGGTTGAGAATAATTCATTCCATATTGATCTATTTTCTTAGAAAGTGCCGCTATTCGAGAAACTATCATAGTCATCATGTCGAATCATGAACACTAGCTACTCTTTTAAGATTTACCCGTTCGTAGGGCCATTAAAAATTATTAGTAGCCATATCTTCAATTAATGAATATGCTTCATCAAAAGGTTTTGACATTAACGATCCACCAAAGAAGAAGATCAATAATTGATCTTAATGATCCCACTAATCCGTTATAAAAAGTTTGAATTATTAACCAATCTGGCAAAGCATGATGTGGACACTTCCTAAGAAGATCTTTAAACCTCTCCCAAGCTTCATATATTGACTCTCCTTCAAACTGACCACAAGATGTGATACCATTTCTTAATTTAGCAGTTTTCGATGGAGGGAAATATTTCGATAGAAACTTTTGAGAAAGTTCTCCCCAAGTTCGAATAGATCCAGGTGCTAACGAGTTTAACCACGCCTTAGCCTTATCCCTTAAGGAAAAAGGAAAAAGTCTAAGTCTGACAGCATCACTCGACACTCCGTCATACTTAAAAGTAGCACACGCTTCTAAAAAACTAGCGAGATGTAAATTCGGGTCTTCATTATGTGTTCCTCCGAATCGATTATTTTGTACCATTCGATAATAAGCAGGTTTAAGTTTAAACGAATTAAGAAGCAACATCGTGATTTTCAATAGTTATATGAATTTCATCCGTTGTCGAGTTAGCATAATCTCTTAAAGGTCTTGACAAATTTCCAACATTAATATTCTAATTCTCTTGATTATTCGCCATTTCACAGTAATTTTCAGTTTGTTTTTGTTGTTTTCTAATTTTTCTAATAGTACGCTCTAACTCTGAATCGTAAGGTATCAAACCTACAGATCCACTACTACGCATATAAAATCACACTACAAAGTAAAGGTTTTCAGTTACTACAATATCTATAAATAAGTACCGTTTATCTACCTCCCCGGCAACGACGCCAAAAACTTGACCGCGACTTTATATATTAAGCAAGAATTTATGAAGTCGAATTTATATATTTAGAATGATTTAGTAAAGTCACAAATTCAACGCAAGTATACGTATCGTATCAAGTAATACAAGTGGCTCTAATGGAGTCATGGTTATCGATCCCACAGTGAGGTGAACGTTCTTTAAATCGTATAATTTAACACTAAAATCCAATACCCAATGTAACAATTACTTAAGTGTTCTATCACTAGTTAATGCAAAGTATAATAAAGCTACTACAATTACTTCTAATTACTAAACTATATTAACTAACAAACACGCTAACTTATGTGATTTATAAGTTACTTCTGTATGAAAAGTGTCTTTCTTCCTGCATAAAGATTATTAAGTGTGGATGATGAAGAATGGTAATTATTTGTGTTGTGCCAAATAGGAGCATATTTGCTTCTTTACGTTTAAAAGAGTACCCCCTCTTCCAAGCAGGTAAAGAACTTTGTCATATCTTAAGTTTAGTTACTAAATCTAAGGCTAGAGTCTGGAGGATACCGCTCTCACTTCGAGCTCCCACTCACCCTTCACCCGAAGGCTAACCATAGGCTTTAGTTACTAATCTTAAGACCAAATTGGGGATCCCATTCTGTCACCATGAAACCTCCAATTCAAGTCCATCAAAACTCATTTCCCTATTTATTTGCACTTAATCCCCACGAACTACGCAATTCATTCACGGACATTAAATGGTTTCTTCATTCTTGTTGTAGAACATTCAATTCTTTTGGAATTAATGTTCCTCAACATATTTTAACAATTCAATTGGTCGGATTGAAAAGTAATTAAGTTCCAAATTAAAGAAACTTCACAACTTTTATAACACTTAAAGGGCACAGCATTTGCACATCACCACATCATAATTACTTCATGCAAGAAGAAAGGCAAGAGAGACTACTCACTAACCATGGAGAAGATATAAAAACACATGGATTTTATATATAAAAGAAGAGTTATAGAAACTACAATAGTAAATACAACTTATCTTTTCTTCCCCAAGCAAATTCCTTCAAAGTCCCCTCGATTCCTTTTCTCTTCCTCGCAACACTCGATTCTCTCCTTGGAACAAGATGAAGAAGCAATCTCTCACTTTACTCCCTCTTCTCCCCTCCTTAGAGAAGAATCTCTCTTAAAATCATGAACCCTAACTCTGTCTCACACTTTCCTCACACTCTCTACAGCAATTCTCTTCTCTTCCTCCTCTCTATTTTTGTCTTGGACACTTAATTTAATGTTAGGAATGAAGTCCCCAAGAGTTTCTTCAAGCACCTCTTCAAAAATCCGCCAAAACTTTTGAATTCGAAGTGAACCAACATAGGGTGCCGGCGGCGCCCTATCGTGCCAATTAATTTTGGAGTCTCTGGAATAGGGCGCCGGCGGCGCCAGGGTTGTTTTCCTCCAAATTGCTCCATTTTGCTCTATTTTTCTCCATTTTGCTCCAAATTCGTTCCTTTTTGTATCTTTTCACTCCAATCACCCATAATCATTATACCTGCAACAAATCATGAAAAATACCTTCCTTTAAAGTGCAATATCACCAAAAATAGGTAAAAACATATAGCTAAATAAGTATATATTTTTGGTGCATCAACTAGCATATTAATTACATCTATATCATTTGTAAGAGTAGATTTGATAGTTTAGGATGCTTTTCATTGTGTGTAGTTTTTCCATGTTGTTAATGTGGCTGTGATGATGTACTTTTATTTTTCTATGTTATACTCAATATTTTATTTGTCCTTGTTGTAATATTTGAGATATTTCCATACCTAGTACTGTGGTCTTATACACCTATGTTGAAACCTATTGTGATACTTAAAACCTTTCTCTAGTTTAATTTCTTACAGCATGTTTAGTACATATTTACTTTTCACTGCATATCATCTGTCTTGATGTATACTTGTAAATGTTTTTGATAGAAACATGTTGTATATTATAGTTTTGAGTTATTTTTCTTCCCCTTTATATTATTGTACTGAATGTTATAAATGCTAAAAATCAAGTTTGGTGGGGGGACAAAAATGTTTAAAAGCTTAATCTTATTTGTCTTCAATAATTTACATTTAAAATTTTAATCATTTTAAAATGATTTATGATATGTGGTGTGAGTAATAGATTGCTACAATTTTGATTTTAGAGATGATACAGAAAGCATAGTTGAAATTCTATGTAAAGAGAATGGTTCTAGAGTTAAGGTAGTTTATAGGAAACAGATAAGGAAATGAATTTACTATTTATTGTAGAAAAGAGACGTAATTTTAAAAACCTAATATTCTTAAATTTACACTCTTTGAGGGTCGAGCCTCTAGTGAAATTTATTTTAAACTAATTCTTACAATTTTTAAAGTGAAGGAGAGTGATGAGTTATTAACTTATGGGGAGGATTTTAGAAATATTAAAGGATAATTTAAATATAGTAATCCTTAGATAAAGATATGAAGGATTGAAAATGATCCAAATGAAAAAAGAAAAAGAAAATTTAAAATTAAAAAGTGAGGTGAAGCTTGAGGGGAAGCTGTTCCAAAATTGGTTTCATTTGAATCTTCTTAAAAGAAAAGATTTGGATGCAATCCTAAGCTTATTTTCATTTCAAAAAAATTATTAGTTTTTTAAATAGAGTGCTTAGGTTCTATTTCCATATTTCCATAGAATCCTTGGTTTGATAAATTACAACAATTTTCGAAGTAGATAGAAAATCAGTAGTTCAAAGTTGAATCCAAAATATTCTTACACACTAGTCCTAGGTTGATTTACTAGAATTTCTCATAAGTTACACTATTACATTTCAAAGGAAAAATTCTAGAAAAATTTGTTTAAACCCATTAACTCAATTAAATAAAAATTGGTTTTTATAATTTATAGTGTTATTTGAGGACGACTAACATTTTAAGTTTGAGGGAATTTGATGTGTCCTTTAACATGCTTAATTTCATTATTATTTAACACATGTTTTGGATGAAATTTCACTTTAAAGAAAGGTATTCTTTTTATTTTTTTCTTGCAGGAATAATAGGTATGACTTATGGAACAAATTAGAGCTGAACCTGAGCAAATCAGAGGTGAAACGGAGCAAGTTGTTGTCCAGTAGACTAGCGCCTTGGGGCCAGGTTTTGGATGCCCAAGCGCTGATCAGTAACACCATGGTGAGAGCTTCTAGGCGCCTAGGCACTAGTGCCTCCTAAGCAACCCGAGGAGGTGACGCCTAGGTGCCACAAACTGGGTGCCAAAGCGCTAGTACCCACCAGAACTGTTCCTGCAGTTATTCTACCCAATGAGGGGTGTTATTTGATAGAGTTGACACTTAGAAAAGGGGATCTTAGCCTCTCTGAACCCTTGGAAAACCTGAGGATGCCAAGGAGTTGTAGGTAGATCTAGGTTTTGTAGATTTTCACTTTTCTTGAGAGATTGGTGAGGGGTTTTGAGAGAAATTTGTAAGGGCATCATTTCAGCATTGCAGGGAGCACTTGGATACAATGTTTGAGGGACTTTTTATCTCTTTTCTGAGAAGAAAAGCTAAGTATCTTGTTACCATTTGTCTTGTAACTATTATAAACACATATTTAGTGGATTTGCTTTATTAAATGATGATGATTTCTATGGTGTTCTTCATACTTTGTGAGTAGATTTATTTTACTTTCTCTTAGGATGAACATGTTGAATATGTAGGATTTTAGGGTGCTTATAGATTTGATCTTTAAACCTTAATGTGTTGATCTTTCCTTTGATGCTTATTTTACTTACCACTTTGGCCAAATGGTTTTATTAAAATTTATTGTGAACCCATAAAGACTTGGGAGGGCTCTGGCATGAACAACTAAGAAGATCACATTGAATTAGTGGGTGGAGGAAAAATAGTCCATAGGGCAATGCAAATAGATAAGGAGATAAGTTTTGATGAGTATAACTTCGGTGTTTCTAGGGTGGCATGCAGAAACACTTACCAAATTAAACCAAACTTCTTTATAAACTCAGAAGAGGGTAAACAAGATATATGCTCCTATTTGTCACTAGACACATTAGAAATTCATAGTATTTGATCCTATAGTCCACTTTTGCAATCACAAAAGTATGGTAGCTTTTATATCTTGATAATCAACAAACCAGTTGATCTAGTTAAATTTATTTTTAGATTAGTGATATAATTTAGGAGGAGCTATTAAAAAAATCACATTAATTGACACTCTAAACTAAGACCTTAATGTAGTCGACTAGGATTTCTATTATTGGATTCGTTACCTCGTTCTCTTTAGGATAGAAAAGTTGGACTCAATAAATCCCTGATACACCTAAAATATATAATATTTTTATACACATTTTTATACCTATTTTTAATGATATTACACTTTAATGGAAGGTATTTTGTGTATTTTTCTTACAAGTATGATTAAATGGATGATTGTGATAAAAGGAGTAAAAAGGGACCAAATTTGGGGCAAAAATGAAGAAAGATACAAAATTGATCTGTGGCGGCGAAGCTCTTGGACCTGCACTTACGCGCCAGAGCCTCGCAGCTAAGCGCCGAAACCTCGCGCTTACGCTTGGCAGTTACTAAAGAGAAATTATTTAATTTTTGGTGCCATTTTGAAGAGGTGTTTGAGGCATCTCTTGGTACAAATGTGGGTAGCTTCCTATTGGCACCAAAATTAAATTAAATTACTCTTGTATGGATGCATTGCTTGGATGATTCTTTAAATCTAAACAAAATTTGAAGAGATACGAAGGCACCTATTAGGAAATTATAAAAAGAGGACTTGAAGATCAGAAAAGGGTTGTTGTTGGAGGGTTTGTAGTTTATGTTTATTTTATAGGAGAGTTTTTAGTAATACACCACTCCACTTCACCATTTCTACTTAATTTAATATAATTTGTATTAGGATTAGAAGTGAGATTTGGAATCCTTAGAGTTGAGCGCCAACCTCTAAGGAGTATTGTAAGTAAAAGAAGAGTTTTCAAAGGAACTTCAATAGTTTGGTGGAGAGGCTTTAAGATAAGTCTTTATCTTTGTTATTACATTTGGTTTTTAATTAAAAATTTTTGTGTTTTCACTACGATTTCTACTTTTAAATCAAGCGTGATTGTATTTTCTCCATGAATTATGTGTAGTTTTCTTTATTTTTTCTTAAAATGATGAAGTAAGAAAGTTATGGAAGAATGTTGTGTGAAGTATAGGAAATCAATGTTGGAAGAAATTGTGATGATTCAAAACCTTACACTTCATTTACTTCTTGATTTGGCCAATTAAGATGTTAATATTTGTTGTGAGAACATGTAAGAACCGGTATGGTATTGTCTCAGTCAACAATTGGTAAGAATCATATGAGATTATATGGGTGAGAATGTAATCCATATGATTAAGTGCAAATAAAAAAGAGATATATTTTGATGGGTGAAGACAAGCTAAAGCCCCTAATACGACTTATTGTTTTGTATTTTGATACGTGATGTTAGTCCCCATATGAAGGGAGAAGAAGAAACTCTAGAGTGAGTGGTAGTATCTTTCCTGCCTAGCCAATCTTCAAGAATAATAAAACAATAGATTAACCTATGTTCTTTATAATATCTCTAATAAGAGTAAAGAATATAATTGCTCCTATTTGACACAACACATTTTAGATAATTATACAATAGAATTCCATGTCATGTTACTGATTCATAATAAGGAAAAAGATATTTTATTTGCATTTGTTTTAATGTTACAAAAATCTAGTTAAAGTAGTTTTTTTCTTTCATTTCAAATTATAAAAATAATAAAAAAAATTGAACTTTTTTTCCTAGAATATTATCTTTAGTTTGAGTAAGATCTTTCTTAAAAAGTAAAAAGTTATTTTTTTGATTTCTTTGTTAAGAATATTTAACATTTTTTCCTCTATGGGTTCGATAACTCGAGGATTAATCAGAAAGTCCTATATTACTTGATAACGATACGTATACTTGCATAGAATCTCGTTCTATAATATCAATTAAATCTCTTATTGGCATTGACATCAAGTTTTTGGCGTCGTTGTAAAGAAAGAGATATCTCTAAAAAAAAATATAAATTTATATATAAAACATAAGCATAAATATCAGGGATAAATCCCTATATTATTTAAACATTACGTATACTAGCGTGTGAAACTTCAATATGTAGGAAAATCTGGCTTTAAGAATTCAATCAATTTGCTACGGAGCATATCAAGTTTTCTGGTGTTATTATCAGAATTACATTATTATGATAATAGCTGAGGTGGATTAGCTTCCCCTTGTTAGGATAAAAAATTCAGGTATAAAATAAATATTATCTTACACTCATAAGACAAGAGAAAGACCTTAGTTCTATAGACTCATAAATTATGTACATTTTCATCGTCTAGGTGATTACATCCATTCTAGGGTAATTTTTTATTTTTCGGGATAGTATATTATTCTTTGAATGCTGCATCTTATCATTTCGATAGAACTCTTCTGACATCTATGGTGGATACACAATAAAAATCCCATCACCCACTACAATTGTGCTTAGGCGTTGATTTGAACAACCTGTCGAAACTACAAAAAAAGTTTCCCCCAACAACAAAGAATGCTTCTTCAAGTGGTGCCAAGGAGATTCATTCACTAGTTAGATGGTCTATATCACTAGGAAATGCAGTATAAGGTCAACATCTCAGACATGAATACGGTGCTGAACGGGATATGGCTTCCTAAAAATGGTGTCAAACGATGCATGTCGAAAGGTCTATGATAATATAGTAATGGATGATCTTTTTATCATTTTATTAAAGCTCGACACACACCCAGATAATAGTAGAAAACACCAGAATATATTGTGTACCCAAAAGGGGAAAAAGCTACGTGGCCTAGCCCAATTAAAACATTCCAATATGTGTTATTGATTATAAGCACAACCAACTCCTGATCCCAACGGTGGGAAAGAGTTTCATAGTTTCGCAAGCTATCATGTGGGTCCATGAAAGAAATTGCTGCCACATGGTAGAGAGTGATCATAGTCAGGTGTGACTGCTGGAGCTATAATGCACCATCTTTAGGTTTTAGCACGAAATTCATGATGATACACAGCTTCGCAAGTTATCTCATGATTTTGTGGTATCGGTTGTCGCTTTGCATGTTGCTTCATCATGAGGAGCAGGTGGCTGGTGAGCGGTGGTTAACGATGTTGGCGGTGGCCGGTGAACGGTGGTTGAAGTGGTCGATGGCTGTAGTAGCAGGAGGCCTTCGCTGAATCATTGGTCTAAGATGCTAGACATCAGCTCTCTTCTCCAGGCTCTAGTACTAGTACCCCTCTTGCTCAGGCTCTAGTTCTCTCCTTAAGAGAGGGGTGGGGCTCTATTTACAGTCTAGGTTACAAATATGAATGGAATTCAGACAACACTAATAAGACAAACTGGAGAGATCTGCTAGATATGATGACATTCAATTAACATTTGTATTGATGATGTCAAAATTGGGCAATCTTGAGCTTGTTGGTGTCATCTTATCAAGATGCTCGATTTGGCTATATGCTTGTTAAATTTGAAATCTATTTTACCTTCAATTATGCATGGAAAACACTTGATAGTCGTTTAATGGCTTGATCTGTGCATGATTAGACTCAGATAAGAAAAATTTTGGTATTGTTGTGTCTGGCTTGCCAAGCTGCTGATTTTGATTGTATGTTTATTAAAATTTTTTGAAGGACTTTTAATCAAGGCATGATCATTTTTTGCTGAAGAAGCTGCATCGAGATTCATGCTATCCCTTGAGAATTGTTCTGGATGTTGAAAGTTTGTTGATTGCGTATTAAGGAGAAAGCAGCAATAGATATATTTTGCTCGATTTAAGATATTAGAAGATGAAATGCAGTCCTTATAGTCTGAGATGAGTTAATTCATGCACTTGAATTATCAACCACATGGAGGACCAATCACGGTATATTATTCCTCAAGTACTTAAAATATTTTATTTCAATTCAATCATCTTAATATTATCAATTGATTATTTTTAATATTAATAAGGATGTAACCAACTTTAAATTAATTGACAAGTTGATAGAGAATCTGAAGCAGTTATCATCTTTACTGTAGGCCCAATGTTTTATGCCTTTTTCTTTCTTTTATTATAAAGTTGCTGGTGGTGGTTGATCTCATGGCTTAGTAGATGTTTTGATGTTCGGATGATATTACTACGTAGCTCATAAAATTTATGTTTTTGTGTGCTCATATATATATATATATATATATATATATATATATATATATATATATATAGAAGGTTAACTGGAGACTGAATTAATGGATTGATATATGTGTTTATTTATTTGAGATACAAGTATTATTTCATATGAATTATGTGTCTATTTTTCCATGTCTACCAAAAAATTCCATTTTTATACTTACACAACAAAATGTAAATGTAGAAATTAGATACATAGAAATTTAGTTATATCTATGTAAATAATCTTTCATATATATTCATGTTGATTTATATATAAGTTTATTAGAAACATGTATAACTAGAAAATATAATTAAAATTTTAAAAAAAACTCTTGAAATTGGCAGCAGACAATCGCAGTCAAATCACTGCAAAGCCATCACAACACAAAATCTTCTCCAATGGCTCTTAAAACACAGCTAAAATTCCTTGCCGCTAATAATTATTGATGTTTTACGAACCAGTGCAACTTAAATAACCTAAATTGTAACCACTAAAATAACATGTATGAAATGCCACGAATTTTTGTTTTTTTAATAATAGTGCTATTCAGTACCAATTATTAAAAAACTTTTACTGCCATTTTGACTATATACATCAACTTTCAATATGTTACAGGGCCCAAAAGCTTGAAAGAAAAACGAGGCAAGGTATGTACACATACTTGACGAAAAGATCTGTTAGGATTATCTTCTCAATATGTATAATTAATCAAATAAATAACACCTATATTTAAATTTTTAGGAAGTTCCGACCTTAACTATGTAAAAAAGTCACTTTATATGAAAATATTATGTTATATAGATATAAAAAATAAAATTTAATAGCTGGATAGTGGACAAGGCATTTTCAATCTTATTTCTATCCACAAAGGCGACGCATCCAAATGAGAGCCCTCCCTTTCAGCTCACGCCTCAGCAAAGCCAGGCCCACTTACCAAAAAGACCGTGAAGCTTCCGCTGCACAAACGGCACCACCATCCAATCGAGAGCCACAGAGCCAAAGACTAAACAAAGTAAAAAAAAAATACAAATAAAAAATCGAAAGCACATGGTCTCTTTTTCCTGCGATTCCTTTTTAAATACTGCACACCTGCGAGCGAAGCTCTATGCTTAAATCGCAAGCAAACAATCGCTGATTAATAATTATCACTTACACAATTGAATTAAAGGCGATGGCGACGAGCACCATAATTTCAGAAAAAAATTGACTCTAAGAACACACAGCCAACAGCGAAATAAAGAGTAGAAATCCCCTAAAACTATTACACTAGACTGATGCATCGATTGTTCTCTTTCACAAATCAAATTCACAGAAGAAAAAAAAGATGATATGCTGATCTAAACTCACAGTTCTCACTCTCAAGATACACACACAGGAAAACAAGAAGAACAGTGACAAGGCGAAGGCAGGATCCATACGAGCTCAGTTAGTGGGGTTGCTGCGGAAGGAGCCCAAAGCCTTGATTGCCGCCGCCCGGAGGATGTACTGGTGATAGGCAGCCGCAGCGAGAGCTCCAACGAAAGGACCCACCCAGAAGATCCACTGCGCTTGCAGAATTAAATCGACGTAAGAGAAACAGAAAATCAAATGGTGCTTTGGGCTAGAAATGTTTCAGATGTCATACATGATTATGCCAAGCGCTGTGTTGGTTGTAGATGACCGCAGCGCCAAGGCTCCTGGCAGGGTTGATGCCGGTTCCAGTGACGGGAATGGTTGCCAGGTGAACCATGAAGACGGCGAATCCAATAGGAAGCGGAGCCAAGACCTAACGAAAGGGCAATCATCCATAATAAAAGCAGAAACCCTAATAACTCAGAATGATGTGAAAGTGGTACAAACCGGAACATGAGAATCCCGGGCGTTGCGCTTGGGGTCGGTGGCTGAAAAGACAGTGTAGACGAGGACGAAGGTGCCGATGATCTCAGCCCCTAGGGCTGTACCTTTGGAGTACCCGGCGGCCACTTCATTAGCTCCCCCGCCAAGCGAGTTGTAGTAGTGTTTCATTATACCCTTCACGATCCCAACACCGCAGATTGCGCCGAGGCACTGCGCGATGATGTAGAACACAGCTCTAACCAGCGATACCTTCCTTGCCAAGAACAGCCCGAAAGTCACTGCAGGGTTGATGTGCCCCCCTGCAAAACAATCCACGCACTTTGAGAAAAACAGGAAAAGAAAAAAGAATGAAAATATCTGAGATGAGAAGCGGAAGAAGAAAAATAGAGACCGGAGATCCCAGCGGTGCAGTAGACGAGAATAAAGATCATGCCACCAAAGGACCATGCGATGCCAAGTATACCGACGCCATCACATGCATCAGCCGCAGCCTGCTTTTTGTAGCCGATGACGGTCGCGACGGTGACGTAGAGGAAGAGTAAAGTAGCAATGAACTCCGCGATGAGAGCCCGGTAGAATGACCAGAGTCGGAGTTCGCCCAAATCCAGCAGCGGAGCCGGCGGTGGGTCTGTATAGTCCTTCTGCTGCTGCTGCTCTGGCTCCACGCTTACTTCCTTCGACATTATTCTAGCGCTCTCTTCGTCAGCTCTATCTCGCGGACTCGCTCTCTGCCCTGCTTTGGTGGCGTAACAATGAAGAAGAGGAAGTGGGGGCGCAATTTATGGATAAAAGGCTGAGAATCGATTGAGGGTATGTGATGCATTAATTTATTAATAGTAATTACAGTATTATAATGATTTTTAGCATTAATGATTGACATTGACAGAGCTGCAGGCAAAGGGTAGAGGGCAATGTTGGGGCCCAGTTACAGCGAGACCATGTGATGCGGATGGGTTTAAGAACATGAGGGAGGATGATGATGATGAAGCCTTATGGCCATCATACGGATGTGGTGGGGGATTCGAGGTGGAGTGTGGGGTCCGCAAGCCTGGCAAAGCAGGCGATGGTGTGCAATCACCCAAACGGCTCTTTGGACCATTCCCAACACCAACGGTTAAATTTGGCCGTCGACCGCGCCTTCTAAAAAGGCAGCGATACGAAAAGCCCACCTACTCTTTCAGCGCTTGGTGTAGAGGAAAAGCTGTACTGGCCGCCGTCCGCTCACGGGGGAACGGTGGAAGTCCAGGAGAAGAACCTGACCTGCCGATTTTCTCATTATTCCTTTTTTTCTTTGAACAATTTACATTCATCCAAAATGTTTTATTTTTCTTTTTCCGATTAATGGTCGGCCTGATACGATGCAATATTCTTCAGTTTTTATTTTTTGACAATTATTTGGGTAAAAAATTGATTAATTTAAAAATTATCACTTACAGTCCATTTGAGATAATTTATTTAGCACAGCGCACTCTGAAAAATATGGATGAGGCGTTTGAAAACCGCGGCACAGTAACATTGCTTAAAAAATAAAGTTAAACACGGTCGCGGGTTCGACCTTGAGGCTTTGTTTCCCGAACTTATTCCTTGAATGCCCCTCTGAGTGCTACCCTCTTACTGTTGCCCTCTCTCTCACATTTCTTTTGCCCTAGGTCACGCCTCTCTCAATCGCTCCTCTTTGGCGCTTTTTTTCGGTGGCAATGGGTTGCCTTTCTCTTTTTCTTCTTTCCTGATCACTAGTGGCAATGGCTTTTCTCTCTCCTCTCTCTCTTCCCTTCAATCGCTGACTCTCTGTATATTTACTGTGTTCTCTGTTCTCCCACAGTATCACTTTTTTTTTTATGGAATGACTTCTCTTTGTGATTTGTGGTTTTCTCATTTGCGATTTGAAGTGAGAATTTAGATTAGTTATTTTTGCTTTTCTCATTTGTGGTTTGAAGTGAAATTTTGGATTTTGGTATTTATGGCTTTCTCTTAATGATTTTGAATTTGGATTTTACCATTTTGTAGTTGAATGTGATGAAATTGGGTTTTGTATTTAGCTTTTATGTTTGATTATGAATTTGCAAAATTGACCAAAGGATGTGCTTGATTTGTTAATAACAATGTTTGGGGTGTCTTGTATGTTGTAGCCCCAAATAAAAGATATGGAATGTAGTTTTATTTATATCTTTGATGTTTAAGTGAGATTGTGAGAAATAATTGAACGAGAGAGCTTGATTTGCTGATATTAATGTTCTGAGTGCCCTGTATTATAAAATTGAGATGAGATTTTATATTAGTTTTGATGTCTGAAAAATAATTTGAAAAATGGGTAAAAGGGGGTGTTTGATTTGTTGATAGCAATGTTTAGGCTATATGAAATTGCTTTAAATAAAAAAGAGGGAGGGGGGTTGTTTATGTTTACCTTTGATGTTTGGTAGAGAATTTGAAAAAATGCTAAAAGATGGTGCTTGATTTGTTCATAGCAATATTTCGGGTGCCCTGTATAGAACTGCATCAAATGAAAAATATGGGGTGGGCAATTTTATTTACCTTTGATGTTTGATTGAGAATTTGAAAATTGGCTTAAAGAGGGAGCTTGATTTGTTGATAGTAATATTTTGAGTACCCTGTATGGAATTGCTTATGCAGGTCTTGAGAAACTAAGATAAACACTTACAGCTAAAAGAAAAGAAGAATAAAAAGATGAAATGAAATGACATAAATCAAAGAGAAATATAAATTTTCTAAAATGACATAAGGGTTACTTTCCGACCAATAGAATCAATAAAATAATTTACTCCTCTTTGTATGTTTCGAACACTCTCTCTTTTGCTAATAGATATACGACCTTCCTGACATGGTGTTATGACATTACTTTTTCTTTTTTTAGGATAGGATGTAAGTCTCCTAGCATTCCTTCCCAAGACCGACATTTGACATCTTTTGACAAGTTGTATAAGTCCTCGTTCAATGGAATATGCCATCTACTCGCACTCTCTTTTCTGCTATTGGATATAAGACTAGAATTACTTCCCAATATTGACATTTGACATCTTTTAAGAAGTGGTGTAAGATCTCCTTCAATGGAATATGGCATCCACTCTCTCTCTCTCTCTCTTTCCTACTATCGGATGGAAACCTTCCTGATGCGGAGTTATGACATTCATTTAGCTTTTCCTTTGGGATATGAATAAGTCTCTTAGCATTCTTTCCCAATACCGACATTTGACATCTTTTTAGAAGTGGTATAAGACCTCCTTCAATGGAATATGACATCCACTTTCTCTCTATTTTCTACTATTGGATAGGAGACCTTCCTGACATGGAGTTATAGCATTCTTTTAGCTTTTTATTTGCGATATGATATAAGTCTTATAGAATTCCTTCCCAAGACCGACATTTGACATCATTTGAGAAGTGGTACATGATCCACCTTAAATTTAACTATTTTTAGTATATATTTCATGGTTATTTTATGCATATTTTTTATGATATTACACTTTAAAGGAAGTTATTTTGCATGTTTTTATCTTTAGGTACAAGAAATGGACTTTTGGTGAAAATGAAGCAAAAATGGTGCAATTTGGGTCCAAAACGAGCAATGAAGAAAATTCTAATTTAACACATTTTGATATATATTTCTATGCTTAATCTCCTTCATATTTATCTCATATTTTTAAATGAAATTATACTTCAAATAAAGGTTGTTTTCATGTCTATTTAGTAGGTATACCAATCTGGAGCACAACAAAGCTGAAGTGGGGCAAACCGAAACTAAAATGGAGCAAAACTGGGCGAAACAGTGGAGCTATGCGCAGGGTGGTGCTATAGCACCCAGACTAGTGCTTTCGCGCTAGTCACAGCTAACAGGCTCTATATCATCGATTCTGGCGTTATAGCGTCCGAAACGTTTTTTGGACGGATCTTTGGCAATTCCAGGCCAATCTTGAATGTTCTGGAAGCTTTTGGACAACTTGTACGCCTCATGGAGTAATTCAATGAATATAGACACTTTGAAAAGCTTTTTAATGAATAGATATATCTCTTGGAGTAAAAGGGTATGTCTCTTGGAGTGAAGGGGAATGCCTTCTAGAAAAATAAAGTGTTTGGCTTCTCTTTAAATAGAGGGGCTTGGCACCTCTCATGGGAGGTTGATTCATGAAAAAAATACTTATTTTTATGCTTGATTTTTATCAAATTTTTAAGGATATTATGCTTTAATGAAAGATATTTTTGTGTTTTGGATGTAGGTGATGCAAAAATGTTCAAGAAGGAAGAAAGGATGAAAAAGGAGCAAAAAGGAGCAAAAATGGAGCCAAAATGCAAGGCACCTGAATCCGGCGCCTAAGCGCCAATTTGATACAGAATTCTGTAAGATTTTTGAGGACTTTTGGACGGTTATTTTGACTGTGTTAGCGGTTATTGGACCATCTAGAAGATTGGCAGTTATTCTTGAATTATAGGATATGTGATACATTGTATTTGGACTCTTAGAAATTGTTAGGATCGCGAAGAGGTGCGATCCAAAGTGAAGAGGTGCGAAGAACTGGACGCAGAGTCCGGCGCCTAGGCGCCAGACACACCTTCTAGATGATTCATTGAACATGGACATATTTTGAAGAGGTGCCTCAAGGCAACCCTTGAAGCCTATAAATAGGATGTTACTCCTTCAGAGAAAAAGGCCCATAAAAACCACCAACGCCCAACCTAGTCCCCTAGCCCCATAGTTCCATTTAGAGAGGGAAATTAGAGAAATATTTTAAGGGCCATATTTATAGTTTCTTTTATTAATTAGTGAGTTTATTTTAGAGTTTGTATTAAGAGTATTTGAAGAGTCGGTGCTTTTGAAGTCTATTTACTTTGGAGTCAGAAGGATTCAGAGGTTCAGTCGGAGAAACATTTGAGATAAGTATTTGTATTTTGATTCAAAGTTTTATTTATATGTTTTGTTGTTTAAATTCAATGTATTCTGAGTAGTTACTTTACTTTCTTCTTTCAATTATGAAAAGATAAATAAGATAATATAAAATTCGTTGGAGAATTAAAAACTATATATATTTTTTAAACATTGTGATGATATTAATACCAGATCTTAATTTACTATTTAAATTGGTCATTTAAATTGTTAAAATCTGTTGAAGAGTTTTGAGACCTAGAATGAGATGAATTCTTAACTAGTACATATCACATGAATCCTTGGGTAGTCGAAGGCCTTGCACGGGTTATTCAAGGTGAAGTGCAAATAAATAGGAAGATATTATTTAATGGGCATATAATTGATAAGTTTTTAGAGTGACAAGCTAAATTCTTGTAATTTGGTTTATAGAGAAGGAAATGGTCACTAGTAGGGCCGACCATAGCCACACTTGGACATCTAGTAGTGTGAGCCTAGATTAACCCATTCTACTAACAATACATCCGGACTCGATCTATAGATTAGCCAATGTTCTTTATACTATCGAGCGAAGGTAAAGAATAGGAATGCTTCTATTTGGCACATACCTTAAATTTATATTCTCCACGAATATTACATTATCTAAAAAGTCTTGGATTAATTGAAAGGAAGAAAGTTGTTTGATTATTTTTATTTACATCAATCATTACTTTATTGCTGCTTTATTTCTGCATCTAGTAAATTAAATATTAACTTTTTAACTTTAAAAGAAATACATAAAAATAAAATCAAAATATTTAAAAAAAACCTATAATCCTCCTCATGGGATCGATACTGGGGTCTTTATTTAAAGCCCTATACTACTTGAAGCGATATGTATACTTGCGTAGTACCCATAGTGTGTAAAATATTTTCCATAAAATTATATTTATATACACTAGCCTCTTTTATTATTTGAGTTAAAGTATTGACTATAACATATTTTTGATAGCATAAATTACTGCATTGTTTGGCGATTGCAAACCAAGTTTTTGGGGCATTGCTGCAGATCGAGGGTCAGAGGTAATTAAAGAAGTAATTAGGAAGTGTTTTAGAAGGATTTTGGTGTGAGTATGAAGATGTAGATTTTCACATTTTCTGTATGGATTGGTGAGGGATTTTTGAGAGATACGAGCAAGGAAGTATGAGCTGCGCATAGATCGGTAAGTGACTTTGTTATAGAGATTTTTCTTCTTTATTTAGAGGGAAAAAGGTAAGTATTGTGTTCTTCATTTTCTTGTAATTGTTGTAACCACTTATAGTGGATTTTTTTTATTTAAATAAAGTTTTCTGTTCTATTTTAGCCATGCATCATAATTGGTTTTTTTTCTTTTAATATGAAGTAGTGGCATATGTAAGAAAATTTGTTTTATGATAAAACTATTTTTATTTTCATGTGATGAGTAATATCTCTTTTGCTACATTGACATAACTTAAGTGACAAAAAGTTTTGTAAAAAATTATTGTAAGTGATACTGAGACTTAGGCGAGCGGTGATCTCGCAACTAGAGTGCTTTCACATTGACCGGTTGGTTAGTGAAAAAAGTTTAGATGACATTGCAAATTATAAGGAAATATAATTTAATGATCAGTTTCTATTAGATGTTTCTAGGTGACAGATAGTTGGATAAAACTAATAGAATACTAAGCGTACTGACCGAATGCTATATATATGCATACTAAAAATTCAATCCTTGACAACGGAGCCAAAAACTTGACCCATAATCCGCTGATGACAAATATAATAATTAATACTTTCAAATATATGTAATAGATAATAATAGCAACTAGTGTATACAAATATAATTTTATTGAAAATATTTTACACACTAGGGGTACTACGCAAGTATACATATCGTATCAAGTAATATAGTGCTTTGAAACAAAGTCCCCAGTATCGATTCCACGAGGAGTGAGTTATGGATTTTTAAATATTTTAATTTTATTTTTATTTATTTCTTTTATAGTTTATAAATTTGTTAATTTTAATCTACTAGATGCAATAATAAAGCAGTAATGAAATGATTGGTGTAAATAACAATAAGAACACAACTTTCTTCCTTTCAATTAATCCAAGATTTTCTAAGATAATGATAATATTCGTGGAGAATATAAATTTATGGTATTGTGTCAAATAGAAGCATTCATATTCTTTACCCTTTGATCCGAGTGTAACGAACATTGGCAGCATTATAGATCGAGTCCGAATGTATTGTTAGTAGAATGGGTTAATCTAGGCTCACATTACTAGATGTCCAAGGGTGGCTATGGTCGGCCCTACTAGTGACCCTTTCCTTCTCTATAAACCAAATCACAAGAATTTAGTCTATCACTCTAAAAATTTATTAATTCTATGCCCATTATATAATATCTTCCTATTTATTTGCACTTCACCTTGAATAACCCGCACAAGGCCTTTGACTACCCAAGGATTCATGTGATATCTACTAGTTAAGAATTCATCTCCTTCTAGGTATCAAAACTCTTCGACAGATTTTAACAATACAAGTGATCAATTTGTAAAGTAAATGAAGATCCGGTATTAATATCATCACAATGTTTTAAAATATAAATAGTTTTTAATTCTCCATCGAATTTTATATTATCTTATTTATCTTTTCATAATTGAAAGGAGAAACTCGACTAACTACTCGTAACACATTGAATTTAAACAACAAAACATGATAATAAAACTTTGAATAAAATTATAAATACTTATCTCAAGTGTTTCTACTACTGAACCTCTAAATTCTTCTGACTCCAAAGCAAATAAACTTCAAAAGCACCAACTCTTTAAACTCTCAATAAAACTCAAAATAAAATAACTAACTAATTCATGAAGGATAGTAAAATGTGTCCCTAAAATATCTCTCTAATTCTCTCTCTAGATGGGACTCTAGATAGGAGGACTAAGTTGGGCGTTTTTCTCTGAAGGAGTAGCCTCCTATTTATAGGCTTCAAGGGTTGCCTTGAGGCACCTCTTCAGAATGTGTCCACATTGAATGAATCTTCTCGAAGGAGTGTCTGGCGCCTAGGCGCCAGACTCTGCGTCCAGTTCTTCACACCTCTTCACTTTGGATCGCACCTCTTCGCGATTAAAACCGTTTCCAATTGTCCAAATACATTGTATCACATGTCCTATAAGCCAGGAACAACTGCCAGTCTTTTAGAAGGTCCAATAACCGCTAACACTGTTAAAATAACAGTCCAAAAGTCGTCAAAAATCTTGACAGATCTCTTATCGACCTGGCGCTTAGGCGCTGGATTTTGGCGCTTAGGCGCCAGACCAATAATTTTGACAGTTTTGCATTTTGGCTCCATTTTTTCTCCTTTTTTCTCCTTTTTCACTTTTTTTTCTTCTTGAACATTTTTCCATCACCTATATCCAAAAACACAAAAATACCTTTCATTAAAGCATAATATCCTTAAAAATTTGATAAAAATCAAGGCATAACAATGGGTATTTTTTTCATGGATCAAAATCCCCCAAACTTAAATGTTACTTGTCTTCAAGTAACCCTTTTTACTATATAAAATGTATAACATTTGGAATGAAAGATAAATATTTAAGACTCCTTGTAATTTTTGATCTTATAAAGACTTTAGTAAATCATTAACTAAATTTCACTAACTAAGTTTAATTTTAAGAATTTAAAGAATATTCAACGATCAAATCGTAAGACTTCAAAAAATTTTCATTCGTTTCGAAAATAATAGAAGTTTATTATATTAAGATCACATAGATTATTTACAAGAAAAAGATTTTCATGAAAAGTATTTCTTAAATAAAGATTCATGCATGAAAATTAAGTAAAAGTATGTAATTAGTTTTTTTTATATAAGATAATTCAAGTGAAGCCAATTTTTGATTAGGCATATCCTCAAGCTTCTCCTCTTTTTCTCTTTTTTTTGTTTTTTTTTTCACAGTGAGGATTACTGCATCTGGATAACTCGTTAATGATTTTGAACTTCACTATCCTTAACTTATATTTTCAAACTTTTACATTTTCACTTAATTATTATAACATGAATAGAATTTCAAAAAGATTTTCAATCTTTTCTTTTTCAAGTTCTAATTTTTTATTTCTTAATACTTCTAAAATTCAATTATTTCAGTTATGAATAGAAAAATTTCTTAATCTTATTCTTCTTTAAGTTAAATAATTCTATTCTTAAAATTAATCAAAGTTATTAACATTTTGGTTAAATCCACTAAATTATTTATAATTTCAAAAATTTAAGTGATCTTAAATAGATTCTTCATTCCTTATGCTATGTTATGATTTTTTTTTATAGAAAATATTAGTTTATTAAGGACAAATAAAACTTAAATTTACATGTATTTTCCCTTCCCCCAAACTTAAGTTTTGGTATATCATGAAAATAATAAAGTATGAGAGAAAGAAAAGTATAATTTAAAAAGGAATTTTATAAGCATGTAAAAAAAAATTCTAGAAAAAAATATAATTTACTTCTACACATGCTTTTTATGAATATTATAGAAATAATGGAGCATATAAAAGTAAGTAGGCTCAAAAATTTTATATAGCAGTAGTTGAATTAAATAACTATATTACTAACAGAAATAAAATAACATTACTAACTATTCAGAATACTAAGCGGTAGAGTCGAAATAAAAAATAAACACAAATTCATTCAAATTTCGATCCGCAACTAAATATCTAAAACAGTCTCAACATCAAATAATTCATACAAAGTCTCATAAACAAATCTAAACTAGTAAAAAGCAAACAACAATCGGTACTAGCAAATAAAAACTAAACTAACAACAGACTCAGCACATCTCAGAGGTAAATCAGGCTACTAATCACTGTCTGTAGCCTCATCATCGTCATCACCAAAAGAAAACTCCACATCCTTAGGATCAACATATGGTGAAAATCTAGGACGGTGGGAAACTGAATATCATGCTCACCCTTCAAGAATCTGACTAAAGACTCTGAATACTCAGCATCATATTCACTCTTCCTCTAGGTGTAATCAGATTGGTGATCAATCTTCTTATCCATAGTATCAACTCTGCAGTGAGTTAGAAATAACTCATTCTGCTGCTCTAGAAGTTGATCATGCATCGATTCCCAAAAACTAGAAGGTGGCTCATCAGTAGAAGTAGAAGGTCTGGAAGTGTAAGCTCTACCTGTAGTTGGTACAGAAGTAGAAGGGGTTGTAGATCTCTTCCCACGAAGACGATCATAGATACTAACACTCTCCTGCCCAATTGGCTTGGTAGACGTCAAATTCTCCTCAGAAATATCAGTAGTGACTCTATTGTTCACACATAAAGAATAAATCAGAGATGGGAATCCTAGTCCTACAGAAGTACTGGATCTAGTAGTAGACTCCAAAGAATCATAAATAATATTGCCGACATCTATCGGCTTCCTCTCCTGAATGCAGTAATTTAAGATAGCTAGATCTCTAGTCACTTCGCTCAGGTGGTTGGAAGGTATAAGTCTTGCAGAAATAAAGTAACGCCATGCCTTTGAAATACCATTTAACTTGGAAGATTTGAAATTTACCCGTTTATCGTTCCGGATCTTCCAAGCTCCAGTGTCGTCTGTCAAATAAGCAATAATCATCTCAGGATCTCCCTCAGATGGAGATAATCCAGAATAGTGGCACTCGATGGTAGGTGGCAGTCCATAAAAAACATTGATCCTTTCTGGAGTAAATCCTACTCCAACACCTCGACGAAGACTTCGTAGTCTTCCGCATCCAAAAAGTTAGCATAAAATTCGCGCACGATCGGAATAATCGCATCGAGCGGTGATATAACAGAATCATTGCCAGTTATGCGCAACGATCGTGTTCTCGATCATTTCACCGGGATTGTAAAAGCTTCGCTCTGAGATAAATTTTCTGGACGTCGCAAATTCGTGATATTAAAAATGCGCTGCCGCAATCGCGAACTTGCTACTGTCAAAATTTTTTCGTGCCTTTCCTCGCTTAGATTTCGGTGCCATTTAAATGTGAAAGAAAACACAAATAAATTAAGGAATCAAAGATTTAAACTCTTTTTAAGCTTAAGAAACTTAAAATGAGTTTATAAATTCATGGAGAAACACTAAAAATCAAACTTTTTCTCAAAATTTCTATATTTAGTTAAAAATAGGAAAAACTATGGTGAAAATAAAAAATAAATGGATTAGAGTGTAGATCTGACCTTGAGATGAAGAAATCAAGTGATTTCGGGCTCAAAATCTTGATGTTTTGACCTCAAAATGGATTTAGGAGGTGGGTTTTCACGAAAAAGAGGTAGAAGATGAAGCTTAGGCGTCAAAAATGGCTAATGGGGGTTTAAATGGTGTTTTCCGGGTAAGCAGGCCGAACCGGCGCCTAGGCGCCAGACTCTTCTTTCAAAAAAAACTCTTAAAAATTTTATTTTCCACCAAAATTCATAAATTAAACTTCTAATTACTCATAAAAGAGTATTGCTTCAGTTTCCATCTTCCAAAATATTTTTCCAAAAATTTAAAAATTAAAAATTAAATCCACCAATTAAACAGAAGTTAAATCAAACTCTTCTAATTCCATTCATGATTTTCAATTTCGGGCTCAATACAATTCAGATAAGTATCATAACATGATTCAAGTTCTAACAACAATCAAACAACACAATTTGAAAGCAAATACAACACACATTGAACATGAAAGCAAACACACAAACAAACACAATCGATTCACTAAATCGATACAATAACACACTAGATAAATCACAATCTCACCACATCACTATCTAATTCCCATTATCTTCACAATGAAGATTGCTTGGCCTACTGGGTAAGAATACTAACGCTCTCGGAAAATTCGTAGCCATTTTCTCATCGATCCAATTGTTCTTCGCATACATCTCCACTTGAGCATCTTGATAAGCGGCTAGATGATCAAATTGAAGTTTCACCTGGCATTCCAGATGTTCAATTTGATGATACATCTCAAGGAGGTGATCTCCAATGCTTTTAAACTCTGCTTCAAACTTATCTAGACGACTAGAAATTTTCTCCAAACTTACAACGATGAAACCATTGAAGTAGGGTTGGGGATCCTTTAAAACCTTATCTCTAGCCTCTTCTCCAAGATTTCTCCTCTCCATTTCTTCAAAAATCCTCTCTAATCTCTCAAGAATGGAGTGTATGGGTCGAAATAATGATTGCATAAGGATTGAGGAAGAAGATATGGTCATTTATAAGAGAAAATCGTGTGAAAAACTGAAGATTTTCGGTAACTGTGGCGATTAGGCGTCGGACCCATTGACACATAGTTTTACTTTGGCGCTTAGGCGCCAAATCTGTCGGCTAGGCGACGGAACCATGTTCGACTCCGTTTCGCCTAACGTCAAATTTCAAAGTTTCGCTCTCCAAAATAGGTAGTTTAGAATGGTAAGATCAATATAGACTCAGTAACACAAATTATAAGTAATCCTAATGAAGGTTAACTTGATCTCCTTTTTACTCATATATGAAATAGAGTGATCCAATGTCTAAGCTTTATATAATTCGAGATAATTTCAGCTTAATTTAATAAAGGCTTGTTAGCTTCAAATTTTCTAAAATAATATAAAATTAAACAAGACTGAGGCATAACCTTACATTATAAATGTAAAAACACACAAAACAACAAATAACTTTGGTTTGCCTCCCACAAAACGCTTGGTTTAATGTCGTTAGCCCGACCTAATTAAGTCTTTTAATCAGGTAGACTCAACTCATAAGCCTCTTTATACATCTTTTTAAAATCTCCCAAATAAGGCTTCAGTCTTAATCCATTAACTTTAAAAAATTTTCCCGTTTTGGGATCTTTAACATCCACAACTCCATAATGGTATACTTTTTCAATTATATATGGTCCTATCCATTTTGATCTTAATTTTCCAGGAAAAAGTCTTAAACGAGTATTAAATAATAATACTTCTTATCCAGGTTCAAATATTTTTCCTGAAATCTTTTTATCATGTAATATTTTAATTTTCTCTTTATAAATCCTTGCTTTTTCATATGATTCATTTCTTATTTCATCCATCTCATTCAATTGCAATAATCATTTTTCTCCTGCAGTATTCAAATTAAAATTAAACTCCTTTATCACCCAATAAGCTTTATGTTCAAGTTCAACAGGTAAGTGACAATGTTTACCATAAACTAACCGGTAAGGTGACATTCTGTTTGGTGTCTTATAAGTTGTTCTATAAGCCCATAATGCAGAATCAAGTCTATTAACCCAATTAGTTCTTTTAGGATTAACAGTCTTCTCTAAAATTCTTTTAATTTCTATGTTTGATACTTCAGCCATTCCACTTATTTGTGGGTGATATGCAGTTGCAATTCTGTGTTTGATTCCAAAATTTTCTAATAATGAATGAATTCTTATATTTCGAAAATGACTTCGACCATCTGTGATAATTATCTTAGGCATTCCAAATCTTGAAAAAATCATCTTCTTTAAAAATTTTGAAACACTTTTGGAATCACAGCTAGGTAAAGCTACGGCTTCAATCCACTTTGAAACGTAATCAACCGCTAATAAAATATAAATCTTTTCAGATGATTGTACAAATGGTCCCATAAAGTCTAAACCCCATATATCGAAAATTTCAACTTCTAATATATAGTTTAAAGGCATTTCATCTTTCTTGGATATATTTCCCATCCTTTGACATCGATCACATGTTTTCACATAATGTCTCACATCTTTAAATAAGGTAGCCAATAAAATCCTGAATTTAAAATTTTAAATGCAGTTTTATCTACTCCAAAGTGTCCTCCAAATTCAGAATCATGACATTTTTAAATAATAGCATAAGTTTCTTCATAAGGTACGCATCTACGAATTACAGAATCTCTTCCTAATTTAAATAAATGAGGATCTTCCCAAATATAAAATTTAGCATCATTTTTAAATTTCTTAATAAATTTGTTATCTAATCCATAAGTTAAAATATGCTAACTAAATAGTTAACTACATCTGCATACCAAGGTGTTTGACATCCTTGAATAACATACAAATGTTCATCAGGAAATTTCTCATTTATATTTTCTTCAGTAATAACATCATTCTTAATTCTAAATAAATGATCAGCAGTTTGGTTGTCTGTTCCTTTTCTATCCACTATTTGAAAATCAAATTCTTGTAGAAGTAAAACCCATCTTATCGATCCAGATTTAGCATCTTTTTTCGTCATTAAATATTTAATAGCAGAATGATCAGTATGAACTATGCATTTGGTACCAAGAAGATAAGGTCTAAATTTATCAAAGGCATATACTATAGCTAAAAGCTCTTTCTCGGTAGTAGTGTAATTTCTTTGTGTTTCAGTAAGAATTTTACTAGCATAATATATAACTTTGAAAAATTTCTCAAATTTTTGTCCCAATACAGCTCCAATTGCAAAATCACTTGCATCGCACATGAATTCAAAAGGTTTATTCCAATTAGGTGCAATAATTATAGGTGCAGTTATTAATTTGTCTTTTAAAATATTGAAAGCGTTAACACAGTCTTCATTAAATTCAAATTTAGCTTCTTTTTCCAATAAATGACAAAGAGGTTTAGCAATTTTAGAAAAATCCTTTATATATCTTCTACAAAATCCAGCATGACCTAGAAAACTTCTCACATCAGTAACAGTAGTTGCAGTGCAGCAATAATTTTTACTTTTGCTTGATCAACTTCCATCCCTTTTTGTGAAAATTTATGACCAAGTACAATGCCTTCTGTGATCATAAATTGACAATTTTCCCAGTTAAGAACTAAATTTGTTTCTTCACATATTTTCAGAACTTTAGAAATATTTTCCAAACAAGACTCAAAAGAAGTTCCAAAAACTGAAAAACCGTCCATGTATACTTCAATTCCTTTGTCAATCAAATCACAAAATATTGACATCATACATCTTTGAAAAGTTGCAGGTGCATTACATAAACCAAAAGGCATTCTTCTAAAGGCAAATGTTCCATAAGGACTTGTAAATGTTGTTTTCTCTTGGTTCTCAGGAGCAATAAGTAATTGATGATAACCAGAATATCCATCTAGAAAACAGAAATATGAGTGTCCAGCTAATTTGTCAAGCATTTGATCCAAGAAAGGTAAAGTAAAATGATCCTTTATAGTGGCGTCATTTAACTTCCGATAATCAATGCAAATTCACCATCCAGTAACTTGTCTTGTAGGAATTAGTTCATTTTTATCATTGACAATGACAGTTACTCCTCCTTTCTTCGGAACACAATGAATAGGACTTACCCATTGGCTATCCGAAATAGGATAAATAATTCCAGCATCTAACCATTTTAAAATTTCTTTTTTAACAACCTCTTTCATGATAGGATTTAATCTTCTTTGCGGTTCAATAGTGGGTTTAAAATTTTCTTCGATTAAAATTCTATGCATACAAATGGAAGGGCTTATTCCTCTTATATCAGCAATAGTTCAACCAAAAGCTTTTTTATAATTCTTTAACACTCCTATTAATTTTTCTTTTTGATCTAAACTTAGCTCAGAAGAAATAATAACAGGTAAAGTTAATGAATTTCTAAGAAATGCATACTTTAAATGTGAAGGTAACATTTTTAATTCCAGTTTAGGGGCTTTTTTAATTGAGGGTAAAAGTATATCATTTTGAGTTATGTCTAAAGTTTCCCAGTTATCTTTAATATAATGAGTTTCTTTAAGTAATTCATCTTCTTTTAGTTCTTCATTTTCATCTGTTAAAAATTTAATTTCTTCTTCAGGAATGATTTTACATTTTTCTCGATAGTGTTTTTCAATTATAAAATAAAAAATATCCATTCGATAAAATTTTTCTTTGTTAGGGTACTTCATCGATTTAAGAACATTGAATTTAATCTCTTGATCATTAACTCTCATAGTTAATTCTCATTTTTGCACATCAATCATCGCTCGTCCGGTAGCTAGGAAAGGTCTCCCTAAAGTAATTGGTATTTCTTTATCTTCTTCCATATCAAGCACAATGAAATCTACAGGGAAGATGAATTTATTTATTTTAACAAGTACATCCTCATAACTCCTTTAGGGTAAGTGATAGATCTATCAGCTAACTGAAGGGTTACAGTGGTGGGAGTTATCTCTCCTAAGTTCAACCTTCGATAAATAGAAAATGGCATGAGATTAATACTTGCTCCTAAATCACACAAAGCTTCTCCACAATATTTTTCTCCAATAGCACAAGGTATAGTAAAACTTCCAGGATCTTTAAGTTTCTGAGGTAATTTCTTTTGAATTATTGCACTACATTCTTCACTTAGTGCAACAGTTTCAAAAGCTTCAAATTTTTGTTTCATACTTAATATATCCTTCATAAATTTTGCATAAGTCGGCATCCGTTCCAAGGCTTCAAGAAAGGGTATATTTATAGTAAGTTTCTTAAAAATTTCAAAGAACTTAGAAAATTGATGATCAAGTTTCTGCTGTTTTAATCTTTGAGGAAAAGGTGGTGCTGGTTTTTCAACTTCCACATTAATAGAAATATTAGTTTGATCTTGATTAGGAGAAGGAGTTTCTTTAGGTTTTTCAATCTCATCAACCTCAATCTCTTTTTCAATTTCATTCCGCATTCTTTCTTTTAATTCCTTTCCACTTCTAAGTTTTACAGCTTTAACATGTTCATGTTCTTTTCCAGTTTCTTTTTGATTAATTTCAACATTACTAGGAAGTGTTCCTGGAGTGTCTGTAATTAATTAAATTAGCGATTTGTCCCATTTGATTCTCAATATTACGAATAGCAGTATTTTGATTTTGTAATTGATTACTCATTTGTAAAATTAATTCTTCTATTGATAAATTTTTTTGTTGATTATTAAATCCAGGTGGTTTATAAGTTGAATTTACTTGATTATTCCAATTTCTAGTTGGATGGGATTGATTATTACCCCATTATTGTTGTTGATTATTCCAGTTAAAATTAGGGTGATTTTTCCATCCAGGATTATAATAGTTTGAATACGTATTATTTTTACTAGCAATAGCTTGTAAAGTTTCAATAGTTTGAGAATCTTCAATATTAGATGAGTTGTTATGTGATATGTTGATGGCAAAATTATCTAATTTCTTAGATATTGTGCACTACTTGTGAAGCTAAGATAGAAAAGGCTTCGTTATCTCGAATACTTGACATTCTTTTAAGATTAATCCTTTCGAAGGCCATTGAAAACTATTGTTAGTCATTTCTTCAATTAAAGTATAAGCTTCTTCAAATGATTTAGACATTAAAGAACCTCCAAGAAGAAGCATCAATAATTGATTTTAGTGATCCAATTAAACCATTATAAAATGTTTGAATAATTAACCAATCGGGTAAAGCATGATGAGGACATTTTTAATAGTTCTTTAAATCTTTCCCAAGTTTCATAAATTGTCTCCTCATCAAATTGACTAAATGAAGTAATATCATTTCTTAATTTAGCTGTTTTAGAAGGAGGAAAATATTTAGCAAGGAATTTTTGTGCCATTTCAGCCCATGTTTTAATAGAATATGTTGCTAATGAGTTCAACCACATCTTTGCTTTATCTTTTTAAGAAGAAGGAAAGAGTCTAAGTCTAATAGCATCATCAGAAACATTGTTATATTTAAAGGTAGCACAAAGTTCTAAAAAACTAGCAAGGTGTAGATTTGCATCCTCATTTGGTGTTCCTCCAAATTGATTATTTTGAACCATTTGAATGATAGATGGTTTAAGCTCAAAAGAATTAGCATCTACAGTAGGTATTTGAATACTACTATGAAGTTCATCAATTGTAGGGTTAGCATAATCCCTTAATGGTTTGTAAACATTTTGTTCATTAATTTCAATTAGATTTTGTAAATTGTTATGTAAATTAGCCATCTCTTAAATTTTTTTAGTTTTTTTTCTTTTTTTAATTCTTTTAATAGTTCTTTCTAATTCAGAATCTAAAGGTAATAATCCTTCAGATCCAAAGACTATGCATAAAAAGTAAATTAACAATAAATAAAATCTCTACTTATAAAATTTTTTTTATTTTATTATTATTATTATTATTATTATATATATATATATATATATATATATATATGTTATTTTATATTTTTGATAATAAAAGAAAATGATAAAAATAAAAATAAAAATATTTAAAATCTACTCCGCTCCTCCCCGGCAACGACGCCAAAAACTTGACCCAATGCTATATATATGCATACTAAAAATTCAATCCCCGGCAACGGTGCTAAAAACTTGACCCGCAATCCGCTGATGATAAATATAATAATTAATGCTTTCAAATATATGTAATAGATAATAATAGCAACTAGTGTATACAAATATATTTTTATAGAAAATATTTTACACACTAGGGGTACTACGCAAGTAAACGTATCGTATCAAGTAATATAGGGCTTTGAAACAAAGACCCCAGTATCGATCCCACGAGAAGTGAGTTATGGGTTTTTAAATATTTTAATTTTATTTTTATGTATTTCTTTTATAGTTTATAATTTTGATATTTTTAATTTACTAGATGCAATAATAAAGCGAGTAATGAAAGATGCGATAATAAAGCAGTAATGAAATGATTGGTGTAAATAACAATAAGAACACAACTTTCTTCCTTTCAATTAATCCTAGATTTTCTAAGATAATGATAATATTCATGGAGAATATAAATTTATGGTATTGTGTCAAATAGAAGCATTCATATTCTTTACCCTTTGATCCAGTGTAACGAACATTAGGCAGCTTATAGATCGAGTCCGGATGTATTGTTAGTAGAATGGGTTAATATAGGCTCACACTACTAGATGTCCAAGGGTGACTATGGTCGGCCCTACTAGTGACTCTTTCCTTCCCTATAAACCAAATCACAAGAATTTAGTCTGTCACTCTAAAAACTTATTAATTCTACGCCCATTATATAATATCTTCCTATTTATTTACACTTCACCTTGAATAACCCACACAAGGCCTTCGACTACCCAAGGATTCATGTGATATCTACTAGTTAAGAATTCATCTCCTTTTAGGTATCAAAGCCGTTCAATGATTTTAACAATACAAGTGATCAATTTGTAAAGTAAATGAAGATCCGGTATTAATATCATCACAATGTTTTAAAATATAAATAGTTTTTAATTCTCCATCGAATTTTATATTATCTTATTTATCTTTTCATAATTGAAAGGAGAAAGTAAACTAACTACTCAGAACATATTGAATTTAAACAACAAAACATGATAATAAAACTTTGAATAAAATTACAAATACTTATCTCAAGTGTTTCTCCTACTGAACCTCTCAATTCTTCTAACTCCAAAGCAAATAAACTTCAAAAGCCCCAACTCTTTAAACTCTCAATACACACTCTAAATAAACTCACTAATTAATAAAAGTGGCCCTAAAGTATTTCTCTAATTCTCCCTCTAGATGGGGCTATATATAGGGGGATGTATGGGGGCCATTTTTCTCTGAAGGAGTACTCTCCTATTTATAGGCTTCAAGGGTTGCCTTGAGGCACCTCTTCAAAATGTGTCTACATTCAATGAATCTTCTAGAAGGTGTGTCTGGCGCCTAGGCGCCGAAATCTGGCGCCTAGGCGTCGGACTCTGCGTGTAGTTCTTCGCACCTCTTCATTTTGGATCGCACCTCTTCGCAATTAAAACAGTTTCCAAGTGTCCAAATACATTGTATCACATGTCCTATAAACCAGGAACGACTGCCAGTCTTCTAGAAGGTCCAATAACCGCTAACACCGTCAAAATAACCGTCCAAAAGTCATAAAAAAATTTGACAGATCCCGTATCGACCTGACGCTTAGGCGCCGGATTCTGGCGCCAAACCAATAATTTTGACAATTTTGCATTTTGGCTCCATTTTTTCTCCTTTTTGCTCCTTTTTCACTTTTTTTTCTTCTTGAACATTTTTCCATCACCTATATCTAAAAACACAAAAATACCTTTCATTAAAGCATAATATCCTTAAAAATTTGATAAAAATCAAGGCATAAAAATGGGTATTTTTTCATGGATCAGACACCCACAACCATTTAAACAATGTCGCATAGTGTTTCGACTAATCCAAGGTATGAGTCAGCCGCCACACGTATAAATAGGAAATTAAGGATTTTCTATTTATTTAAATACAAAAAATGATAGAAGAATCTACAAAAATTTATATCTTGACATAGAAAAATCAGAAAAATATGAAAAAAATACCCTTTGACAAAGGGAGATAAGAAGAAAGTTACGAAACCAAAAATTGGAATTATTGAATTATATTTAATTTTTAATTAATTATTTTCTCCTTAGAGTAAATTAATTATTAAAAATTAATTATATTTGTGAAAATTTTGAAATTTTAATGGAGTGATCTTTCCATCCTTGGAGACATTTTGTACTTTTTCTAAGGCTAGGAGAATTCCCTTGGTTTCAGTTTCCTAATTTCAATCAAATTTTGTAATCATTTCCAAAAAATAATTATAAAAATTAAGTAATTGGAAAGTAAGTTTAAAATGGTTAGAAAATTTGGAGTGACACTTTTAAACTCTAAAATGACAATTTTAGCCATTTGAAAATTTAAAATGACAACTTCATCACTTAGGGTCAAAATTGTAAATTTCAAATTTACATTTAAAACCATAGAAATCCTTAGGCTTGATCTTTCGCCTTAAAAGACATGTAGGATTGACCCAATCCTAATTCTTTGGTCTGATTAGATCTATGGTTAATCTAAACCCTAACTGGCATAGGGTTTACTCACCTTCTTAGAACTATTGGGGCTAGTTTCTATAGACCCAAAGTCAAAATCTCAAATGTTGAGTTCAAACTCACATAAGACCTATAACTAACACCCATAGACTCAGGTTAGAATATGAATCCAATTCTAAATGGATTCAGTTCAAACTTAGACATTTGGTTTCAACCATGTTAACCCACATTCATCATAACCCTAATTAGGTCTAAGACATCAGTTAGACATAATTAAACCCTGTTAAACCTTAATCACATTAAGTTTCACACCATTAACCCTAAATAGGTCTAATACATTAATTAGACCTGATTAAACCTTGTTAAGCCTTAATCACATGAGGTTTAACATCATAAACCCTAATTAGGTCTAAGACATTGACATGCCTAAAAGATATACGCTTTTTGCTATATGATTTTACTCATTTTATATGATATTACAATTTAAAAGAAGTTATTTTGTATGTTTTTTGTTTTTAGGAACAAGAATGGTGATTGGAGCAAAAGGAAGAAAAAACGGTGCAATTTGGAGCAAAAATGAGCAAGAAATGAAATTTTGCCCTGACACCTTTCGATAAGTCTTTCTATGTTTAATCTCTTTTATACTTCTTGCATATTTTTGAATGAGATTAAACTTTAAAGAAAGTTTTTTATGTTTATTTTTAGGGCTATTTGTTAGAAACACAACACAACTGAAATGAGGCGAAACAGAGCTAAAACAGAGCCAAACGGCGCAAAATGGTGGAGCTGTGCAGCAGTCTGCTCGCCGGCGGTGGCCTTGAGCTTGCTGACAGTGGGATTTTCCCGAGAAGCCAAAAAAATGACCGAAAAGCTCACCGACAGCACCCTCAAACCTGCCGACGGCGACCGAGAAGATTCTAGACCGACTTTTGGCAATTTTGGGCTGAAATTCAACGTATTTGGATGCTTTTTCGAAGGGGTGCTTAAAGGAACTCTTAGGAATTCGTCCATACTCTTTAAAAATGGCGAATTTACATTAGAAAAGAGAGTAGAGAAAAAGTAGAGAAACAAGAGAGGAATGTTAGGAAAATCTTGGAGAATGTTTAGGATTCTTAGATTAAGAGTAGAAATATAGATTTCTACCCTTTTGGAGAGATTAGAGAGGAGATTTTGAGAGAATTTGTAAGGGATTGCACTAACATTGCATGGATCGACAGGAGACTTTATAGGGGAGGTCTTCATCTTTCTTTAAAAGGGAAAAAGCTAAGTATTGTTCTTCATTCTCTTATGATTTTGTAAACACTTACATAGTGGATTTACTTTGGTTTAATAAAGTTTCCATTGTGTTTTCTTCATGTTTTGTGATGTATCTTTCTTACTCTTTCTTCTTTTTTGGAAATAGTGGCATAAGAAAACTATGTCATTGTTTCCATTCTACTTTTCTTTTGCAATGAGTACAATTCATGTTTAGGATTTTGGGATGCATGCTAGAATAAGTTTTAATTATAAATGTGATGGGTTTTACTTGCACTTCATTTAAATTACAATAAGGGCCCGTTGTATTGTTAAAATTTGTTGTAATTGCATTGTCCCGAAAGAGCGATGTAATTCTTAATAAAGTGGAACCACATTCAATGTCCGTGAATGAATTGCATAATTCATGGGGATTGAATGTCAATAAATAAGGAAATATGGTTTCATAGGCGTCGAATTAGAGGTTTCAGGGTGACAGGCTGAGATCCCCAATTTGGTCTTGAAATTAGTAACTAAAGTCAAAGATTAGCCTTCAAGTGAAGGGTGAGTGGGAGCTCCGTAGTGACAGTCGGTATCCTTTCAGCCTAGCCTTAGATTTAGTGACTGAACTTAGGATATATCAATGTTCTTTACATGCTCTGATTAGGGGGTACTTGGAAGAGGGTAAAGAATATGATTGCTCCTATTTGGCACAAAAAATATTTAATACATCTCATTCCTATACATTATCCATTTCATTACATAAGAATAATAGTTTTTAGTATCTCAAAATTCTCCAAACAAATTCATCCAAAAAGGGTTATCTCTAGAATTATTATTTGCACTTAGTTGTAGTTACTATCTTTACATTTAACACTTGCATTTAGGAGTAGTTTCTAGATAAAACACAATTTTAATCGACATTCCAAACTAAGGACTATTAGTAGTAGACTAGAATTTGACTAAAGACCACTTACTTTACTTCATCGTGGGATCGATACTGAGATTTTTAAAGAAAACTCTATATTAATTGAAACGATAAGTATACCTGCGTAGTACCCCTAGTGTGTAAAATATTTTCTAATCTTTATATCATTTAATGTTTTACACTCTAGCCACTATTTATAAATCGGGTCAAGTTTTTGGCCATCTTTTGGAAGTTAATTTACTGCGTAATTGTGGGTCGGGTCAAGTTGTTGGCGCCGTTGCCAGGGAAGCTTCGGTAAGAACTTAAGGAGAATTTTAGTTGAAGTAATTAGGCTTAGACTTGGAAAACTGTAGTGTCGTAAAAAATATTTTTGTGTGAAAAGTGTTTTGTTGTATGAAAAAGTGTTGTGAAAAAATTGTTTGTGTGAAAAATAAGGTGTTCGTGAAAATGTTTTGTTGTGTTGAATATATTTCATCTGTTATTTGTTTAATTGTTAATGTATTTCTTGTTGTGTTACATATGCGAAACAAAGGATCTACAGGACTTGTCCCTTATGATCCTGAGTTTGAAAGAAATAAAAAAATAAAAATACAGAAAGGACTCGAAAAACTAGAAATGGAAATGGAAAACTTTCAAAATAATAACTTGGAAAATCATCATACTTCATTGAGGGATTACCTATATCCTACGACAGATGAAATTCACTCAAGTTTACAAATTCCTGTCTTAGAAGCTATTCGTTTGAAATAAATCATGAGATTATCCAACTAGTGCAGAACAATCAGTTTGGGGGAACTCCTTCGGAGGATCCCTATTTACACTTATAAAATTTTCTAGAACTTTGTGCTACATTTCGATATAACGGTATGTCAGACGATGCTGTTAGACTGAAACTTTTTCGTTTCTCACGAGGCTAAAATTTGGTTATACTCATTAGCACCTGGTTCTATTAAAAATTGGGAGGAGTTAACTCAGAAATTCCTAGCTAAGTATTTTCCACCTTCAAGGACGACTAAACTTAGAAACGATAATATCTCATTTTGTCAGTATGAAGGGGAATCAATATATGAAGCCTGGGAAAGATTTAAGGAACTCCAAAGAAAGTGTCCACACCATGCTTTGCCCGATTGGTTAATCACTCAAATTTTTTATAATGGGTTAGTAGGACCCCTTAGATCTATAACTGATGCTGCCACTGGTGGATCATTAATGTCAAAATCATTTGATGAAGCGTATGCATTAATTGAAGAAATGGCTACAAATGAATTTCAATGGCCCTCTATAAGGGTAAATCATAAAAATGTAGCTAGTGTTCATGATACAGATGTGATTGGAATTCTTGCATCTCAGGTTGCTACTATATCAAGGAAGTTGGACCAATTTAGAATGAACCAACCTCAATTTACTCTTGTAAGTGAGGAAAGTTCATTAGGGCATGTGATTAATTCTAACTTATCATATGATGCTTTAAATACCATAAACAACCCATACTCTAACTTTTACAACCCATGTTGGGAGAACCATCCTAAATTTAACTGGAATCATACTACTGATGGTGGAAACCAAAAATGGGAAAATAATTATACAAATCCTAATGGAAGTTGGAAAAATCAGGGGAACACAAACTATAGATCTTCATATCCATCAAACTCTAATAATGATCAATAATTTGAGGATAAGAAGATGTCTATGGAATAAGTGGTTTTGCAAATAAGAAACCAGTTGCTAAGTCAAAATACTGCGATAAGAAACATAGAGAATCAACTGGGACAAATTGCTAATTCACTTAGCAATAGACCCCAAGGAACAATTCCTAGCAACATTGAGATCAACTCTAAAGAGAACACTAATGAACAAGTAGAATCTGTCCAATTAAAAAGTGGAAGAGAGATAGAGGATGTGGTTAGAAAAGAGAAAGATGTTAGAGAAACAAAGAAAACTAAAAGACCTGAAGAACATGTTTCTAAGGATCTGGAAAAATTAATATCTCCAACTAAAATTAGTTTGGAAAGACCACCACCTCCATTTCCTCAAAGACTTAGACAGCATGAGTTGGATAAAAAAATTTCAAAGTTCATGAAAGTACTTAAGAAGATAACGATAAATATTCCTTTCACTAAAGCTTGGGAACAGTTGTCAAGTTATGCAAAGTTTATGAAGGATATATTAAGCAAGAAAATGAAATTTGGGGATTACGAGACAGTTTCACTAAGTGAGGAGTGTAGCGCTATACTTCAGAAAAAGTTTTCCTCAGAAATTTAAAGATCCTTGTGGCTTTACAATTCCTTGTGTAATTGGAAAAAGATTATATGGAAAAGCTTTATGTGATTTAGGAGTGAGCATTAATGTGATGCCTCTATCTATATTTAGAAGGTTAGGTTTATTTGATATTTCTCCCACTACTGTAACCCTTCTGCTAGCTGATCAATCTATCATTTATCCAAAATGAGTTATAGAAGATGTGCTTGTTAAAGTGGATAAATTTATCTTTCCTTTAGACTTTATTGTATTAGATATGGAGGAAGATAAAGAAATTTCAATTATTTTAGGGAGACCTTTCCTTGTTACTGGACAAGCTATGATAGATGTACAAAAAGGAAAGTAAACTATGAATATTAATGACCAGGAAGTCACTTTTGATGTATTAAAGACTATGAAATATCCAGCTGAGAGAAAAGATGATGATTGCTTTTGGATAGATGAAATTGATTATCTAAGAAAAGACCATTTCCAAGAAAGCTTTGAGAGTAAGTTAACAGATGAAAATGAAATAGACTTTCATGATGATTCGAAAAGGTTTTTTAAAGAAGACTGTATGTATGTTCAAGAGAGGTGTGAAATGATGGACGCTACCAAAAATAGTAAACTTTTAATTCCATCTATTGAAAAATCTCATGAGCTTAAGATGGATGTACCCCATACAATTTTAAAGCCTATCTATTTAGGGAATTCATCTACACAATCAGTCTTTATATCTTTAGATGCGACTCAATCATAAGAAGAACTTGAATTGAATGATGAACATGATAAAGTTATTGAACTAGGACTTGGAAGAGAATTTGAGGATAAATTTCAAAAAAACTTTGAGTTGAGAAAAGAGGATAAGGATATTGGAAGACCATTGGAAGAAATTACTAAGGAATTAGAAAAACTTATTTCCTCAACTAAGATAGATCCTTCATCATTTAAGAATTATAAATGGAAAGAATTGGGAGATAATTTGAAACAGAAGAGTAACATAGAAGATATTAATCCAGAATCTGAATTATCTAAAGAGAATCTGATCCAAAATTTGGCAGATATTAAATTATCTTATAGAGATCAATTTCTTATAAATTTTAAGGATGATATTAATATGCGGATTGAGAAAATCAATAGAAGAATATTGGATCTAGAAAGAAATATGAGGAACAATGACATAAATCAATCTGAAAATGAAGAGCTGAATGAAAAATTAAACTTTGAGGATTTTTTAGGAATTCCTGGATCTAGAAATGATTGGGCAATTGATCGAGGATTACTTAATTGCAATTTTGATCCAGGAGGAATCATTTGTCGGGCCCGCGAAGTTAAAACTAAGCGCTTTATGGCAGGCAACCCATAATTATCAGTGTGCTTTAATTTAGTATGCTTGAGAGTCATGATTGTTAGTGTTGTATTGTATTTTCTTTATAGTGGATTGATCAGTTTGATTGCTTATTGGTAGATGTTTGGATTATTAGTGCTTTAATCTGATCTCTATCTGTGTCTTGAGGGAGGTAATTCCTTAACTTCTTATTATGGTTAGACTTGATCTCTTATAGTAGTTGGATTAACGAGTCCACTATGACTTGGGTCTCACCCAGACTTGAGTTTTACAAGAGAAATCAAGAATTTCAAACATTGATAATTCCATCTTAATTTGTTACTTCCTTTCTGCAACTTTATTTTCATTAGATAGGAGTCGCGAACCTATTTGATGAATACCATGTGGATGATCTTACACCATCTTTATAAATGTTAGAGGTGCTTAATTATGAGGATTATATGATGTCTGAGATTGGTGCATAGGAGCCAATATATTAGGGATAATCTTATCTTTGGGATTATAATCTATAAAATCATTTAAAATGTACCTAATTTACTAGTGTTGTGATTCCGTTAGAAATTGGAGGTAAGGTAGTGAGATTGGATGAGTTAAAGGATGAATTGACCTCATTTATCTTATGTGTGTTTATGTTTGTGTTACAATTTTATATAATAATTGAAGAACATTTTTATATTCCCTTGCTGATACATGTTATGCTAGTTAGACTTTTATTTAGTGAATTTCATTCTGGCATGATTAGTTTAGATTTACTTTCTGCTGCATATTGTTCTGTCCTAATGAATACTTGCAAATGGATTTGATAGACATTTGTGGTAGATAGAATTTCTAAACTGTTTTTCTTCCTGCTTATATTTTCTATATTGAATTCTATATATGTTAAAAATTAAGTTTGGGGGTAGGAAGAAAAATAAAATTTTAAAGTGAAAATACTTCATTTTAGTGTAATTTTATTACAAGCATGTTTTAGGTTAGATTTACTTTCTCCTACAGTCATTCTATCCTGATTATGCACGTATATGAATTTTATAGGATGTTGTAGTAGTAAGTAAATTCAACCTTTACTTTTTCTTCTTGCAACATTTTATGGAATTAATTGCAAAATATTTTAAAATTTAAGTTTAGGGGGAAGAAAAATTTTTAAAATGTAATTTTATTTGTCCTCAGTAGCCTGTATTTAATTTGATATCACTTTTAAAATGACTTATGATATGTGGTATTACCTTTAGGTTACTATAATTTTGATTTTATGAATGTTAGAAAAATAACTTAGTTGAAATCCTATGAAGAAACTTTTCTAGAGTTAAAATATTTTGTAGGAAACTTTAGGAAAAATGATTTTTCTATTTAAGGTAGAAAGGAGTTGAATATTTGAAAAGCTAAAATTCTTAGATTTATACTTGAGAATTGAGCCTTTATAGAAAACCTTTTTCAAACTAATACTTACACTTATAAAAAGTGAGGGAAAGTTTTGATTTTTGTATTTTAGAGAGAGGATTGTGAAATTCAAGATTATTAAAGGCCTATCCAGATATAGTAATCCTCACATAAAAAAAGGGGATTAAAAATGATCCCAAAAAAAAAGGTGAAAAAAAGGGATTGAAAATGATCCCGAAAGAAAAGAAAAACAAAAGAAAGAAAAGAAAAGAAAATAAGTGAGGAGAAGCTTGAGGAGAAGCCTAATCAAAAATTTCTTTCACTTGAATCTTTTTAAATAAAAAGACTTATAAACAATCCTAAGCTTATTATTATTTCAAAAGGTATTGGTTAAATTGGTATATATAAGGTGCTTAAATTTCGTTTTTATACTATCTATGAATCTTTAGTTTGACAAGTTTCAATAATTTTTGAAGTAAATAGAAAATCAGGATTCCTAAGTTGAATATGAGATATTCTTATACTCTAGTCCTAGGTTGATTTGCTAGAATTTCTCCGATGTTATAATATAATATTTCTGAGATGAAATTATAGGGAACTCTATTGAAACCCACACCATAAGTCAACATAATTGGTTTTTAAAGTTATAGTGTTACTTGAGGACAAGCAACAGTTAAGTTTGGGGGATTTTAACACGCCTAAAATATATACGCTTTTTGCTATATGATTTTACTCATTTTTGATGATATTACACTTTAAAGGAATGTATTTTGTATGTTTCTTTATTTTAGGTACAAGAAATGGTGATTGAAGCAAAAGGAAGCAAAAACAGTGCAATTTGGAGCAAAAATGAGCAAGTGCAATTTGGAGCAAAAATGAGCAAGAAATGAAATTCTACCCTGAAACGTTTCGATAAGTCTTTTTATGTTTAATCTCTTTTACATTTCTTGCATATTTTTGAATGAGATTACACTTTAAAGAGATGTTGTTTTATATTTATTTTGTAGAGCTATCTGTTAGGAACGCAACGCAACTGAAATGGGACGAAACGGAGCTAAAACGGAGCCAAACGGAGCAAAATAGTGGAGCTGTGTAGCAGTCTGCTAGCCGACGGTGGCCTCAAGCTCGCCGCCGGCGGGATTTTCCCGAGAAGGCTGAAAAATGACCAAAATGCTTGCCGACAGCACCCTCGAACCAGCCGACGGCGCCTGAGAAGATTCTAGACCGACTTTGGTGGTTTTGGGCCAAAATTCAACGTATTTGTATGCTTTTTTGAAGGGGTGCTTAAGGGAACTCTTAGGAATTCGTCCATACTCTTTAAAAATGGTGAATTTATGTTAGAAAAGGGTGTTGACCTCATTTATAATGAGTCAATACCTTTTGACCTAAAAAGTCAACTTTGGTCAAAATGGTCAAACCAGACCCAATGACCAACCCTGTTGACCCCATAGGTCAACTTTTTGACCTAAAAAGTCAACATTGGTCAAAATGGTCAAACCAGACCCAATGACCAACTCTGTTGACCCCATAAGTCAATCTTTTGACCTAAAAAGTCAACTTTGGTCAAAATGGTCAAACCAGACTCAATGACCAACCCTGTTGACCCCATAAGTCAACCTTTTAACCTAAAAAGTCAACTTTGGTCAAAATGGTCAAACCGGACCTAATGACCAACCCCGTTGACCCCATAGTCAACCTTTCGACCTAAAAAGTCAACTTTGGTCAAAATGGTCAAACCAGACCCAATGACCAACCCTGTTGACCCCATAGGTCAACCTTTTGTCCTAAAAAGTCAACTTTGGTCAAAATGGTCAAATTTGACCCAATGATCAACCCTGTTGACCCCATAGGTCAACCTTTTGACCTAAAAAGTCAACTTTGGTCAAAATGGTCAAACTGCATCTAATGACCAACCCTGTTGACCCCATAGGTCAACCTCTTAACCTAAAAAGTCAACTTTGGTCAAAATGGTCAAACCAGACCCAATGACCAACCTTGTTGACCCCATAGGTCAACCTTTTGATCTAAAAAGTAAACTTTGGTCAAAATGTTCAACCAGACCCAATGACCAACCCTGTTGGCACCATAGGTCAACCTTTTGACCTAAAAAGTCAGTTTTGGTCAAAATGGTCAAACCAGACCTAATGACCAACTCTGTTGACCCCATAGGTCAACCTCTCGACCTAAAAAGTCAACTTTGGTGAAAATAGTCAAACTAGACCCATTGACCAATTCTGTTGACCCCATAAGTCAATCCTTTAATCCAATAACATGTTTAAAATCCCACAATGACAAAACTACAAATACTGTGATCAAATCAACCAGGACAAGGTTAAAAAGATCACATTGGACATTTTAAAATTAAATTGATCAACATAGGCTGACTTGGGTCAACCTAGGTAAAAATTGGTCAACACTTATCTATTTTAATCAAAGTAGATAAAAATGAAATAAAAACAACAAAATTAATCAAATAATTAATTTCAAAATTATTTTGATTAATTAAAATGATTAATTATTTAATTTTCAATATTTTAATTAAATGACATAATTAATTAAAATGAAAATTAAATTAAAATCATAAAATAACAAAAATAATAAAATTAATCAATTAATTAATTTGAAATTATTTTCAATTAATAAATTGATTAATAAAATAATTTCCAACAATTTTTAATTAATAATATGATTAATTAAAATGGAAATTAAATTAAATTAAAAAAAAAAGAGAAAAGACATAAGATGACACATGACCTTCCCATAATTAATTAGGCTAAGACTAAATTAAGCTCACCATGAGACATATTAACACATAATAAAGCTTAACTTAAATAAATTTAACCATGGGTTAACACCCATCATGATGGGTAAAGTGAGGTGTCTCTTCTCCCTTCACCCTAAGCCATGACTCACCCTTACTTAGCCATGAGGTGGCCGACCAACATTAAGCCTCATTTTCCACCTCCCAAGCTAGCCAATGGAGAGAGAACCAAACTTAAACCCACCCCTCACCATGGTTAAATGGAATCATGAGAGGAGAGCATATGTTTCACCATTTGCTTAGGCTAGAGGGTGATGTGTAAGCTCAAAAGGAGGAGAAATTACAGCTCATTTCACACCTCTTGCATGATCCAATGGAGGAGAACCAAAGCAATAAGCTCATGATGGAAAGCTTGGGAGAAACCACCATAGCTATCCTCTCAGCCAAATTCTTCCTCCAATGGGTTAATAGGGGAGATAACAACTCCCCTAGAACAACCTAAGCTAAGCCATGGCCTCCCCTCGGCTATAAATAGAGCCCAAACCGAGCCTAGTAGAAGAAAAGAAAAAAATTAGAAATACCTTTAGGCTGCTCAAATCTCCTTGCTCCCAACATAAAAACTGTTCCTAAGAGTCTTAGCAATCCATTAGGATCAAATCCAAGCCATAGAATGAGCCCAATCGAGCCAATTTGATCAAATTTCAAAAATAGCCCAAACCAACCACCTCTTCAAAATTCTCCTTTAAGCCCAACTTCTGGATCAAATTGCTGCAGCAATAATCTTCCATTGGGGTCCTAGAACACAACTACAAGGTCTGATCTAGCTTGATTTTCTTGTGGCAAAGGTATGAAATTATTTTTCACAAAATAATTCGTATTTTTGAAATATCATGTGTTATACTAGCCCAGAAATGTTACATCACCATATGGATATATTCTACATGTTTAGATGATTCCATGGGTTCAAAAATCACTCAATTTCACTATGAAATGAGTGAGATATTAAGGTTTGAAGTTTAACGGATTGAAATAATTCAAATTTTTATTCGAATTATCTCAGCCGTTCGATCCCGTGTTTCGGGATGAACGACGCTGATCGCGCTCCGCGGTGTCCCGTGTTCGGCCTCCCGCAGCGGATCCTCCCGCCTATTCGACGCGTACGAGGACACGCGTCGGCGGGAGATAAGTTTGGCGGCGCGAAATTGGTTAAAAATTAATTTTAACCTTAAAAACTTCAAAATTTAATATCTTTTTATCTAGAGGTCACAAAAATATGAAAAAAATACCTCTGGTAAGCTCTTAAAGAGGAGAAAATTATGAAATAAAAATCATAATTTTATTCCCATTATTTAATTTTTAAATAATTAAATACTCTCTGGAGTATTTTAATTATTAAAAATTATTTATAAATCAAAAAAATATGAAACTTTGAGGCATTTATCTTTATGCTCTTAGGAATGCTTCATGATTTTTCCAAGGACAGAAAACATGTCTATGACATTTTTCTTTAATTTTCAAGACATCTTGTAATTATTTCACATAATAATTATAAAAATTGAAAATTAAGAAAAATAAAAATGGAAATGATCATAAATGTTAGGGCAACAGAAAATAACTCTAATAAAATCATTGCTAAGTCATAAAAATAACTTTAAGTGACATTTTAAAATTTAGGATTAAGATTCTTTATTAATTAAATAATTTTTAATCCTAAAAATAACCTTTTTATAAACTTAGCTTATTTTCCTTAATAATCTAAGTTTGAAATGAATCTAGTCTACGATAGGCTAATGGAAAACTTTAATTAAATCTAAATTGATAAAATTAGACTTAATTAAGTTTAAAACATCATTTAAACCTATTAAATCCTAAATTTAATTAATTAAGTTTAAAATAACAAAATTAGACTTAATTAGGTTTAAAACATCATTTAAACCTATTTAATCCTAAATTTAATTAATTAAGTCTAAATGACAAAATTAGACTTAATTAGGTTTAAAACATCATTTAAACCTATTAAAACTTAAATTTAATTAATTAAGTCTAAAATGACAAAATTAGACTTAATTAGGTTTAAAACATCATTTAAACCTATTAAATCTTAAATTTAATTTATTAAGTCTAAAATGACAAAATTAGACTTAATTAGGTTTAAAACATCATTTAAACCTATTAAATCTTAAATTTAATTAATTAAGTCTAAAATGACAAAATTAAACTTAATTAGGTTTAAAACATCATTTAAACCTATTAAACCTTAAATTTAATTAATTAAGTTTAAAATGACAAAATTAGACTTAATTAAGTTTAAAACATCATTTAAACCTATTAAATCTTAAATTTAAAATTAAGTCTAAAATGAAAAAATTAGACTTAAGGTTTAAAACATCATTTAAACCTATTAAACCTTAAATTTAATTAATTAAGTTTAAAATGACAAAATTAGACTTAATTAAGTTTAAAACATCATTTAAACCTATTTAATCTTAAATTTAATTAATTAAATTTAAAATGACAAAATTAGACTTAATTAGGTTTAAAATATCATTTAAACCTATAAAACCCAAAATTCAATTAATTAAGTCCAAAATGATAAAATTAGACTTAATTAAGTTTAGAATATCATTTAAACCTACTTAATTAATCAATTAAACCTTACCTAAATTAGGTTTAATTAACCTTAAATAATTAGACTTAACCCATAATAAGTCTAATTAATCAATTAAACCTTACCTAAATTAGGTTTAATTAACCTTAAATAATTAGATTTAACCCATAATAAGTCTAATTAATCAATTAAACCTTACCTAAATTTGGTTTAATTAACCTTAAATAATTAGACTTAACCCATAATAAGTCTAATTAATCAATTAAACCTTACCTAAATTAGGTTTAATTAACCTTAAATAATTAGACTTAACCCATAATAAGTCTAATTAATCAATTAAACCTTACCTAAATTAGGTTTAATTAACCTTAAATAATTAGACTTAACCCATAAAAAGTTTAGTTAATCAATTAAACCTTACCTAAATTAGGTTTAATTAACCTTAAATAATTAGACTTAACCCATAATAAGTCTAATTAATCAATTAAACCTTACCTAAATTAGGTTTAACTAACCTTAAATAATTAGACTTAACCCATAATAAGTCTAATTAATCAATTAAACCTTACCTAAATTAGGTTTAACTAACCTTAAATAATTAGACTTAACCCATAATAAGTCTAATTAATCAATTAAACCTTTCCTAAATTAGGTTTAATTAACCTTAAATAATATGACTTAACCCATAATAATTCTAATTAATTAATTAAACCTTATCTAAATTAGGTTTAATTAACCTTAAAATAATCAAACCTAAATCTAACTTAAGTCTAACCTATAATAGGCTTAAGTCAAACCAAACTTAGGTTCAACCCAACATAAACCTAAGTCAAACCTAAATCTAACTTAGGTTTAACCTATAGTAGACTTAAGTCAAACTAAACTTAGATTCAACCTGACAAGAATCTAAATCTAACCCAAACACAACTTAAGTCTAACCCATGTTAGACTTAAGTCAAACTAAACTTAGATTCAACCTGACATGAATCTAAGTCTAACCCAAACACAACTTAAGTATAACCCATGTTAAACTTAAGTCAAATTAAACTTAGGTTCAACCCGACATGAACTTAAGTCTGACCTAAATTCAATGTAAGTTCAATCCATATTGAACTCAAGTCAACTTTAAATATAGGTTCAACTTAAACTTAAGTCAAATCTTAACTTAAGACCAAACTATATTAAACTTTTAATCCAACTTAATTCAAACCTAAATTCAACATAAAATTTTAATTAAGTCTAACATCCTAGACTTAATTAAATCATCAAGCAATTGAGATTTAAAACAACAAATCATGAACCTAAGTCTAATTTATTAGACTTAATGTCTCAATAAACTACAGCTAACTAGACTTAATTAAAACTTAAGCCTTATCTAAAAGGATTTAGATGGTCTGCAATTCTAATTAAGTCTAATTTATTAGACTTGATTAACCTTTAGGTTCTATTTAAACAAGGCTTAAAACTTAATTAAGTCTATTCTAAGTTAAATCTTTTAACTTAAGTTCAGACAGACATGAAGTTAAGTTAATTAGATTCAATCAACATTGAATCTAACTTAAGTTCAACCAAACATGAACCCAAGTTAATTCAATTAATATTGAATCTAAATTTAAACCTTTTAACTTAAGTTCAGACAGACATGAATTTGAGTTAATTGGATTCAATCAATATTGAATTTAACTTAGGTTCAACCAGACATGAGCTCAAGTTGATTCAATCAATATTGAATCTAATTTTTAATCTTTTAACTTAAGTTCAGACAGACATGAACTCAATTTAATTTAAACCAAACCTTTTAACTTAAGTTCAGACAGATATGAACACAAGTTAATCTAACCTGACTTTCAACTCAAATTCAAACAGACATAAATTCAAAACTCAAGTTTAAACTTAAATCAAGACATAAATTTGACATTTCAAACCACAATCGACCTAACCGACATAAATTCGACATTTCAAAACATTAATCAACATAACCGACATAAATTTGACATTTCAAACATAACCGACATAAATTCAACATTTCAAACCAAAATCGACATAACAGACATAAATTTGACATTTCAAAACATAAATCGATATAACCGACATAAATTCGACATTTCAAACCAAAATCAACATAACCGACATAAAATTAACATTTCAAATATAAATTTGACAAATATCGATATTAAATGAAATTAATCCGATATTTTGACAAAATTAAACATTAATCAATATAATTTGACATAAACCGACATCCAGGACATGTTAAATCAAAACAATGAACATGACATTATTTTCTGACAATGTTTTCTTTGCAGGGTGAAGACAAAAAGTTTCGTTTAGATTTTCTTTGCATAGGATGTGCTAACTCTGTTTTGCAGGACGACATTTTGGACAAACAACAACAAAACCAAAACTTTTTAGGATAGCCACCAAACATCATATTTTCAAAATGAAACAAAACTACGACATGGACAAACAAAAACAAAACTTTTAGGATAGTCACCAAAACCAAACAAAAAATAACGACATGGAAAACAGCAACAAAACTTTTAAGATAACGACATGAAAAACAAAATCAAAACTTCAAAATAATAAATATGACATGACATTTAGGAGTGATAGTGGGCACATCTCTCCTTAAAAATAAAATTTTAGAAAACAAATGATTGCCATTAATCAGAAGTTTTCTTGAACAATTAAAAATTGTTTAAGATGTAATTAACTATAGAAGCTTGCTTCTATAGGAGATCCAAAAGAACCCATAATAGAAATCTCTGGTTTTCTATGATTTTCTTTATATGAAAATTCTAGGATATATTATTCTAGGATATTCTTCTATAAGGATTGTCATAAACATCCTTTTCTACTATTAGCCCTAAATTTCTCAAATCTTTCATGGGATTTATAGGAATAAAATTAGGCTAATATTAGATGGAGACTCCTCAATACCGACATCCCACAAACACCAAATCTCTTTCCATCCGTCGACAAAGGGAGTAGAGAAAAAGTAGAGAAACAAGAGAGGAATGTTAGGAAAATCTTGGAGAATGTTTAGGATTCTTAGATTAAGAGTAGAAATTTAGATTTCTACCCTTTTGGAGAGATTAGAGAGGAGATTTTGAGAGAATTTGTAAGGGATTGCACTAGCATTGTATTGATCGACGGGAGACTTTATGAGAGAGATCTTCATCTTTCTTTCAAAGGGAAAAAACTAAGTATTGTTCTTCATTATCTTATGATTTTGTAAACACTTACATAGTGGATTTGCTTTGGTTTAATAAAGTTTCCATTGTGTTTTCTTTGTGCTTTGTGATGTATCTTTCTTACTCTTTCTTCTTCTTTAGAAATAGTGGCATAACAAAATTATGTCATTGTTTTCATTCTACTTTTCTTTTGCAATAAGTAGAATTCATGTTTAGGATTTTGAGATGCATGCTAGAATAAGTTTTAATTATAAATGTGATGGTTTTTACTTGCACTTCATTTACATTACAATAAGGGTCCGTTGTATCATTAAAATTTGTTGTAATTGCATTGTCCTGAAAGAGCGATGTAATTCTTAACAAAGTGGAACCACATTCAATGTTCGTGAATGAATTGCATAGTTCATGGGGATTGAATGCAAATAAATAAGGAAATATATTTTCATGGGCGTCGAATTGGAGGTTTCAGGGTGACAGGCTGAGATCCCCAATTTGGTTCTAAAATTGGTAACTAAAGTCGAAGGTTAGCCTTCAGGTGAAGGGTGAGTGGGAGCTCCGTAGTGACAGCCGATATCCTCCCAGCCTAGCCCTAGATTTACTGTTTGAACTTAGGATATATCAATGTTCTTTACATGCTCTTATGAGGGGGTACTTAGAAGAGGGTAAAGAATACGATTGCTCCTATTTGGCACATACAATATTTAATGCATCTCATTCATATACATTATCCATTTCATTACATACGAATAGTAGTTTTTAGTATCTCAAAATTCTCCAAACCAATTCATCCAAAAAGGGTTATCTTTAGAATTATTATTTGCATTTATTTGTAGTTACTATATTTACATTTAACACTTGCATTTAGGAGTAGTTACTAGATAAAACACATTTTTAATCGACAGTCCAAACTAAGAACTATTAGTAGTAGACTAGAATTTGACTAAAGACCTCTTACTTCACTTTCTCGTGGGATCGATACTTGGGTTTTTAAAGAAGACTCTATATTACTTGAAACGATACGTATACTTGCGTAGTACCTCTAGTGTGTAAAATATTTTCTAATCTTTATATCATTTATGATTTTACAGTCTAGCTGCTATTTATAAATCGGGTCAAGTTTTTTGCCATCTTTTGGAAGGTAATTTACTTCATAATTGCGGGTCGGGTCAGACATCAATTAGATCTGATTAAACCTTGTTAAGCCTAATCACATTAGGTTTAACACCATAAACCATTATTAGGTCTAAGACATCAAGTAGACCTTATTAAAACCTGTTAAGCCTTAATCACATTAGGTTTAACACCATTAACCCTAAATAGTTCTAATACATCAATTAGACCTGATTAAACCTTGTTAAGTCTTAATCACATTAGGTTTAACACCATAAACCCTAATTAGATCTAAGACATCAATTAGATCTAATTAAACCCTGTTAAGCCTTAATCACGTTAGGTTTAACACTATAAACCCTAATCAGGTATAAGACATCAATTAGACCTGATTAAAATTAAACCCTGTTAAGCCTTAATCACATTAGGTTTAACTCCATAAACCCTTATTCCTAACCCTTATTAGTTCTAATTAACTCAATTAGACCTTACTTAAATTAGGTTTAATTAATCCTAAACACTAATTAGACCTAACTCTATTTAGGTCTAATTAATCCAATTATACCTTACCTAAATTAGGTTTAGTTAATCATAAACCCTAATTAGACCTAACCCTAATTAGGCCTAATTAATTCAATTAAACCTTACTTAAATTTGGTTTAATTAATCCCAAACCCTAATTACACCTAACCCTAACAGTTTCAACCTTACCAAAATAAGGTTTAATTAAACTAAAACTCTAATTAGACCTAACCATAATTAGGTCTAAATAATCAATTAAACCTTACCTATATTAGGCTTGATTAACCTGTAAACTCTAATTAAGTCTAACTCTAATTATGCTTAATTAAACCTTGAGCCTTACTTACATTAGGCTTAAGTAACCTTAAACCCTAATTTAGTCTAACCCTAATTAGACTTAATTAACCCTTAAGACTTACTTAAATTAGGTTTAAGTAACCTTAAACCTTCATTAAGTCTAACCTTAATTAGACTTAATAAACTCTTAAGAATTACTTACTTTAGGCTTAAGAAATATTAAACCTTAATTCAGTCTATCTTTAATTAGACTTAAATCAAAACCATAACTCAGGTTCAATTCAACTTGAGCCCAATTTAGCTCAAACCTCTAGGTTTAACTTACAGTGAATCTGACTTAACTTGAATCCTTAGGTTCAACCTACATTGAACCTGAATTAAAAATAAACTTATGTTCAACTTACATAGAACCTAAATCAACTTTTTACTTAGGTTCAACCTAACTTGAACCCAAGTTAACATAATCTTAGGTTCAACCTACATTGAACCTAACTCAACCAAACTTCTGGTTCAACCCAAATTGAACCAAACATAACCTCTAGGGTCAACTGACATTGAACCTAACTTAACCTAACCTTACGTTCAACCTAAATTGAACCTAACCAAACATATAAGTTCAAGCTACATTGAACCTAACTCAACCTAACTTCAGGTTCAACCTAAATTGAACCTAACCAAACTTTAGATTCAACATACATTCAACCTAAATCAAACTTAAACTTAGGTTCAACCTAACTTGAACCCAAGTTAAACCAAACTTAAATTTTGACATACATTGAACCTAAAGTAAACCTATAACTTAGGTTCAACCTAACTTAAACCTAAGTTAACCAAATTTTATGTTCAACCTACATTGAAATTAAGTCAAACTTATAGCTTAGGTCCAACCTAACTTGATATACAATGAACTTAAGTTAAATCTAAATTCCTTGGGTTCAACACATTGAATCCAAACCAAATATAAACCCTAATTAGGTCTAAACCTCAATTAGATCTAATTAACCTCAATTAAGCCAATAAATCCCAATTAGTTCTAACTCTAATTAGACCTAATTAATCATATTAAGCCTTATTTGCATTAGGCTTAATTCAACTTAAATCCCAATTTAGGTTTAACTCTAACTAGACCGAATAAAGCTAATTAAACCTTACCCATGTTATATTTAAAACTTTAAATCAAATTAAACTCTTAGGTTCAACTTAACTTGAACCAAAATTAAGTCAAACTCTTTAGTTCAACCTAACTTGAACCTGAATCAATTCAAATTCTTATGCTCAATCCAACTTGAACTTAAATCAAAACTTGAAAATCTAAATTAATCTTAAGTCCTTCTTACATTGGACTTAGAATAATTTTAAACCTTAGGCTCAATTCATATTGAACCTAAGCCAAATTTAGAGCCTACTTACATTGGATCAAAATACATTGGACCTATAACCATATCAAACTTCAAGTTTGATTCATATTAAACCTAAACAAATTTTAGATTCTACTTACATTAGATCTAAAACAACCTTAAGTTCTACCCACATTGGACTTAGAACCATTTTAACTTATTGGAATCAATCCTAAACTAAATTTAAGTCCTATCTACATTGGACTTAAAACCATTTCAGACCCTTCAGTTCAATCCATATTGAACCTAAATCAACTTTAGGTCCTACCTAAATTAGACTTAAAATAATCCTTAACATTAGGTTCTAACTACATTGAAACTAAACTAAACTATTAACTTAAGATCAACCCAAAGTTGAACATAAGCCAAAACCCTTAACTTAGGATTCAATCCACATTGAACCTAAAATCAAACATTAACTTAAGATCAACCCAAAGTTAAACTTAAGTCAAACATCAACCTTAGGTTCAACCTACATTGAACTTAAACTCAACATTCAATTCAAATTGAATCAAACACAACCAAATCTTTAGGCCAAAGTGACATCAGGACATAAAATCCTAATTCTAACCTTTAGATTCAAATGACATCGATTCTAAGAATTCCAAAATCTAAATCAGATTAGATTTAACTCAAAAATATTAGATTCAAATGACACTAAATCTAAATTCTCAAGTCTAATTTACATTAAGCTTAATGCAAAATCTTTAGATTCAAAAGACATTGAATCTAAATTCCTAAATCTAATTCATATTAGATTTAACTCAAAAATATTAGATTCAAATGACAATGAATCTAAATTCCTAAGTCTATTTTACATTAGACTTACTTCAAAACCTTTAGATTCAAATGACACTGAATCTGAATTCCTAAATCTAATTCATATTAGATTTAACTCAAAAATGTTAGGGTCAAAAGACATTGAATCTAAATTCCCAAGTCTAATTTACATTAAGCTTAATTCAAAACCTTTATATTCAAAAGATAGTGAATCTAAATCGCTAAATCTAATTCATATTAGATTTAACTCAAAAATAGTAGATTCAAATGACACTGAATCTAAATTCCCAAGTCTAAATTACATTTGACTTAATTCAAAACCTTTAGATTCAAAAGTCATTGAATCTAAATTCCTAAATCTAAATCATATTATATTTAATTAGAAATATTAGATTCAAATGACACTGAATCTAAATTACTTTGTCTAATTTACAATAGACTTAATTCAAAACCTTTAGATTCAAAAGAAATTGCAGCTAATTTCCTAAATTTAATTCTTATTAGATTTAATTCAAAAATATTTGATTCAAAAGACACTAAATTTAAATTCCTAAGTCTAATTTACATTACACTTAATTCAAAACCTTCAGATTCAAAAGACATTGAATTTAAATTCTTAAATCCTTTTCATATTAGCTTTAATTCGAAAGAATTAGATTCAAACGACACTGAATCTAAATTCCCAAGTCAAATTTACATTAGACTTAATTCAAAAACTTTAGGTTCAAAATACATAGAATTCAAAATTATAGATCTAATTCATATTAGAAATCATTAGATTCAAATGACACTGAATCTGAAATTCTCAAGGTCTTACAGATATTGGATTTAAATAAACTTGACTCCTTTAAGACTAAATTACATTATACTTAATAAAACAAATCTAAACCAACATATAAAAATCAATTAAAATGACACTTGAAAAATTTTAATTAGTTAATAAATCGTAAACAACTTAAAATTTTTCAACCTAAAATCCGAAAAGGCATTAAAACTTAACAGAAACCTTAATGAACAAAGATCACCAAATGCAACTCGAAACCCATCATTCTTGATCTACGAAGAGATGATGCAATCCTGGTTATTGACAAGAGTCATCCGATTCTGGTTTAAATACCTTTCGGACTAACTAGATCAAGGCATCTAACGACCCTGGGATGACGGAGCCATGTACATCTTGACCAGGTTGTCTAAAAATCAACCAACTAAATCAACAATTTTTGAAATAAAATCGACAATATTTGTTTTGGAAGAATAACTCTGATACTGTTTTTTCTTGTAGGTTGAAGATAAGTTCCATTTAGATTTACTTTGCATGTTATTAGAATCTGCTAACTCTGTTTTGCAGGGCGACATTCTTAAGACGGGACAGTAAACTTCTAAATAGAACAATAAACAACAAAACAATGACAATACCATCAAAAACATAATAAACGAAAACAACATCAAAACAAAGATATTAAAACTGAAATAAAATGACATGATACGTAATGAAACAAAATTAGTTAACAACAAAACAAAATGACATGACACAATAAAACACAAAATGAAAAAACAAAACAAAAAATTGATAAAACAACAAAATAACAATAACAAAATAACAAAAACAAAACAAAACAACGACAACAAAATAGAATAATAACAATAAAATGACGTCGACAAAACCAAACTACATCAACAAAACAAAACGATATTATGGCATGACATATAAACAAAACGACATTACCACTTGACATAAACAAAAACTAAATGACATTACAGCTTGACATAAACAAAATTAAAATTACATTATTTCAGAACAAAATCAAACATTTAGGATAGTACACATCATTTAGAAACATGTTCCCACTAGGAATGAACATCGATGTTTCTTTCCTTGAGCTTGGCATTTGAAATTTCTTTGAGAACAATTGGTTAACCATAATCGGGAGTTTTCTTAAGTGATTAATCACTTAAGATGTAATTAATTATAGGATTTTGCTCCTATAGAAGAATTAAGAACTCAAAATAGGTATCATACCTAAAATCTTTAGTTATTAGGCTTTCATGTAGTTTTCCTTACACGAGAATCTCTGGAATCATTCATTCTAGAGTTTTCTCTGCGATTTTCACCACAATAAAACTATCTCGACATTTTCTTTTCCGTTGTTTTCTATTTTCATTAGCCCTTTCCTTCCTTGTTTGATTTTCTTAATAACTAAGAATCCCTTACTTGATCCAAAAGAATAAGTTATTCGAAGATCTGGGGAATGTGATAGATATACAGAGTGGCGACTCCTTGACAACAATGAAACCAACAACCGACCAACAGAGAATTAATCGGCGACACAGCCTTAGTGCAATGAAGAGGATGACAAGTCGGAGCCATCTCCTTTCCATCATTCATTCCATTCATTCCGGACGCCATCAATCAGGCCCCAGGTAGAAGGAATGGAGGGATCTCTAAAGTGAGAGCTAGTATATTCCCTACCTAACCCCTCTTCAAAACTATTCAAACTTTAATCTGGCCAATGTTCTTTATAGCATCCCGAGTAAGGGTAAAGAATATTATTGCTCCTATTTGACACAACACATTTTGAATACTTTCACAACAGAACTCCTGTACTTATTACTTATTCATGATAGGGAAAAATTATTTTCATCTATACTTCTTTAATCTTACAAAATTCTCGTTATAGTTAGTTAATTGTTTACTTTATTTCATAATTTACGAAAATCACAAAAAGAATCGCATTTTCAAGTATTATATTATCTAAAACTATTTAAGTAATGTCTTTTTCTAAATATATTATGTGATCTAAAAACTTCTTATCTTTTAAATATCCAGAATCTTTCCCCGTGGGATCGATATTTTTGGGCTTGATCAGAAAGTCCTATATTACTTGATAATGATACATATATTTGCATACAATCTCTAAATTTGAATATAATTGTTGTATTATTATTTACATTGGAATCAAGTTTTTGGTACCATTGTAAAGATGAAAACTTTATAACATAAATATAATTATAATCTTATTACCACAAGTAAAATATACATGTATTCGTGTGTTGAGATCAAGATTTTGGCGTCGTTGCTCGGGAAACGAATTTCCTTAGGATTTTTTATTTAAAAGAAAAATTAAAAATAATTTTTAGAAAAACAAAATATAAATTTTTAAAAAGTCTTATTTAAACCTTATCTATTTATGCATGTTTTATTTTAATTTTTATTTTTATTGTTGTGTTGTAATAGTTTATACGAAGTTCAGGATCTAAAGGACTTGTGCCCTATGATTTTGAAATATAACAAATTATTAGAAAAATTAGAAAAACTAAAAATATAGAAAAAATTCAAAATTTTCAAGAAATGATAAATCAAATTCATCATGAATTAAGAGCTTTAGGAGATTATGCAAACCCTACAGTGAATGAACTTCTAAACATATTTCAAAGTGGAAAACCATCACAATTTCTTAACATATATATGGCACATCAAATCTACATCAACACTGCACCACATCACATTGCAAGAAGAAAAACAAAGAAATCTACTCAGAATTCATGAGGAAGATACAACACAACATGGATTTTATATATAAAAGTAAAGTCATACTAACCGCAAAAGTAAATACAATTTATCTCACTTTCTTCCCCAAGCAAATCCCTTGAAGTTCCTTTGAATCCTTTTCTCTCTTATCTTCAACACTAAATTCTCTCATTAGAATAGTAAGGAAGAAGAAAACTCTCACTTTCCTCCCTTCTCCTACACTCTTTAGAGAAGAATCCCTCACAAACAAAACTTAACTCATACTTTCTACAAACTGTAACACACTCTCTTCACTCCTCTTCACTTATTTCCACACCACCCTCTCAAAAGTGGAATCCATAACTGTCTAAAATAGTTTATAAATGAATTCTCCAAGAGTTTTCTCAAGCAACCATTCAAAAAGCATCCAAATACATTTAATTTTAGTTCCACTGACATTGGGTGCCGGCGGTGCTGAATAACGTCAGCGGCACTGAGCCGCCTTTTAATTTTAATGCTCTCTAGAATTGGGTGCTGGCGGCGCCCATTCTGGCGCCGATGATGCTAGAAAGCCTTTTTCTCCATTTTGCCTCTTTTTGCTTCAAATTCGCTCCTTTTCACTTTCTTTTACTCCAATCACCTAAAATCATCATACCTACAACAAAACATGAAAAATACATTCTTTTAAAGTACAATAGCACAAAAAATGAGTATAAATTGTATAATAAAAACCTAACATATTTTTGGTGTATCATCCCTCCACCTGGAGGCTAAAATCTCTCATTAAAACCTAAAATAATCGACTATATTAGGGGGCTTTATCATGTCACTCCAAAGTCATCTAATTCTACACCCATCAAAGATTATTTCCATATTTACTTTCACTCAACCATATGGACTACATTCTCATCCGTACAATCTCATGTGATTCTACCACAATTGATTGAGATAACACCATCACGAATCTTACATGTTCTCGCAACAGATTTTAACATGCAAGTTGATCAAGTTTAAATGTAAATGAAGAAAAAAGTAAAATCATCACAATATATTCTCACTCTGCTCAATTCTATATCCTACACATGCATACTAATTTATTATAAGAGAGAAGAGTAAAGAAAACTACTCACTACACACGGAGAAACAACAAGAACTTTCTATTGAACAAGTCTTTGAAACCATCCAAATAAACTTCTATATTAAAATCAAAATACAATGAAAATACTTATCTTTGATGCAAATCAAACTCTCCTTATATAAAAAAAGAAATTTCCTTACAATCCTCTCCAAGAACAAAGTGAAAAGAAAAGAAGATTTCTCTCACTCTCTCTCTCTCTCTCTCTTTCTCTCTCACTCTGTCGCCCCACTCGGGGGCTCTCGCCCATCTCTTCTTCTTCTTTTCCAAGCCTTCTTCTCCTTATCTAGTTAGTTCAAGAGTTCAAGAGAGTTCAAGAGTGTTTTAAAAATGTTTTCAAACCTTTTTTTTATAATTTCCCAAGAGGTGCTTAGGTGACTCTTCAAAAGTGTCTGTATTCAATTAATCTTCCAAAGGGTGCCTAAAGTGCCTCTTCAAAATCTTTAATGACTTTCTTATAACTGCTCTAAATCCTTCTCTAAATTCTATTTTATCATTTCCAATAAATTCCCCACGAGAAAGACGAAGCACCGCTTCAAAAATCATCTAAATCCGAAGTATATTCTAGAAGATATGTTGAAAATCCTCACCGGCGCTTAAGTTCAGATTTTGGGCACGTAAGCGCCCTCCTCTCTGTTTGTTGGCACCTAAGAGCCATAATTGGGCACTTAAGCGCCATTTAGAGGCACTTGAATGCCTGATTTTAATCCCTAATGCTCCGGAGTGCCCCGATTCGACTTGATTTGCTCCGGTTTGCTCCATTTTCGTCCATTTTTTTCCTTTTGCTCCAATCACTCAAAATTCCTCTATTTGATGTACCTACAACCAAAAAAATAGAAAACATACCTTTAAAGTGCAATATTATTATAAAATATAGCATGAAAAATAGTACATTTTTAGGCACATTAGTCCTAATCAAAAATTGGTTCTGCATGTGATCTTTTTAATGCATAAGATTTGAGAAACTTTTACGATTAAGGATATAATATAGTAAGTATAATTATTTTTAAAGAAATTTTTTAAGTAAAGAAGATAGAATGCCTAAACTCTATATTTGGAAAATCTAGAATTATTTATGAGTTATATAGAGCTTATATCTTCATACTTTTCACTTTAGAAAATTTCTAATCTTTAATTTGAACTCATTCGCTAAAGTTTTTTCTAAATTAGAATGCTACATTTCTAGAACAAAATTTTAGAATCTCCTAAAGAAACTCATTCACATAATTTGTTTATGTTGTTTTTGAAATATTGTAATGTTACTTGAAGACAAGTAATATTTTATGTTTCGAGGAATTTGATATGCATAAAATTTATAATATTATATTACATATTTTTATACTTATTTTTTAAGATATTGCACTTTAATGCAAGGTTTTTGTGTGTTTTTCTTTCAGGTACAATTAAATGGACTTACTATGTCAAAAGGAGTGAAAAAGGATCAAATCTAGAGAAAAAATGAAGAAGGTTTTAAAATGATTTGGAGCGCCTAAGCGCCCAAATCTGGAGCCTAAGCACCAGAAGAAAGAGAAGGTCACGCCAAAGGCCTCGTACTTAAGCGTAGGGTAGTTACTTTGTAATTTTAATGAATTTTTGGTGAATTTTAAAAAGGTGTTTAAGCTCTCTTTGTTACAAATGTGGGTAACTTATCAAAGGCGCCAAAAGGCATTCAAATTTCACTTGAAAGAATGCATCTCTTGGGTTGATTCATTGAATATGGACACATTTTGAAGAGACATCGAGGAACCTTTTGAGAAAGTATGAAAGAATGGACTTGAATAAGAAGAAAAGAGAGGTTGTAGAAAGAGTTTTAGAGTTAGTTTTTACAGAGTTTAGAGAGTAGTTATAGTAAGAATTTATAAGATTATTACTTATGATTTCTTCGCACTTATCTCATTCCTAGTGAAAGGAAAGGTGAGTAGAGATTTCTAAGTAAAAATCCATTGTTTTAGAGATATTTAAACCTTCTTGGGTTGGGCGACCAATCTTAGGGAGTCTTGTAATAGAAAGGAAGAGATTCAAAAGAACTTCAACAGTTTGGTGGAGAGGAACTTGAGATAAGTTTTGATCTTTGTACTTCATTTGTTTTCTATATGATGTCTACTTTTAAACAACTTATTGTTGTGTTTTCTCCATGGATTCGGAGTAGTCTTCTTTATCGTTTTCCTCAAAATGAAAAGTAATTAAGTGTTGGATGAAAGTTGTGGAAGTATTGATCTTTAATGTTGGAAGAAATTGTGTATATTTAATCCTTGCACTTACTTTACTTCTTGATTTGGCCAATTAAGATGTTAAATTTGTTGTGAGAACGTGTAAAATCCTATTTTTCAATCAACAATAGGTTGAAATCACATGATATTGTATGGATGAGAAAGTAATTCATATAATTTTGTGCAAATAAATAAGGAAATATTCTTTGATGGGTATAGAATTAGAGGATTTTAGGGTGATAGACTAAAGACCCAAATTTGGTTTATTGTTTTAGGTTTTTATGTGAGATGTTATCCCCTAGGTGGAGGGAAATGAGGAAACTTTAGAGTAAGAGCTAGTATCTTCCCTACTTAACCCGTCTTCAAAACTATTCAAACTTTAAACTAGTCAATGTTCTTTATATCATCTCTAGTAAGGGTAAAGAATATTATTGCTCCTATTTGGCACAAGACATTTTGAATACTTCCACAATATAACTCATGTAATTATTACATATTCATTAAAAGGAAAAAAGTTTTTTCATCTATACTTTTTTAATCTTACAAAAATCTCATTATAGTTACTTTATTTCATAATTTAAGAAAATAACAAAAAGAATCGCATTTTCAAGTTTCTATTATCTAAAACTATTTAAGTGTCTTTTTCTAAATAGTTTTTGTGATCTAAAACCTTTTTATCTTTTAAATATCCAAAACTTTTCCCTGTGGGATTGATATTTTAAAGCTTAATTAGAAAGTCCTATATTATTTGATAATGATATATATACTTGCGTAGAATCCCCAAATTTAAATATAACTGTTGTATTCTTATTTATGTTGGAATCATGTTTTTGTTACCGTTGTAAAGAAGAATATTTTATATCATAAATATAATTATAATCTTATTACCACAAGTAAAAAAAGTCGTTTAATCGTGTGTTGTGATCACTAACAAAGAATCTCAGGTTCAGTTGGGTTGACTACCTTCATACCTGGTGGACTTAGGGCCTTAGTAGCTTGACATAATTAATACATCGAATCCTGACCTTACTACTTCTGCTTGATTGGGATTTCTCTAACCTTTCTTTGAAAGCCCCGTTAAGCTCAATCATTTCTTTGACATATCGTTTCTATGTTTTTGCGGACCTCACTTAGCTGACGAGCCGCCTCGTTTGGGATATGATAATTTGCCCTCTATCCTTATGGCCCAGTATAACCTTGAAGCGGCCTTGAAGCAGTGGCATGATTCTATTTGATGACCCGGTTACCTTTTAAAACCTCAGTTGTTGATAGGTCACTGAACATTTAGGATATGTGATACTTTCTCTCCTCCCTTACGGCTTAGTATAGACTTTAAAGCATCAAGACATTCCTGCTTCATTTCCATTTTGGTCTACCGATTTCATGAGTTATCATTTGTGTAATAGAGACTGTTTAGTTAATTGAGAGTTTTTTTAGGTATCCCCCAAGTTGTAATCAACCAATGGAACACGTTCCATTAGGGGTTATTCTTGAGCCTAGGTCGGAGAATAAAAATCTCTGGTTTCTCTATTATGTGGGTTACTTATGTTAAGACTTTTATCGTCGATATCATTTCAAAACATTCTCTGATTTATTTTGGACATATGCATTTGGCCTATCATAAAAGGATCACTCTAATGCAAGTTCTCAAAGTTCTTTCATTTTGTTTTTCTTCTCTAGTCATATTTCCTTATTTTTAGATACCTTTCCTTATTCAAATCATTTTAATGATTCATTAAGGAGGATATTAGAATGAGATTACTATGGCAATGAATAAACTAGTTGATGACTCTGAGTTCCATTAAAAAGAATAAAAACATTCTATTATTAGTTGTTGTCGTACAAATTCTTGAATGGCCTCGATGTTAGAAGTTTACCCCAAATGGTTGACTTATTTGTAACATGCTCATCTTCTTATTAACAACATGACTCATTGCTCAACACATCTTTTAGGATTTTGAATCCAAAATGTTGTGTGGATCACACCCAAGGAAGATAGCGTTAGACGAATGAAAGGATTATAGAGGGATATAGAAGTAGAGTGCATAATAACAGAAGTTCACTTCGAATGGATTCAATAATACCTTCTTGAAGGAATGACCTTCCTATAAGTTATAATTGTCCCTATTTTCGTAGGAAGATTACAAGTAATTAATGCACTATTACGTCTTTACATATTTGAAACTGATTCCAGGATCTTTTAATATTTGTAACTGTCATTGGCGTCGTTTCATATTCTTAGCTGTTTGGCGTGGGGTATTAATAATCTACTGACGTCACAATTCGGTGGTCTGATAATCGTTTGGTCAGTTGTATGGTCCTCGGTTTGGTGAAATTCTTTGGTCGATCGGAAGGTCTTCAATGAGAGCTCCCCATTGAGACATTATTATCGTTAGGATAACTTATACCATCAAGCAGAGCGTGTGTCACCGTAATCCGATGAGCAGTTCTCCTTCGGACAAGTGGTTTTCATAGAGGATTGGAAAGATATTCTAAGGAGCAACCATTGGTTCTAATTATGAAGAATCTCAAGATCGATTGAGGGAGTTGATTACACATAGCTTCCCCTCAAATCAGGTGCATAACGTTCCTTTGCTCGATTGTAAGTTCTTTCGGTCAACTCGAGATTACGAGTTCCGGCCATGTGAAACGATGTTTGATGCTTCTATCTTTCGACTGCTCTGATGCAGTTCCTTAGTGTCTTCTTTTGCCAGATCTGTTGAATTATTTCGATATTCATGTAGTCATATTTTCGATGTACAATATAAAAATCACATAAATCTTTTTTTTCCCAAAATTTGTATATAAAGCAAATGGTTCAAATCTTTATTATCACATTAAAATATCACTATTATAAATTTTTAAAAATAAAATACACTGCTTTATTTATTGATATTAATATGAATATGAAACTAAAATATTATAAATATAAAATCTAAATTTTAAACATTTGATAAATAGTTGTGTGGTGTGAATTTTTCAAAAATTTACTAATAACGCTAACGGACACTTACACGTGTAATAAATAGAGCATCAAATCTTCCGTATGGTTTAAAGAGCCAATAAGAGAAGCCATTGGATTCTTTGGGCGCATGGAACAGACAACGTGCATACGTGTCGAAAATGTATTCGTAGTAAAGCCCGTATTGTATTGTAATGATAAAACAGGAACAAAGAATTGTCCCCGTTCAGGGAGGTCGGCTGACCCGCCGAGCAAACCCGTTTCAAGCATGAAGGACGCAGCATCCACCTTCTAATTCAAATATGGCGAGGAAGATTCTGGTGCCTGGGTTAGCTCTGATCAAACAGGAAACAGCAAATAAGGTCATTTTTTAAACCCAACACACGTTTTTCATTCCGTGCCATCAATGATCGAATATTGAGGCTAACGTAACACGTGGCAACTATGTATATATGGTATATTTTGCCGCTGTTTGCTGTTAGCAGCTTGGAGCCCAAGTTCAGAGTTATCGAAAGAGCCCGGAAAACCCAGCGAGGCACAACTATGAGACAAACCAGGGCCCCGCATGCTGTTGTCGAACAGCTTTGCCACGTGGCAACGGCTTGTGGTCCTGGCTCAAGGCCTAATTTACCGGCACTGCCATGGGGAAGGTGGGGACCGGTCACTCGCCCAGCAACGTGGGCCTTAAAAATGAATCTTTTTATTTTTTTTTGGGAAACATGTAAATGTGAGCCGTGCCAGAATGCTATATTAGTTCAGGGGAAAAAAAAAAAAACTAAAAATTTCAAAATCTGAGCTGATATTAGTTGAATCAAAACATATATCCTGAAACCTGTAGCTTGGTGCATTGTATCCATAAACAAAATGTTATCTATATAGGTGTTCGTGTCACGGTTATCACCTACAAGAAATTGATCAGTTTGATTAAGGAAGAAATTATATACTAAAAATTAGGTTAAGGAGTTGGTTAAGCGCAGCTTCTTGTCTGCGGGGTGGTAGAAAATCGTAGAATTGTTCGTTCTGATCCTGCGGTGTGGCTGCATTTTAAGAAGTGTGCCCCTAAATGCAGGTCGCAAGTTCGACTCCTTGGTCTGTATTTTTACGAGATTTTATTACTTTGTTACCTTTTTTCCCGGTTCTTTCGGATTTTTGTCATATGTTCTCCTCTCTCGTGTTTCTGACGTAAGGAGCCCTCTCGTATCTCGACAACTCTGTTTAGTTCCTTTGCTCTCCATTCTCCAACAGTATCCTATATCATTTCTCTTTACGGATTGAGGTTCATTTGGACTGTGTGGCTTTCTCTGTGCGATTTGTAGCTTTGTTCTAAGGTGAAATCGATATTTTACTATTACGTAGACTTGAAATTTGCTTATCTCTATGGATTTTGGATGTTAGGAAGCTCTTTCTGATATGTGGGCTCTGTGCATGCTCCATTTCTAAGTTTGGTTGGTCTAGGTGGATTACCCTCAGATGGAATGTCCATAATGTTTGGCGGCATTCGGGCAGTTGGGCTAGTTGGGAGGTGGTGTGTAGGTGGTATGTGTGGTGATGTGTTGATGTGGTGGTGTTAGTGTGCGTCGCTGGAAGTGTGGTGGTGGTGTGTTTGTGTGGCAGATTGGAGTGGTGATACTGGTGTACTTATTGCGTGGTAGTTGTGTTGGGTTTGGTTCGCGATGGTGGTGTATTGGGTTAGTGGTATTGATTTGGTCGTGATGATGTGGTGTTGGTGGGTTGGTATTGATGATGTGGTGATGGTGGTGTGGTGGTGTGTTGGCCTTGATGGTGTGGTGGTAGTAGTGACTTGGTCATGATGATGTGGTAGGGGTTGTATGTTGGTGTTGATGATATGGTGGTAGTGGTATGTTGGTGCTGGCAATGTTATTGATATTGTATTATTTGTGATGACTTGGTGGTAGTCATGTGGCACTGTTGATAATGCGGTGGTGGTGTGTTGGTTTTGATGATGCGGTGGTGTGTTGGTGTTGATGATGTGGTGTTGGTCTTGTGTTTGCGTTTATGGATTGGTGGTGGTAGTAGTATTGGTGGTCACGTGTTGGTCTTTTTTGGTGGTGATGATGTGGCGGCGATGTTGTGTAAGTGTTGATGATATGGTAGTGGTGGTGTTTTAGTGGGTGTTGGTGATATTGTGTTGTTTGTGATGATGTGGTAGTGTCGGTATGTTGGTGTTGATGATGTGGTAGTGGTGGTGTTAATGTTGTTGAATGGTGGTGGTGATGGTGTGTTGGTGGTGGTAGTGTTGGTGATAATATGTTGGTTGGGATGATATTGTGTTGGTGTTATATTAATGTTGATGATGTGATGGTGGTGGTGTGTTGGTATTGATGATATAATGGTGGTGGTGGTGTGTCGGTTATAAGTGTGTTGGTTGTGATGATTTAGTGGTGATGGTTTGTTGGTGTTGATGATGTGGTTAAGTGTAGATGGTAGATGTGTAGTGGTGATAGATTTTAGATGTTTCATTTCTGTTGAATTTTCAAGTTTTGAAATTTTAAATGAGACTTTCGTGAGTTAACCTTATATCTCGGCCACACATTTTTGTTTTTAGTACTTTTTTATGCAAGTTTTCCGTATGATATAAATTTCTTTCAACACTACAACACATAGGGTAGCTATCTTAGGATATATTTAGATCAATCACAATAAAATTCACATTAGTATAATCAGCTTTATTTTAAAGCTGTCTCTCCTAGTGAATTAATGCGTACTAACAATGTTTATTTGTTCACTAGGATGTAAACGCAAGTATACATATCGCTCAAGTAATAAAGGGCTCTAATGGAGTCCTAAGTATTGATCTTACAGGGAGTGTTATAAATCTTATGATAGCAGCGCATATACACAATATTCAAACTATGTAAAACTTAAGAAAGAAATACAAGTTGATGGTATTTTAATGAAACTAACGGAACAACATTTACTAAACTAATTTCTAAACTTCAAATTAAATTTCTAAACTAAACTAAGTTCTTGTAATGAAGAGTTCAAATTTAGGAAAGTATACTTCCCCTCTAATGAGGCTATGGTTAAAGAATGATTCAAATTGTTCAAAATAATATTGTACCAAATAGGAGCATTCCTATTCTTTATCTTCTTTACGAGCGAAAAAGAACATTGGTTAATCCAGAGTTTGGTCCCTAAATCTGAGGTTAGGCTGGAAGGATACTGGCTCTCACTCTAGAGCTCTCACGTTCCCCTCGCCTGAGGGCTAACATCTCAGTTTAGTTTCCAAATATTTGGACCAAATTAGGGATTAGACCGTCACCCTAAAATCTCTAATTCTACACCCATTAAAGTATATTTCCCTATTTATTTGTACTCAATCCCACGGACTACATTCTCATCCATAAAATTTAATGTGATTCTCACTTTGTTGTAGAATGCATAACCGTTTTCGGATCCTATGTTTAATAAAAAATTTTAACATTTCAATTGGCTAAATCAAAAAGTAAATGAAGTGCCAAGTTTGAATCATCACAATTATTAACATTTAATTATTCGCAAAAAAAATTCTGATTCGCTACATAACCAGATCTCACTATAGGGAGAAGGATAAAAAAATCTACTCATAATTCATGAGGAAGATACAACAAAACATAGATTTTATATATAATAACAAGTTCATACAACATAATAAGTAAGAAATACAACTTATCTTATATTATTCCCCAAGAAAATCCTTAAAGTTTCTTTGAATCTCTTTCTCTCTTTACAATAGCACTCAATTCTCTCTAAGAAAGATAAGGAAGAAGAAATCTCTCACTTTCCCTCTTCTCCTACAATCCTTAGAGAAAATCCTCTCTATGGGTCTCACGCCTACACCACTCTCATGCCCCCTAAAAACTCCTAAAGATTTCCTTTTCTTTAATTAAAATCACTCTTTTATAAGATAAGGATGAATTTCCTAAGAGTTACCTCAAGAACCCCTGCAAAAATCGTCTAAATTCAATAAATATTGGATGTAAACCGCCTCTGGCGACGTCAGCGCTGAAATATGGCGACGTCGTTGCCAACTCTTAGTAATTTTGTCACCGTCGACGCTAGTTTTGGCGCCGTCGGTGCAAGTGCATTTCGAAACATGCCTCATTTTATTCCAAATTTCCTCCACTTTGCTTCCCTTTTGCTTCAAATGCCTTAAATCAATATATCTACAACCAAACATGAAAATACATTTCTTTAAACTGCAATATCACAAAAAATGAGCATAAAATGTATATGAAAAATCAAACATTTTTTTGGCGTATCACATTTCATACCAGTAGTCGTTATGTTTAAGAAAAAAGAAATTGGTTAGTCCGCCATGAGGGACAAAGAGGTTAAGCTAATATTTTACTAACTCTGAATTAAAAAGGTAGAATTCAAAAATGGGCCAACCATCTATTTTAACAAGAAATAATGGCAGAATATAATAAAAAAGTTGAAGGAAAGCACAAGAAGGAAATATAATATAATGTAATTGAAAAAAAAGTGGGATCAATTAAAAAAGAATAGAAAACTATGGAATGAGTTAAAGTGAGGATCTACAGTCTTAGGTTGAGATCCAGTAAAACGAACAATCGATGTATCGAAAGAATGGTGGGCTGAGAGATTGGCGGTGAAAATTTATAAAGCATTATGTTCATTACCTTTTTTTTTCTTTTTTGCAATTACATCAACATACCAATGATCCTTTAATTTGTTGGTTGATCTCCGATAGATATAAATGAAACAGTTGCCAAAAACTTGACTCCGCTGGATATAAGTGCGTTGATGATTTAAGATTTGAAAATTATGATTTTATAATATGGGATACTACGCAAGTATACGTATCGTTTATCAAGTAATATAGGACTTTCTGATTAAGCCCCGAGATATAGAACCCACAGGGAAAGGTTGAAAATCTTTAAAGGAATTTAGAAAATTATCTTTTTACTTTCTTTAATTGTTTTTGAAATAGTATGTCTTGATTTTGAAAAGTTTTAGAAAATTGATTTGTCTTTTTGAAATTTTCTTAATAAAATGCTAAGCAATGAAAGTAAAGGTTTCAATAACTAATAACACTGGATGTAAAAATACTATTAACTAAAATATCTTCTTCTTTCCTTTCATGAAGTAGTATTAATTCTTAAAGTATTGTTGTGGAAGTATTTAAATTTTGTTGTGCCAGATAGAAGCAAATGTGTTCCTTACCCTTACTTGGTTCTATAAAGAACATATGTTAATTTGAAATTTATGCTATTTTGAACATGGTTAGGTAGGGAAGATACCAGTCTCTCACTCTAGAGTTCCCTCGATTCCCACCACACTGGGGCTAACTTCTCATAACAAAACTAAAAACTTCAAACCAAATTATGGGGTTTTAGCCTGTCACTCTAAAATCCTCTAATTTTACTCCCTTCTATAAAAATATCTTCTAATATTACATTCACCTATATGGACTACAGTTCTCACCCATATAATTGCATGTGATTCCTACTAACTTTAATGAGATAATACCGCATTGGATCTTACATAATCTCAAGAAATTTTACAACTTAACCAGCCAAATTAAGAAGTAAACAAAGTTCTCATAATCAATCTTCACAACTTCTTCCAACTTTTAAACACTGATACTTTCCACAACAATTCTCTTTAAATTAATTACTTCTCCATTTTAAGAAAGAAAAAGATAAAGTAAAATACTCAGAATGCATTAGGAAAATAGAAAAACACATTCATTTGAAAATAAAAATGATAATAAAAATAATAAACGAAAGCAAGTATTGATAAACAAAACAAAGGTAAACACTTATCTGAAAATCCTTTCCACAAGACTAAGTAAGTTCCTCTGAAACTTTGACTCTTCGCTAAACTACTCCTCAGAGCAAGTCTCCAAACTTTGATGACTCAGAATACAGACTTCAGACTTCAATAAAAACTAAACTAAAAGAAAGAAAAGAAGTGAGAGAAGAACTTTTAACTCCGACCCTTTTCTCCTTTCTACTCTCTACTCCTACTCTAAATAAAAACTTAAAATGTATTGGAAGAATCTCCTAAATTCCTCTCTTCGAAATACAGTGAAGAGCCTCTTCAATTCTTCCCTTCTTCACTTCTAAGACTCTTTAAATAGTGAACCAAAAGGTGCATTGGTGTCTCTTCAAAATGTGTCCAGATTAGATGTATCTACCAAGGAACACACCCCTTCATTCAAATTTGCCGCCTAAAGGATGTTATGGACGTTAACAACAAGATTTCCATCCATTCCCTTTTGAATTTGGCGCCAAATCTAATTAAAGTTCGATTTATAACTGTGACGGCTAAGCGCCGGCCCAGCGGCGATTAGCCGCCAGTGCCAAATTTTTGATTTTTCATTTTTTTGCTCCAAATTTGATCCAATTTTGCTCCTTTCATCATGACCATCTATTTTCATCATACCTACAAGAAAAACACAAAATACCTTCCATTAAAGTGTAATATCATTAAAAATAGGTATAAAAATGTGCATAGAAATACTATATATTTTAGGTGTATCAAAATCCCCCAAACTTAAAATGTTACTTGTCCTCAAGTGACAGTTAATCTCATAAAAAATTTTATCATGCTAATTATGTAATGAGTTTCTTAAAAAGATAACAAAATTTTGTTCTAGAAATGGAATAGTCTAATTTAGAAAAAATTTCAGTAATTAAAACTAACTTAAAGTTTAGAAAGTTCTTAAGTAAAGGAAAATGATAAATATAAGTCTCTATCTATTTCAGAAATATTTATAGATTTTTCAAAATATAGAATTCAAACATTTATTTTTCTCACTTAAAAATCTTTATTTGAAAAATAATTTTACTTACTGTATTACAACTTTAAGCTTTAGATTTTCTCAGATCTTATATCTTAAACTTTAGGTATGAAACCAATTTTTGAATAGGCCCTTAAATCCTCAAGCTTCTCCTCCCTTTTCATATATTATTTTTCTTTTTTTTTAAGGTAAGGATTACTATATCTGGATAGACCTTTAATGATTTTAAATTCCACCCTTCTATTTAAAATAAAGGTCAGATATACACCTTTCACTTAAAAATCATAATAATAATATTTGAAAATTACTCTTCAATAAAATAAATTTAAGCTTTGAAGAATAAAAGTCAAATCTTCTATTTATCAAAAAATACAAAACTTCTTACTAAAGATAGTTTAACTTTATTTAACATCTCTTCATTAAGAAAATTTTAACTTTAAGTTTTTCATGATTACTATAAATTTTAACTAAATTCTTTTATTCATTTCTATATTCAAAATTTTATTCCCCTAATATAACTTCATGTACATAATTGTTCTCAATCAAAAATAAGATTTATTTTAAGCTTTCTTGAGAATCAAATAATATTTTAGGTTTTTTTGAAAATCTTTGTTTTTAAAATTCCCCCCAAACTTTAAATTTTTAATTAAGATAAAACATTTAAGCATAAGAAATGATATAGGGGTGAAAAATAAAAAACTGACATAACATGCTTGCAGGAATTTTTAATATCCTAATATGCAAGTATAACAATTTAAATAACATGAGTAAAATGAAATCTAATTTAGTTTTTCAAAACATTTTTCTTTTTTTTTTATAATAAGAAAAGTAAAAAATTTCAAAAGACTTATGCAGTAGTGGAGGTTTTCAAAGCAAATACACATCAACTAAAATAAAAGACTGATATAGATAATAGATAATAGTGGAATTTGAAGAATTTTAAACATTTAGTTTTCATAAGTAGAAGTTCCAAATAGTGGTTTATAATCTCCTAACAGTTTTTGAATTAAAGTACACACTATTAAAAACTCTGACATAACATACACATAAAAAATATTTACAATTACACACTACCACACAACAACATATAAATCCATAAAAAAACAACAACAATACCTGAATATGCATAACAGATAAATAGTACAACTACAATCTGCATACTATCAAGCTTTACATCACAATACAATCATCAAACAAAATACTAGATGAAGCATACAAAAACACAACACAACAACACAATAACTAAAACAAACACACATACAACTACTCTTCATCCTCATCATCATCATCATCATCTTGCTCGTTCCAATCTCTGGATGACACATAAGGTATATAAAATGGATGAGGTGGCATCTCAGCACTCTGATCTCCTCTAATCAGTCTATCCAAATATTGCTGATAATTCTCCTCATATTCATCATGTTTTACAATATATCTCTCAACATTATCCAGCTTACCATCCATATCTCTCACATGCTCTCGAGTAAGACTCACTTTTTTCAGAATCTTTCTTAATAAACCAGTCTGTGAATCAGTAGATGACGAAGCACGTGAAGTAGAAGTACGAGAAGTAGAAGCAGCAGAAGCAGAAGCAGTAGAAGCCCTACCAAATTCTCCTCTCCAACCAAACTTTGAATGTACAATGTAAACACCAACGTTTATACTAGTAATTGGTCTCAATGGCTGAAGTACCTCTTCTTAGGTTTCAAATTTCACTCCAAATCTTTCACAAAGTGAATGAATCAAGGAAGGAAATCCCATACCTGCAGTCGTGGTTGATCTTGCACAGTTCAAAACATAATCATAAATTATGTTTCCAGTATCAATCGGCTTCCCATGCTGAATACAATGGTTCAACACCGCTCTTTCTCTCGTCACTTCACTAATGTGACTTGAAGGTAACAACTTAGATGAGATAAAATAATGCCCTACCTTAGAAATGACTTTCAATTTAGAAGCAGGAAAGTTCATTCTTTTATCATTTGTAATTTTCCATAATCCTCTTCCATCAGTTAGAACCTCCATAATCTCATCTAATTCTCCTTCCGAAGGATGATAGTTAGAATAAAAACAAAACATATCAGGAGGTAGTCCATAAAAGGTATTGATTGCACCTGAAGAAAAGTTTACTTTATGCCTCCTAACGATCACCTGATTTTCCTCTGCAGCAGGTAAATTTGCATAAAATTTTCTTACCACAGAAACAACAGCAATAGCGGAGAAGCAATAGTAATTCTGCCAATTTCTTCTTGCAATCATATCTTTAATCAACTCTCCTAGCTTACTAAACACTCGCTCAGGAATCAACTTATGTGATTGCAATGCATCGACGTATCATTCCTTAGCCCTCAAACTAACAAATTTGTCAGAATCAAACTTCATCTTATCTTGAGCGCGCTTTGACGTTGGAGCCATCTCTAAAAATTCACGAAAAATTCACCATAAATTCCAAAATCAAACTAAACTTGCTAAATTATCTTCCAAAAGATATTTTCACTAAATCCAAGCAATTTATCAAGCTTTTCCTCAAATTTTCACCATGAATAGGGATTTTAAGATTTTCAATAATGTACAAAAATACATGGTGAAAATAAAAAAATTTTACTTAGGAGTAGTGCTCTTACCTCAAGGAATCCAAATCTAACAGTTTTTATTGAGATTAGCTCTTAAGTGATCCACAATATGATACCCTAGGCTCCTCTTTCACGGCAAAGCAATGGTTGAAGACGATGGCGCGGTTGAAAATGACAATATTCGGGTTTTTAACTTTCGGGAATCAATTTTCGCGAACTGGCGCCTAAGCGCTAACTATCAGCGCTTGGCCGTGAAATCTGGCTTGTAAGCGCCGGCATTCTGGCGCTTAGCCGCCAGTATCCAAATTTTTATAATTAAGGTATAAGCACTAAATCACTTTGTTAATTACCTTGAATTAGTCCACAATACTTAATTCTCCCACATAAGTCTTCTAATACTCCAAATCAAAGTTTAATAACTATTGATTCCATATAAATTTCACAAAAACAAACTTATATTCAAAACAAACATAACATTTAATACAACACTAGAATTTCTATCCAAACATAAAGGATAAAATTCTCAAAACACAAGACACTATAATATTAAACTGATAAGTATACATCTCTAAGATGTACCCATCACATCATCGAGCATATATAAAAACACTAAACACATCAAACATGAACTCATAAGAACACTAACATAACACATTAAGACACTAAACAGATACAAACAAAACACATTTAATTCCACTCTCCATTAGGCGAAATATAACCAGGACCACTATTATTCTCATTTGACCCTTCAGGAATGTAGATTTGATAGAACGGGCGATCATTGTTCATTCTTATATCATTTTCTTCAATCCATTTATTTTTCACAAACATCTTTTTATTTATTTCTTCCACATACCTCGAATGATTGAATTGCATCTTGAGTTGCCATCCCATGTGATCCAGATGTAAGGTAATATTATTGATTTTTGCTTCCATTGAAGTCACTCGAGCTTCAATTTTTGCAATCATCTCTGCTATACCTTGAATACTAACAGCCAAATATCCATTAAATAACTCCTTAGAACTATCACTAATGAACTTACTTTTATCGGAATCTTGCTTCTTCTTCATCTCGTTCTCCCAGGAAGACATGGTGCTCTTCAAAATTTTCTTCTTAGACATCTATAAAGTCTAGTCCTTTTTATAGACTTAGGAGATGCTAGAATATTCCCCTAGACGTTTAGAATCATCTAAATAACTCCCATAACTTCTCCCCCACGATTTAGACTTCTAGATCCACATTTTTTTACATTTTTTATAATTGTGGCGCCTAAGCGCCAACTAGTCGGTGCTTAGCCGCCAGTGCACATTTTAGCACAGGTCCGCTAAGTGTCGAAAATTTCATTCTGACTTATCTTAATCATCAATTAAGGTCAAATAAACTCTACTTAAGTTTAAAAACTCCAAACTACTACCATTAAAAACATAAAAACAAACCAAACAAAGCAAACAAAACACACAAAACAATCATAAAGCAAAGCACACCGATAAATATGGGTTGCCTCCCACAAAGCGCTTGTTTTAAAGTCTTCAGCCTGACCTACCCAGAACTCATTCTGAATGACCCAACATTAAATTCTCATCAGATTTAGATTTATTGAATGAAAAATATGGTTTAAGTCTATGTCCGTTGACTTTAAATATTTTTCCAGTCTTAGGATCTTGAATATCTACAACTCCATAAGAATAAACTTTTATCACAATGAATGGACCCATCCACCTGGACTTAAATTTTCCAGAAAATATTCTCAATCTAGCATTATACAGGAAAACTTTTTGTCCTGGTACAAGATTTTTAGTTAGAATCTTCCGATCATGCCATAATTTCATCTTTTCCTTATAAATCTTAGCATTTTCATAAGATTCATTCCTTATTTCTTCAAGCTCATTCAATTGCAATAATCTTTTTTCAGCAGCATCTTTCAAATTATAATTGAACTCTTCAATCGCCCAATAAGCTTTATGCTCAAGTTCAAAAGGTAAATGACAAGCTTTTCTAAAAATCAGCCTATATGGGGACAATCCTATAAATTTTCTGTAAGCAGTCCTATAGGCCCACAAAGCATAATCCAGTTTAATTGACCAATCCTTTCTATTTGGATTAACAGTTTTTTCCAATATTCTTTTAATTTCATGGTTGAATAATTCAACCAAACCACTTGTTTGCGGATGATAAGCAGTAGCAATCGATGATTAATATGATATTTCTTTGCTAACTTCCCAATAATCACATTTCTAAAATGACTTCTCCCATCAGTTATGATTACTCTTGGTATTCCAAATCTGCAAAATATATTTTTTTCTAAAAACTTTGCAACACTTTGAGCATCACATCGAGGTAAAGCAAAAGCTTCAATCCATTTGAAAACATAATCTACTGCTATCAAAATATACACATTTCTGAAAGATGGTGTAAATGGTCCCATAAAATCTAATCCCCAAACATCAAATATTTCAACTTCCAACATATAGTTGAGGGGCATCTCATTTCTTCTAGAAATATTGCCTACACGCTGACATCTATCACAATTTTTAATACAATCATTCACATCCTTAAAAAGTGTAGGACAATAAAATCCTCATTGTAATATTTTATATGTTGTTTTATCACTTCCAAAATGTCCCCCAGAATCAGAATCATGACATTTTTGAATAATTTCATAAGTCACTTCCAAAGGTACACATCTTCGAATTATAAGATCCTTTCCTTGTTTATATAAAAATGGGTCATCCCAAAAATAAGTCTTAGCATCAGATAGAAATTTCTTCTTTTCATGATATGTCAAACCATAAGGTATAATATTACTAACAATAAAGTTTACAATGTCTGCATACCACAGAACATTCCTTTCTTTAACAGTGAACAGTTTTTCATCAGAAAAATATTCATTAATTTCTTCAATATCACAGAGAGATTTTTCAATTTCAAGCCTGGACAAATGATCAGTAATTTGATTATCAGAACCCTTCCTATCTACTATTTCAAAATTAAACTTTTGCAAAAGAAGAATCCATCTTATAAGTCTCGGTTTTGCATCATTTTTCTTCATTAAGTATTTGATAGCAAACTAATCAGTATGCACAACACATTTAGTTTCAATTAAATATGATCGAAATTTATCAAAGGCAAATACTACAACTAATAACTCTTTCTCAGTAGTGGTATAATTAATTTGAGTTTCATTAAGAGTTTTACTAGCATAATAAATTACTTAACAAATTGTATCATATTTCTGACCTAAAACAGCACCAATAGCATAATCACTAGCATCACACATTAATTCAAAAGGTTTTTCCCAATTTGGTGAAATTATTACAGGTGCAGTGATTAATTTTTCTTTTAATGTCTCAAAGGCTTTATGGCAGTTATCATAAAAATTAAAAATTGCATCATTTTCCAGTAAACGACATAAAGGTTTTGTAATTTTTGAAAAATCTTTAATGTAATGCCTGTAGAATCCAGCATGTCCTAAAAACTTCTAATTCCCCTTACATTGGTTGGGCAAGGTAAATTAGATATAACTTGAATTTTTACAGGATCTACCTCCAAACCTTTTTCTGAAATCCGATGTCCCAAAACAATTCTTCCTGCTACCATAAATTGGTATTTTTCCCAATTAAGGACCAAATTAGTTTCTTCACAACATTTTAGAACTTTAGATAGATGTTCTAAACATGATTCAAACGAAATTCCAAACACTGAAAAGTCATCCATAAAAATTTCAATCCCTTTTTCAATTAAATCACAAAAAATAGCCATCATACATCTCTGAAATGTAGCAGGGGCATTACATAAACCAAAGGGCATTCTTCTAAAAGCAAACGTACCATAAGGACTGGTAAACATAGTTTTCTCTTGATCCTCAAGAGCAATTTGAATTTGGTGGTAACTAGTATATCCATCCAGAAAACAAAAGTATTTATGCCCAGCCAGTCTATCCAACATTTGATCTAGAAAAGGGAGTGGAAAATGATCTTTCCTTGTGGCAAGGTTTAATTTTCTATAATCAATGCATATTCGCCACCCTCTAACTTGTCTTGTTGGTATCATTTCATTCTTTTCATTAACAGTCACAGTTACTCCTCCATTCTTAGGAACACAGTGGATAAGTCTAAACCATGCACTATCTGAAATAGGGTAGATAATTCCAGCATCCAACCACTTTAAAATTTCTTTCTTAACAACTTCTTTCATAATAGGATTTAATATCCTTTGGGGATCAGCCCGCGGTTTGCAATTATCTTCCATAAGAATTCTGTGCATACAAATTTAAGGACTGATTCCTTTAATATCAGCAATTATCCATCCAAAAGCTTTCTTGTACTTCTTCAAAATTTCAAGTAATTGAGAGGAAATTATAACAGACAAGGTTGAGGATTCACCTAAAAAAGCATACTTTAAATTTTCAGGAAGCATTTTTAGCTCAAGTTCAGAAGGTTTTTCAATTGATGGACCATAAGATTTATCTTTCTCAGTCATATCCAACAATTCAAAATTTTCATGAACATACTTTAAATCTTCCTCTTGAAAATCTTCAGAATCAAATAACTCCTCTTCTTGCTTATATTCAAAATTTTCTCTTTCAACATTCTCTTCATAAGTTGATTTGAAATGACATTCACTTAAATAATCAATAACATCCATCCTATAAAACTCATCTTCTTTACCTCTTGCAGGATATTTCATCGATTTTGAAATATTAAATGTAATAGTCTGATCATTAACCCTCATCGTTAATTCCCCTTTTTGCACATCTATCATGGCTCGCTCGTAGCTAGAAAAGGTCTCCCCAAAATTATGGGTATCTCTTTATCTTCCTCCATATCTAACATAATGAAATCCACAGGAAAAATAAATTGATCCATTTTTACAAAAACATCTTCTATAACTTCTTTAGGATATGTGATCGAACGATCTGCTAATTGTAGAGTTACAGTAGTTGGGGTTATTTATCCTAGTCCTAGTCTTTTGAATATTGATAGAGGCATAATGTTAATTCTTGCACCCAAATCACATAAAGCTTTTCCACAGAATATTTCTCCAATTGCACATGGAATTGTGAAACTACTAGAATCTTTAAGTTTTTCAGGAAGCTTTTTCTGAATTATCGCGCTGCACTCCTCACTAAGTGCAACAGTCTCATTTTCTTCAAACTTCCTCTTCTTATTAAGAATATCCTTCATAAATTTCGCATATCTTGGCATTTGTTCTAGGGCTTCAACAAGTGGAATATTAATGGTAAGCTTCTTTAATATCTCCAAGAATTTTGAAAATTGCTTATCCAACTTTTGCTGACGAAGTCTCTGAGGAAATGGAGGTGGTGGTTTTTCTAAATCAACCTTAGGTGGAGAAATAGGTCTTTCAAAACCTTTTGGAGTGTCCTCTTCAGTCTCTTTTTGAACTCTACCTTCCAATTCTTTTCCACTTCTTAGTTGAATTGCTTTCACTTGTTCTTTATTCTTTTCTCTTGGATTCACTTCAGTATTACTTGGAAGCATTCCTCGAGATCTATTACTTAAGGCATTTGCAATATGTCCCAATTGATTTTCAATATTTCTGATGGTTGCTCCTTGAATTTGTAATTGATTTCCCATATGTGATACTACTTCTTCCATAGACAACTTCTTCTCCTTAAATTGTAAAGCATTGTTATAACCTGAAGGATAAGTTAATCTATTATTATTTTTATTACCTTGGTTGTTCCAATCCCCCAATGGGTTTACTTGGGTGTTCCCCCATTGTTGATTAACACCACCCTGATTATTGTTATTCCCATTAAAATTTGGATGATTCTTCTAACCTGGGTTATAATAATTGGAATATGGGTTGTTAGGTTTGATTATAGCATTCACAATTTCTGGTGAAGAATACGAATCAACCATTTGGCCTAATGAATTTTATTCAATCATGAGATTTGGCTGAGAAAAATTCATCCCAAATTGGTCTATTTTCCTTAATACAGCAGCAACTTGATTTGCTAACATTGTAAAAGCATCATTTTCATAAATACTGGCTACCTTTTTAGGATTTAGCCTTTCAAAAGACCATTGAAAATTATTAGTAGCTATTTCTTCAATTAAAGCTTAAGCATCAGAAAATGGTTTAGACATTAATGATCCAGCAGCAGCAGCATCGATGATTGATTTAAGAGATCCAACTAATCCATTATAAAAAGTTTGAATTATTAACCAATCTGGTATCACATGATGTGGACATTTCTTGAGGAGATCTTTAAAATTTTCCCATGCTTCATATATTGATTCTCCTTCAAACTGACAAAAAGATGTTATATCATTTCTCAACTTAGCAGTCTTAGATGGTGGAAAATATTTAGCAAGGAATTTTTGGGACAGTTCACCCCAAGTTCTAATTAATCCAAGTGCTAACGAATGTAACCACATTTTAACTTTATTCCTTAGTGAGCAAGGAAAAAGTCTAAGTCTAAAGCATCATCTGAAACACCATCATATTTAAAAGTAGCACACAACTATAAAAAATTAGCAAGTTGCAATTTGGATCTTCAGTTGTTGCTCCCCCAAACTGATTATTAGACACCATTTGAATAATAACAGGTTTAAGCTCAAAAGAATTAGCAGCTATAGCAGAGTTATGAATACTACCACGAAGTTCATCTACTGTAGGGTTAACATAATCTCTTAAAGGTCTTAATTCTTGATGGATGCCAACATTTTGATCTTGATGATTTGCCATTTCTTGAATATTTTTTTCTTTTTTTATATTTTTAATTTTTTTGATTTTTCTGATAGTTCTTTCTAATTCAGAATCGTAAGGCACAAGTCCTTCAGAACCCGAACTGCGTATACAACAATAACACAAAACAAAATACAACACACTAACAAAAACAAAGAAAAGTAAAAAATTTAAAATTTCTTAATTCTCTTTAAAATGTAATTTAAATTAATTTTCCCCGGCAACGACGCCAAAAACTTGGGCCGCGAGGAATATAAGTGTGTACGGTTGCCAAAAACTTGATTCCGCTGGATATAAGTGCATTGATTATTTAAGATATGAAAATTATGATTTTATAATATAGGATACTAAGCAAGTATACGTATCATTTATCAAGTAATATAGGACTTTCTGATTAAGCCCCGAGATATCGAACCCACAGGGAAAAGTTGAAAATCTTTAAGGGAATTTAGTAAATTATCTTTTTACTTTCTTTAATTGTTTTTGAAATAGTATGTTTGGATTTTGAAAAGTTTTAGAAAGTTGATTTGTCATTTTGAAATTTTCTTAATAAAATGCTAAGCAATGAAAGTAAAGGTTTCAATAACTAATAACACTGGATGTAAAATACTATTAACTAAAATATCTTCTTCTTTCCTTTCATGAAGTAGTATTAATTCTTAAAGTATTGTTGTGGATGTATTTAAATTTTGTTGTGGCAGATAGAAGGAAATGTGTTCTTTACCCTTACTTGGTTCTATAAAGAACATATGCTATTTTGAGATTTATATATTTTAAACATGGTTAGACAGGGAAGATACCAGTCTCTCACTCTAGAGTTCTCTCGATTCCCACCACCTGGGGGCTAACTTCTCTTAACAAAACTCAAAACTTCAAACCAAATTAGAGGGTTTTAGCCTGGCACTCAAAAATCCTCTAATTTTACTCCCTTCTATAAAAATATCTTCTAATATTACATTCACTTATATGGACTACAGTTCTCACCCATATAATTGCATGTGATTCCTATTAACTTTAATAAGATAATAATGCGTTGGATCTTACATAATCTCAAAAAATTTTACAACTTAACAGGCCAAATTAAGAAGTAAGCAAAGTTCTCAGAATCAATCTTCACAACTTCTTCCAACTTTTAAACACTGATACTTTCCACAAAAATTCTCTTTAAATTAATTACTTCTCCATTTTAAGAAAGAAAAAGATAAATCAAACTACTTAGAATGCATTAGGAAAATATAAAAACACATTGATTTGAAATTAAAAACGATAAGAAAAATAATAAACAAAAGCAAGTGTTGATAAACAAAATAAAAGTAAACATTTATCTGAAAACCACAAGACTAAGGAAGTTCCTCTGAAACTTTGACTCTTCGCTAAACTACTCCTCAGAGCAAGTCTCCAAACTTCGATGACTCAGAATACAGACTTCAGACTTCAATAAAAACTAAACTAAAAGAAAGAAAAGAAGTGGGAGAAGAACTCTTAACTCCGGTCCTTTTCTCCTTTCTACTCTCTACTCTTACTCTAAATAAAAACTTAAAATGCAGTGGAAGAATCTCCTAAAATCTTCTCTTCGAAATACAGTGAAGTGCCTCTTCAATTCTTCCTTTCTTCACTTCTAAGACTCTCTTTAAATAGTGAACCAAAAGGTGCCTTGGTGTCTCTTCAAAATGTGTCCAAATTCGATGTATCTACCAAGGAACGCACCTCTTCATTCAAATTTGCAGCCCAAAGGAAGTTATGGACGTTACCACCAAGAGTTGCACCCATTCCCTTTTGAATTTGGTGCCAAATCTAATTAAAGTTCGATTTATAACAGTGGAGGCTAAGCGTCGGCCCAGCGGCGCTTAGCCGCCAGTGCCAAATTTTTGATTTTTCATTTTCTTGCTCCAAATTTGATCCAATTTTGCTCCTTTCATCATGACCATCTATTTTCATCATACCTACAAGAAAAACACAAAATACCTTCCTTTAAAGTGTAATATCATTAAAAATAGGTAAAATAATGTGCATAAAAATACTATATATTTTAGGAGTATCATTGGTCGTGCCAAATACTAATTTATGTTCAGTGGCATTGATTCTATGTTTCAAGAAAAGTTGGACTGTATGTTAGGTGAGGCCTTGGCCACGTGTGATCATGCCTGGGCACCAAATGAGAGAAGGTTTGGTGGCAGAGTTGAGTGTGTAGATGTCGATCAAACTGCTGACTCCAATTAATGCTCATCTCTAGACTCAGTGAAGTTGAATATCCTAATCGATCCAAAAGTCCAAGGGTAGAAAAAGACATAGATGGTGAATTTTCATTAGAACTTAGATTTCATAACTAGTTGCTTCATGCACCAATGACCCTAAGACATCATATGCAACATCTATTCTGCATGTTATACGAATTCTGGAAGAAGCTCTAGAAATTTTTGAGCAAATTTCATTTCACTTGTTCTCTATAAAGTACTAAAAGACCCTCTAGTTCTTTGTGTCAACGACAACTGAATATAGGGTTAATTATTTATGCTATATCCATGACAACTGGTATGCTTGAATTTTATGTTATTTATTTGACAGACTTTATGTTTGACTATTATGGGGACAATATCTATGCAAGTTGGTGGAAATTATTTACACTATTTCCATTTCATTTGGATTTCTTTTTTTCATTGTTGGATATATTTCATTGCTTGGGAATATTTAATGACATTATTTTTTTAATGAAACAATTGCTAATTCAATGATATTTATAAGTGTTTTTTTGCATAAAAATGAATAGCATGGATAGAGAAAGGAGAAAAAGAATATCTACAGTTGCAAAATGCTTAATATATGAGTATTACTACTTATATATTACTTATTTTTTTTATATGACATCTACGTACATATGCGATAAGTAGGTTGGGGGAATTACACGTGAGTCACCCCACAAGATTTAACATGTTTCATATGAAAAAATTCATATTTATTGATCTATTAGAGTAACTATACATAAATTATGGACTCCATGACTCATCTTAGATGACTTCAAAAGAAGTGTAAACTAAATCCTCAATATTTTATCACAACATGAGTTTGTGTGAGGAGCCATGGAGCAATTTCAACACTCATCAGAAATAAATAGCAAATTATTTTATGTTTGGTTGGATGCTCGTACCAGCGTATCCTTGGGAACTATAAGATCTGAGGACTCAACATGCCAAACAACCCTCGTAGAGATTTCATGTGATCAATGTTATGTGTCATATATCAAAGTAGATTTCTGCCTTCTCTTGTATTAAAATTTACTTAAGAGTGTTATCTCTAATATCTTATATAAATGACTTAGAACTGTATTGGAGCAATTGATAGAGCACATGTGGATGCATGCATGTCCAACTGTGAAAATATTGCATATATTAAACATTGTGGGTCACCAGCATGAAACATAATAACTATATGTTATTTCAATATCTGCTTCACTTTTGTGATTATCAGGTTGGAAGGAAGCACCCATGAGATTCGTATATTCAAACATGTCACACGAATTGAAAAATACAACTTTTCAATGCCATCTCTAAGTTTGTCGATATATGAATATATAAAATATTTATTGCACCACAATACTAATGAATAAACTTACAATAGGGAAATATTATTTGGTTATGTGCAAATTACTTTTTTATTCTTCTCCCACATGGATAGCCTTTAGACAACTATTGGTTTAATAGAGGTTTTTCCTTGTGTGTCTCTTTTGGTTTTTAGATCTATGATGACATAAATGCCTGTAGGGGTTCCTTTGGATGGTCTTTATGGTGATATGTCTTTGTTACACATACAACCTTAGTATTACATGGTTTAAAGATAACCAAGATTCACGTTATTTTTAGTCAAATGACTGTTGGAATTTTCATGGATGGCTTTTTTCTTGTGATATTGTTCTATGACACATCCAAGCATAATTTTGCATGGTTTATAGGCAACCAAGGTCCCCTTATCTTCCGATCATATGACTGTTGAGGGCTTTTTGGATGACCTTTGTGATGATATTCTTTTATTGCACATATGAGCTCAGTATTACATTGCTTAGAGGCAACCAAAATACCTTTTTTCTCAAGGTCTGTTGTCTTCTTCTAGTGAAAGATTATGCGTTGATTTATACTTTATGCTCTGAGGCCTCAAAGCTTTATAAAACATTAATTATGTATTTCTATTATTTTTTTCTATTATTACATTTATGTGTTTGTACTTTTTATTTTTAAACTTTCAGAAAAGATGAGCTTGAGGACTTTTGGTGCCCCTAAAGTATGGTACTTCTACTATAGACTGCTGATGGCGATGAAATATATGGATCGCAAGTCATCGCCGTCAATTCCTGTATCATGTCAATGTCAAGGAGTCGCCACTCTCTTTCTCTATCTACCGCCCTAATTCTTATCCTTCCTAGATTTATGGTCAGAAGTCTTTGGAGAATTTGAAGAAGGATTAATCATGATAGAGATTGAGAGAAAAGGAGATCAAATGATAATCTCATAGAACAAGTCTTCAGAATGGGTAATTACTGAAGTTTTCCATATAAGAAAATCTTACGAAGATCTTGGGTAACCAGAGAGGTCTTGTAGGTGAAATACCTATCCTGAGTTCTTTAATCTTCTATAGGAGCAAGCTCCTATAGTTAATTACATCCTGAGTAATTAATATTGCCTAGGAAAACTCCCAATTAAGGTTAACTTTTATCCCCGAAAAAGTGTAAGTGTTGTCGTGGCATTACGTTTCTAAAGAATCGATACTACCAGAAATTTTTATTTATATTGAATGTTTGTCATTTTGTCATTTTTTATGTCATGTCGGGTGTCATGTCAAGATATCTTAATATGTGTGTCATATTATTGTATGTAATGTTATGTGATGTCGCAATGTCATGTCATTATTTCATTTTGTCACGTTGTGATGTTGTTCTGTCATATTGCATTTTGTTATGTCGTGATGTTGTTGTGTCGTTTTGTTAAGTTGTTATATTATCATGATGATATTATCATATTGCCTTGTTGTGTCGTTTTGTTTTATATCATGTTTGTTTTAATCTCATCATTGTTTTGTGTGGCTGTTGTTATATTGATTTTCCGTTTGTTTTGGAAGTTTCGGTTTTATGTTAGATATCATGTCGATGTCAATTATTTTGTCGTGTCATGTCAAGTGTCAGTTTTGTTTGTTTGTTTTGGTTTAATATCATATCATGTCATGTGTTATGTCGGGATATCATAGTTTGTATATAATGTGATGTCGTAATGTCATGTCATTTTATGTCATGTCTTAATGTGAATCATAATGTCATATCTTTTTATGTCATGTCTTAATGTGATGTCGTAATGTCATAAGATGTCGTGATTAATATCTCGATTTATCATGAGATATTTTATCTCCTATAAGAAGATGTTGTTATTATGTCATGAGATACCTTCTATGATGTCAAAAAGATATCATTATTTATTTATTTTTGTTATTTTGTTTATGATTTCCTTTTGTTTAAGTTTTAGTTTTATGACCATCTCAATTTTATTTTGTCATGTCATTTTGTCATTTATTTATTTTGGTTTAATGTCATGTCATCATTTTATTGTTGTATGTTTTTGTTAATGTTGATGTTATGTAGATGTCAATGTTAATGATTTTGTCGTTTCATTTCAGATTTCGTGGCTAACCTAAAAGTCCAGTTGTCTTTGTTGTCATGTCATTTTTGTTTTGTTGTTTGTAGAAAGTTTAGGTTTTGTGGCTATCCTAAAATTTCTGGTTTTGTTGTCAATGTTCCGTCGTCGACGTCATGCAAAACAGAGTTAGCACACCCTATAACATACAAAGAAAATCTAAATGAAACTTCATGTCTTCATCCTGCAAAAAAAATAAAGTTAGAAACAATGTCATATCAAGATATTTTGATTACTTGGTCAAAGTGTCTGTTGATCCAGAGTTGTCGGATGTCGAAATGTGGTTGAGATGTCGATTTAGATTTACATTAATTTAAGTTGGATTTTGGATTTTTTTTTGTCAATTTGGATTTGATTTTGGGTTTTATATCAGTTTATGTCGATTTGAGTTTGATTTTGGGTTTTATGTCGATTTGGGTTTGATTTTGGGTTTTATGTCAATTTGAGTTTAATTTTATGTCGAGATAAGTTCGATGTGGGTCAAACTTAAGAATTATGATGTCGTATATTAAGTTAAATTCGATACAGGCTGAACGTAAGAACTGTGTCAGTTCATGTCGTGTTAAGTTCGATCATGTCGATTTATGTCGAATTATATCAATTTATGTTGAGTTCTATTGAGTTTGGTTCGAAATGTCAATTAATGTCATTTAAAGTCGGTGTTTGTTGAATTTGGTTTGAAATGTCGATTAAAGTCGGTTAATGTCGGTGTTTGTCGAATTTGATTTGAAATATCGATTAAAGTCGGTTAATGTCGGTGTTTGTCGAATTTCGTTTGAAATGTCAATTAACGTCGGTTAATGTCAGTGTTTGTTGAATTTGATTTAAAATGTCGATTAAAGTTGGTTAATGTCGGTGTTTGTCGATTAAAGTCAGTTAATGTCGGTGTTTGTCGAATTTCGTTTGAAATGTCAATTAACGTCGGTTAATGTCAGTGTTTGTTGAATTTGATTTGAAATATCGGTTAATGTCAAATTATGTTTGAAATGTTAACTAATACAAATTATGTTTGATTATGTTTGGAATGTTGATTAATGTCGAATTATGTTGAGTTTTGTTTGAAATGTTGGATTTATGTCGAATTTGTTGTGTTTTGTTTGGAATGTCAAATTCATGTCGGTTATGTCGATTTTTGTTCTAAATATCAGATTTATATAAGTTATGACGAGTTATGTTTGATATGTCGGATTTATGTCAATTTAAGTTTAATTTTGTCTATCCAAAGGCTTATGTTGATTTAGATTCAATTTTATCGATTTACGTTCAATTTGAGTTGAACCTAAGGTTTATGTCGATTTAGGTTCAATTTGGGTTGAACCTAAGGTTTATGCCGCCTTTTGTCTGTTTAAATTTGGTTTCAGGTTTCGATCTTGATTTGAGTTTAGTTTTGGGTTTTATGTCGATTTGGGTTTGGTTCTGAGTTTATGTCGATTTGAGCTTAGTTTTGAGTTTTATGTCGATTTGAGTTTGGTTAGGTTCATTGTCAGTTGAACCTAAGATTTATGTCAAGTTGAATTGAGTTATTTGTCATTTGAACCTAAGGTTTATGTCTAGTTGAGTTGAGTTAGGTTCAGTTGAACCTAAGGTTTGGATTTTGACTTAGAGTTGAACTTAAGTTAGATTTTGGTTTAGATTCAAGTATAGTTGAACCTAAGGTTTAGGTTTGAACTTAAGTTCAATGTGAATTGAACTTAAGTTAGGTTTAGGTTAGACTTAGGTTCATGTTATGTTAAATCTAAGTATGATTTGTCTTAAGTCTAATATAGGTTAGACTTAAGTTGGGTTTAGGTTAGACTTAGATTCATGTTAGGTTGAACCTAAGTATGGTTTGACTTAAGTCTAATATGAATTAGACTTAAATTAGGTTTAGGTTTGATTAAGCCTAATTTAGTTAAAACTTAATGGTTTAATTATGTCTAATGGATTAGACCTAATTAGGGTTTTAAATGTTACTTAAGCCTAATTTAAGTAAAGCTTAAGAGTTAATTAAGTCTAATTAGATTAGACTTAATTAGGGTTTATGGTGTTAAACCTAATGTGATTAAGGCTTAACAAGGTTTTAATGGGGTCTAATTGATGTCTTAGATATAATTGGGGTTTATTAAGTTAAACCTAATGTGGTTAAGGTCTAACTTGGTTTAATTAGGTCTAATTGGTGTCTTAGACCTAATTGGGGTTTATTAAGTTAAACTAATGTGGTTAAAGGTCTAACTTGGTTTAATTAGTTCTAATTGGTGTCTTAGACCTAATTGGGGTTTATTAAGTTAAACCTAATGTGGTTAAGGTCTAACTTGGTTTAATTAGGTCTAATTGGTGTCTTATACCTAATTGGGGTTTATTAAGTTAAACCTAATGTGGTTAAGGTCTAACTTCGTTTAATTAGGTATAATTGGTGTCTTAGACCTAATTGGGGTTTATTAAGTTAAACCTAATTAACCTAATGTGGTTTAAGGTCTAACTTGGTTTAATTAGGTCTAATTGGCGTCTTAGACCTAATTGGGGTTTATTAAGTTAAACCTAATGTGGTTAAGGTCTAACTTGGTTTAATTAGACCTAATTGAGGTTACTTAAGTTAAACCTAATGTGGTTAAGGTCTAACTTGGTTTAATTAGGTCTAATTGGTGTCTTAGACCTAATTGGGGTTTATTAAATTAAACCTAATGTGGTTTAATGTCTAACTTGGTTTAATTAGGTCTAATTGGTGTCTTAGTCCTAATTGGGGTTTATTAAGTTAAACCTAATGTGGTTAAGGTCTAACTAGGTTTAATTAGGTCTAATTAGTGTCTTAGACCTAATTGGGGTTTATTAAGTTAAACCTAATGTGTTTTAAGGTCTAGCTTGGTTTAATTTGGTCTAATTGGTGTCTTAGACCTAATTGGGGTTAATTAAGTTAAACCTAATGTGATTTAAGGTCTAACTTGGTTTAATTAGGTCTAATTGGTGTCTTAGGCCTAATTAAGGTTTGGATGAGGTTTGAATTTATATGGGTTCAACCTAATTCATAGGTTTGATTTTGATTTGTATTTAGGTTCATTTGGGTTGGACCTAGGTGTCTAAAGTTTGGTTTGGGTCCATTTTTATTAAACCCAAATAATTTTAATTTTGACTTAGATTCATGTAAGTTGAACCCAAGTATTTAGAAGAGTTCATTTGGGTTGAACCCAAAGTTTCAGGGATGTGACTTAGCCTAATTGTTTTTAAGGCTTAGTTTTACTCTAGGTCTAATTAAGAATTAAACCTAAGGAGTAGGATTAGGTCATTCAAAGCAATCCTTCAAACCTAAGGGTTTTTTTATATGTAAATTTGAAAATTTACAATTTTACCCTAAGAGGTTAAAATGTCATTTTGATTTTTCAAAGGTTGGAAATTGTCATTTTAAGGTTTGAATTTGTTTATTTAAGTCACTTAACCAATTTATGATTTTGTTCATTTTATTTTAATTTTTATAATTATTATTAGAAATAATTATAAAATCTTGCAAAATTAGAAATTCTTGTGTAAGAGAGTTCCCTTAGCCTAGGAAAAATCACAGAATGTCCTTAAAGACCTAAGGATTGATCCATGAAAATTTCATAATTTTCTGACTTGTGAATAATTTTTAATAATTAAAATACTCCATAGAGTATTTAATTAATTAAAAATTAAATATTAAGAGCAAAATTATGATTTTGGTCTCATAATTTTCCTCTCTTCAAGAGCTTTCCAGAGGTATTTTTATTTTATTTTTGTGACCTCTGGATCAAAAGATTTCAATTTTTGAAGTTTTTAAGGTTTTCTGGAATTTATTAATTCCAGAAAATCCGGTCGGCGACGCGTGTCCTCGTTTGCGTCGAAGAAGCGGGAGGATCCCGTGCGCAGTGCAAAACAGCAGACACGGGGGGAGTCGATCATAGCTGTCTGTTCCAAAACACGGGAACGGACGGCCGAGATAATTCGAGGGAAAATTCAAATTATTTCCGACAGTTAAACTTCAAACATTAATATCTCACTCATTTCTCAATGAAATTGAGTGATTTTTGAACCTATGGAATCATCCAGACGTATAGATTGTATCTATATGGTGATGATACGTTTCTGGGCTAGTAAAACCTATGATATTTCAAAATCATGAATTATTTTGGGGAAAATAATTCCATACCTTGGCCACAAGTGTATCAAGCTTGATCAGACCTTATGGCTGGCTTCTAGGACTTCCAAGGAAGATCTTTGCTGCTCCAATTTGGTTTTATAGCTAGCCTTGGAGGAAAATTTTGATAAAGTGGCTAATTTGGGTTGATTTTAGATTTTGATCAAATTGGTTTGATTGGGCTAACCCTATGGCTTGGGTTTGGTTGGGATAAATTGCTAAGGTTCCTAGGAAGAATTTTTGTGTTGGGGACCAAGTGGTTTGAGCAGCCTATGGGTCTCTACCAATTTTTTTCTTCTTCTCTATGGGTTCGGGTATGGGGTATATATAGCCATGAGGCTTGGCTAAGCTTAAATCCATTTAAGGGAGGTGTTATCTGATGTCATGATTGATGAGGATTGAATTTCAGCTGGAGGATAAGTTTAATTCACTTCCCCAAGGTTAACTCATATTGAGTTTAGCTATGGTGAGAGCTTAACTCTTTATTTGGCTTGCTTCCATTGCCTCATCTATGAGGTGGAGGGAATTTCATATTTGGGCTGAATATTTGTTCATCCAATTCATGCTTTAGATTTAGAGGAAAAGTGACACTTAAGCCTTTTACTCCCCTCATGCATGGTTTTGCCATGATTGTACTTAACCATGGGTTTGAATTTTGTCTCTCTACCATTGGTTATGGAGAAGGTGAGTGATGACTCAAAGTATGAAAGCTCTTCTTCATTCACCATGTCACTTAGGATTTAATAGGAGCATGACAAATAAGCTCCATGACTCATTTCATGCATGATTTCATCATTACCTAATTTTACCATGGTTAATGTTTAATCCATGCTAACCTCCTTTCTCATTGGATGCTTAGGGTAGTGATCAAAATTATTTTTAAAGTGGCTAGCCACCTCATCTTAGAGATAGGTGACTCATGCTTTGAAATGAAGGGGAGATGACAACTCATCTCATTTATCATGATTTTTTCATGATGGCCTCTAACCATGGTTAAATGTGAGTAATTCATGGGTTGTTTTCTCTTTAATGAGTCATGTGTTATGTCATAAAAGAGTTTTTAGAATTTTTAGAAAACCATGTCATATGTTTTAAAAATTCTATTTAATGTCCTCTTCATTTTAATTTCCATATTTAATTAATTATGTCAATAAATAAATATTGGAAATTATTTTATTAATCAATAATTAATTGGCAATAATTCCAAATTAATTATTTGATTAATATTCGTGTCATTAAAATTGATTTTTGTCTCTTTTCATGACTTTTCAATTTAATTTTTATTTTAATTAATTATGTCATTAATTAAAATATGAAAATTAAATTATTAATTAATTAATTAATTAAAAATAATTTTGGAATCAATTATTTGATTAATTCCATTATTTTTAATCAATTTGTGGATTTTTTGATTTTATGGCTTTTGAATTTATATTTTCATTTTAATTAATTAAGTCATTAATTAAAATTTAAAAATTAATTCATTAGCCAATTAAGTAATCAAAATAATTTTGAAATCAGTTATTTGATTAATTTTGTCATTTTATGACTTTTAATTTAATTTTCATTTTAATTAATCATGTCATTTGATTAATTGAAATATTGAAAATCAAATTATTAGTCAATTTAATTAATCAAAATAGTTTTTTTTTAAATTAATTTGATTAATTTTTGTCATTGTGGGGTTTTAAACTTGTCATTGGTTGTTTGTCAAAAATTGATCATTTTAACCAAAATTGACTTTTTAGGTCATGTGTTGACCCATTGGGTCAGTAAAGTTGGTGATTGGATCTGGATTGGTTATTTTAACTAAAATTATCATTTTAGGTCAAAAGGTTGACCTGTGGGGTCAACAGGATTGGTCATAAGTTCTAGATTGACCATTTTGACCAAAATTATCATTTTGGGCCAAAAGGTTGACTTGTGGGGTCAATAGGGTTGGTCATTGGGTCAGGATTGACCATTTGACCAAAATTGTCATTTTGGGTCAAAAGGTTGACCTATGGAGTCAACAGGTTTGTTCATTAGGTCAGGATTGAGCATTTTGACCAAGATTATCATTTTAGGTAAAAAGGTTGACCTGTAGGGTCAACAAGGTTGGTCATTGGGTCTGGATTGACTATTTTGACCAAAGTTAACTTTTTAGGTCAAAAGGTTGACCTATGGGGTCAACAGGGTTGGTCATTTGGTTTGGATTGACCATTTTGACCAAAGTTGACTTTTTAGGTTAAAAGGTTGACCTATGGGGTCATCAGGGTTGATCATTGGGTCTAGATTGACCATTTTGACCAAAGTTGACTTTTTAGGTTAAAAAGTTGACCTATGTGGTCAACAGGGTAGTCCATTGGGTCTGGATTGATCATTTTGACCAAAGTTGACTTTTTTAGGTCAAAAGGTTGACCTATGGGGTCAACAGGGTTGGTCATTGGGTCTGGATTGACCATTTTGACTAAAGTTGACTTTTTAGGTCAAAAGGTTGACCTGTGGGGTCAATAGGGTTGGTCATTGGGTCTGGATTGACCATTTTGACCAAAGTTGACTTTTAGGTTAAAAGGTTGATCGTGGGATCAACAGGGTTGGTCATTGGGTCAGGATTGACCATTTTGACCAAAATTGTCATTTTGGGTCAAAAAGTTGACCTGTGGGGTCAACAGGGTTGGTCATTGGGTCATGATTGACGATTTTGACCAAGATTGTCATTTTGAGTCAAAAGGTTGACCTATGGGGTCAACAGGGTTGGTCATTGGGTCTGGATTGACCATTTTGACCAAAATTGTCATTTTGGATAAAAAGGTATTGACCCATTGTAAAAATGAGGTCAACAACTGCAGTGTTTTCTGCTTACTTCATGACATGAGCATAGCTAAGAGAGACAATCAAGGAATATAACAAAGAAGTGTGACCTCTTCGAGTGAGTGGGCTTGTTCGATGATTACAGCTACGATAATAATCAGGTGAGGAGAGTTTTGTTGGAGGAGAGATTATATCATAAAATTAATCATCAACATTTTAAATTCAACATTATGATAATATAAATTTTTAGTTTAATTATTTTATTTTTAATTTTATTATTTTTTTACTCGCAGTTTAGTGGGGTATCAATTTTTATTATATAATATTAAAACTAGATATCTGATTTCGTGTGTGACATGCGCAATCATGAGGATTCTGTTACAAACTTTGAGGGCACAAATAACTTTTGTCATAAACAACTGTAACACAACTGCTGCACAATTTCACAAAACAAATATAAATGCAGCCTCCCCACAACAGCTTCTTGGTGATATAAGCTAAATTTATGGTATTTATTTGACAAATTACTCATGTATTTACATCTTTTCTTCTAAATTATGCATGAGAAGGGTATTCTTGTCTTAATTTTGTAGGAAATAGGATGAATATGAAATTTGAGGAAAAATAACAGTAATCATCACAATAGAGGAGAAGTTGGGCCAGCGCACCGGTGCCACAAACATGGTGCGCTCGCTTAAATGCTGGCACACCCACACAGTTCGCCATGTGCCTACATCATTCACAGCACGCTTGCGCCATTCATAACACTATCGCACCATTCACAGCTTGCCCACACTCACTAAAAATCACCCGCGGTAGTCCAACACACTCGTACGCACTTTTTGCACAAGGCACGGTACATGACCCAAGAGAAAGAGGTCAAGATTTTCATGCTTATTTTACACTGATTTTGATGATATTACACTTTAAAGAAAGGTATTTTTGGTGTTTTTCTGGGGGTATGAAGAATTAAGGACAAGGGAACGAAAATATGCAAAAATGAGCGGATTTGGAGCAAAAAGGACTAAATTATGCAAATTTAACCTAGGCCACTGACGGCAAGGTCGAGGCCGTCGACGGTGTGATTTTCTCGAGAGTTCAGAATTAACTATATGGGAGGCCGCCGGCGGCGAGGATCGAGGCCGCCGACGGCAGGGACAGTTTAAATGCATGGTTTCTAGAAGACCACCGACGGCGCCTCGAGGCCGCTGATGGCGGGGTGGACAAATCATTCCAGAAATACGTCGAATGTGGACAATTTTCAAAGGGGTACCTTCACAACCCTTAGAGACTCTTCTACAACTTTAAAAGGAACGAATTTAGAAAAATGGCTCTTCTTCTGGTCTCTAAAGTGATTATTTGTGAGTCCATAGTGTAATAGAGAGTCAATTAGTGAGTTCAATTTAATGAGTAGTGAGTTCAAATAGACAATTTGTAAGGAATTCTTTGAGGGATTGCAAGAGTGGAAGGGAAGTGAGAGAACTCTTCCACATTGACGTTTCAAAGGAGAATTCCAAGGAAAAGATCTAGAGGAGCTTCGAGGAGTTTGCTTGGGGAGGAATTTGAGATATGTAGTGTTTATTTATTTTTGTAGTGTGTAGAACTTTACTTTATTATATGAAATCTAAGTTTTATTGCATCGTCTTCATGAATTCTGAGTAGTTGTTTTATCTTTCTCCTGGTTTTGATGTTCATGTGAAATGATTATATAATTAGTCTATTAAATAAATTATAAAAGAAGTTGTGATGGTACTATACCTAAACTTAATTTACTATACGAATTGGCCATTTGTATTGTTAAAATCCGTGAAGAATTCTTAAGACCTGGCCGTGAGCTAAGGACTCTTAACTTGTATGTATCACAATTCTCTTTGCAAGGTAGACGGGTAATCCTTGAAGGGAGAAGTGCAAATAAATAGGGAAATAATAGTAATCGGGCGTAGGATTAGAGATTTTAGAGTGACAGGCTAAAATCCTCAATTTGGTCCTATCGTTTGGGTGCCGATGTGTAGATTGTTAGCCCTCAGGTGAGGGGAACGTGGGAGCTCCGAAGTGAGAGCCGGTAACCTCCCAGCCTAGCCACAGATTCAGTAACCAAGCATAGGATTAGTCAATGTTTTTTAGCCTGGACCAAAGGGTAAAGAATAGGCATGCTCTTATTTGGCACAACACATTAAAACTAATTATAATTATCATTTCACTTAAATATCTTAAATAAGGAGAAAGATTCTTGTTATTATCTATATTTGAACTTAACTCTAGTAGTATTAGAAAATTGTTAACAAAACTAGTTTTTAATATAAATTTCATATTATTATCGATTGCATATTAGTGACAGATAGGCAATTTCGATTAGTTGTAATTCTGAATTGATTTTTATAATCCTAGTTCGTAGTTTTTAATATCTCTCCCTATGGGATCGATATCCAGGGCTCCATTTGAGCCCTGTATTACTTGAACAATACGTATACTTGCGTTTGAAAGTAACTCTGCGATTAAAAGATTAAAATATTTAATTATTACTAAAGTACATTCGAATTGGATAAAAGCTCAGGGTCGGTTCAGTACACCCACGCCCAGCTCGCTTAAAAGCAAGGATTTTCTTTCCTTTATCGAGCCTTAACTATATATTTACTCATGAAGATGGTTTGACGTACCTTGGGTGCTGGAGGCTGCAATAAAAGATAGAATTTGATTAGAGAGAGTTCTCCCTTTGGGTTTTTTTTCCTTTCAGATTGATACCTCGCGGGGTGATTTTTTCCTTTTGAGTTCCTAGGATTTCTTGAGAGATATGTTGTATGAGAGGGATATGAGGGGCATTTTTGGATAGAATAAGCCTTTATTGTATGTTTTACATGTTTTCATCTCTTATGAAGATCTACATGGATTTTGAGTTTTTGGTTTTCTTAACTATGCGTGGCTAAATTCTTTATCGTGCCTTTGTGACATAGGTGTAGTGTGTTTTCATCATAGTTTTTTGAAATGTTTTTCCTATAATGTTTTCTTGTGTTTTCATGTCATATGTTATTGGTTAACCAAGCAAACTAATTTAGTAGTCTGACCTACTAGATTGTTAATGCGTGGTGGGAATGAAGGGTTAACCACAGAATTCTGAGAGAATAAACACATTCCATTGAAATTCTATAGTCATTCGATAGGATCAAAACAATCATGTGGAATGCCGTGGGGATTGAAGTAACTTCAACATCCAGGATTCGAGACTTCTTTTGACCTTGACATTGGCATAAAAGGTAATATATCCCCGATTGACTACTATCACGTAGGGAAACATTTATGAAAGTCACAATTACCACAATCCTAAAACATAGAAGCACGAGCCTCATCAACCCTGAAAGAACTCTTGACATTTATTTTGGTTTTTTTGTTTCACTTATCTACAATCAACATTGTTATTTTGCGATTTTTGGATTCAAACTTTCTTTGTGAAAGCACTAAGCTAGCTTCACTGGATTCGTAGACTAAAGAATTTTCATGTTGAAACAATTTTTAACAATTTTCTCGTGGGATCGAAAAGCACTAGTCTTTAACTGCATTACTGCTTTACACTTATACTTGTATGGTGCAGCCGACTTACTTCACAGTAAGTTTCGGGATATCAAGTTTTTGGCACCGTTGTCGAGGATAGGTGACTTATCCTTTAGCACACTTAATTTATCTGTTATTTAACACTTCTTTTGGATGAAGTTTTACTTTAAAGAAAGGTATTTTTTATGTTTTTCTTATAGTTATAATAGGTAGGACTCATGGAATGAATTGGAGCTAAACCAGAATGAATTAGAGGAGGAATAAAACAAGTTGGAGTCTAGCAGACAGGCGACTAGATGCCAGTGCGCTAGCTTTTGGGTGCCAAGGCACTGAATTTTTTGTGCTAAAGTGCCAGTGTTTGGGTGTCAGGTTCTACCCAGTAGCACCATGGCGCCAGTGCCTAGGTTCTGGTGTCTTCCTGGAAACCCGAGAAGGTGTCATAGACTGGGCGCCAAGGCATTGGTACTTGCAGTTATTCAGTCCGATGAGGGGGTTATTTGATGGATTTTGACACTTGGAGTAATGGCTCTTGGCCTCTCTAAATCCTTAAAAACCCCAAGGAGGCCAACGAGTCATAGGTTAATCTATGGTTTGTAAACTTTCACTTTTCTTGAGAGATTGGTGAGGGTTTTTGAGAGAAACCAGTAAGTGGATCATTTTAGCATTGCATGGAGCACTTAGATACATTTTTGGAGGGATGTTTCATCTCTTTTGAGATGCAAAAAGCTAAATATCATGTTACCATTGATCTTGTACTTGTTGTAAATGCATATTTAGTGGATTCGCTTTGTTAAATGATGGTAATTTTTATGGTGTTTCTCATGCTTTTTGAGTAAATTTTCTTTACCTTTCTCTTGTGTTAAATAAGTTAAATTGGTAGGATGTTAAGATGTTTATAGAATTGATTTTTAAAGCTTAATGTGGTGATCTTTCCTTTGGTGCTTCTTTTACTTACCCTTCTAAACAAATGGTTTTGTTAAAATTTGTTGTGAACCCATAATGAGTAAGGAGAGATATAACATGAACAACTAAGAATATCACATTGAACTAGTGGGTGAAGAAAAGGCAGTCCATAAGGCAATGCAAATAGATAGAGAGATAGGTTATGAAGGTTATAACTTGGGGGTTTCTAGAGTGATAGGTAGAAATACTCACCAAGTTAAACCAAACTTCATTACGCACTTAGATGAGGGAAAACAAGATATATGCGCCTATTTGTCACTAGTCACATAACAATTCATAATAGTCGATCCTACAATCCACTTATGTAATCACAAGAGAAAGGTAGCTTTTATATATTAATATTCACCAAAATAATTGATCTAATTAGATTTAGATTTAGAATTAATGTTGTAATTTAGGAGTACTTGTTATAAAAATCATATTAATCAACATTCCAAACTAAGACCTTAGTGTAGTAGACTAGAACTTCTCTTATTGGATTCATTACCTCGTTCTCTGTGGGATAGGCAATCAGGAGTCAATAGAGTCTATATTATTGAAATGATACATATACTTACGTGAGTGTCGGCGTATTTTAATTTTAATTTAGATAAATAATTTGAAAAGTAATATTTGATTTTGAAAATAATTTTAAATTTGAAAATTTCAAGATATGAAATCAAACTGATCTCACATCTCGAATAGTTTATATAAACGAGCACCGTATCACAAACCATGTATCTATCCCGAAGAATAGACACATTGCTTGATGATGGGGCTCGATTAAATAAACTAGAAGATTTGTGACATCCGTTTGGTCTGCGAACCAATTTTATAAGCCGACAAATTCCCCTGCTTAATATAAATGAATTAAGCAGGGTTTATATTACCAGGTTCTTAAAATTCCCTATAAGGGCAAGCCCCTATAGTTAATTACATCTTAAGTGACGGGAATCACCTAAGAAAACTCTCGATAATAATCAGTAGTTCTGCTCTCAAGAATTTCAAAGTTTAAGTTTTCAAGGGATTGAATTTTTTTGGAATTTCAATAGGGAATGGATCAAATTTTGAACATTTTTATTTTGGGAATTCAAAGGAAGAAACGTATGAGAAATCACAGATTTGAAGCGAACGGTAATTTCCCGACTATCCTATTGTTTGGCTTGAATTTAGGAAAGTCTTAATATTATCTTATATTTCAATCTTGCCAATTTTAGTTAATTTGGACTTATATTTGTATGATAAAATCATACAAATAGCCTTGAAGATATGAGGGTTTATGTCGTACCAAACGACTACCTCGGAGTCCTAAGACCGATTAGGGCTTAATTTGCAATGCAAATGCCTAAAAAAAGGTTGAGGATTTATGTTGCACTAGGCGAACTACCTCGAAGTCCTATGGTTTGGTTATTTAATTCTAAGAAAGTTTTCTTGAAGTAGACTCAGGTTTTGCTGATGACGATGGCCGTGCTGCCCACCATGCTCCGAGCTCCTTGTTGTTGCGAGGTTTGGTTTTAGAAGTCATAAATCAGGGGATGAGAGAAGTGTTTTGGTTTAGAGAAGATCTTAAAATCCAGGTGTTTTTAATATTTTAATTAAACAAATCTTAAAGTTGATTATAACAACACCGGTTAAGATCCCACGGTTCCATCCTTCCGCATCGTTATTTTATCGGATTCACTTAGTCCGAGATGAATTTGCTAAACTCAATCGAATGAGTTCCACACTTTCATTTAGACAGTGGGAAATCCCATTAGCAACACGTAGGTTACATCATCCGAGGTATTCCCGATCATCCAACAAGACGTTTTAATTTAATTGTAGTTGTAGTTTTGTTGTTCTGTTTGTGATTAAATTTTGAGTTGTCTTATATTTTGAAATGTTGTGGCGGTGAGTTTTATCTTGTAATGACTTTTAATTTAGTTTTGGTTTCAGTTTTAGGGACTATCCTAAAGGTGTAGGTTTTCATGCAACAGTTGTTTATCATGCAAGAAAAGTAAGTGTGATGCGATTAAATAAATTGCAGTAAAGTAAATTGCAATAAAATAAAAGCGTACCTGGAGGGTCTTCCCGTCATCCCAAGCTGCACTTAAAACACAATTAGAATACTTAAGCATTTAAAGTAAGTTCCTAGGTAAAGCTAAAGGAAGGGTTATGGTTTTCTACCAAGTTCCTAATCCTATAGCTAGTCATTTCCTATGACGTCTAGGTTCTTGTGTTTTGGTTTAAAGACGATTTTCTTCATCAAAGAACAACTAAGTTCAATTGTTCTTATAAATATCCTATCATATTGAGGAAGTGCTTAAGACGAATCTTAAACATCTTTTCAACATTTCTAGGATTATTCTAAGTCCAAATGAATTTAATTATACAAATGAATTAATCGTCCGGGAGTTTAAATTTTGTTATCTTGCTCAGTGAACTAGGACATTTGAATATCCTATAAGTGAAGTAACGCTTCTTTTAACACTCCTTTTTAAGAGTTATGACATCACGAGCTTTCGAGGGCAAATGGATGTTCAAGTGAGTTGTAATTTAATTTTAGTTAATGGATTTAAGTTTGGAATAGTGTTCAAGTTGTTTTAGATTTATTTTGAATTTTTTTATGTCTTAAGTAATGTTATATTTAATTCAATTTAATTTAATTTAACTTAATGTAATTTAATGTGGTTCAATTTAATTTAATTTAATTTTAAGTTAATTTAATATGATATGGTTCAGCTTAATTTTATTTAATTTGATTTAATTTAATTTGATTTAGTTTTAATTTAATTTAGTTTAATTTAATTTAATTTAATTTAATTTAATTTGATTTAATTTAATGTGTTTTAATTTAATTTAATTTAATTTAATTTAGTTTAATTTAATTTGTTTTAATTTAATTTAATTTAATTTAATTTAATTTAATTTAATTTAATTTAATTTAACATTTTATTTTAAAGGGATTTGCTTTAAATAATTTAACTTTAATTTAATTTAATGATTAAATCTTTTAGCATTTTAAATCTTAAACTTGGATTATCATTTTAATTAGGAATTAAATATTATTGGGATGATTAATTTAGGGATTCTTAAATTAAAGAACAAATTTCTTCCTAATAACATCCCTATTTTAATAATTCCAAATTTATTATTCTTCCAAATTTAATTAATTATTTTATTAAGGTTTATTTTAATTATTTTTAAATTGTTTAGTAGGTTTCTACCCTTTAATTATTTAGATTTCAATCATCCAAATCAGATTAAGATCAAATATTTTACTCTTTCATTTTATTAAGCCTAAAGTTTTAATTAAAGGTTAAAATTTTAATTACCATTTTGCCCTTCAAGCTTAATAATTTCAGAACTCATTAAACTGAGCTCAAATGAACTTGAAATTTTTATGTGACTTCACTCATATGTCAATGAAGACATTAGAGGAGAAAATGTGATTTTTCTGTATTTAATTTATTTATGTAATTATTCTTGGTGGAAAATAGAGATTTCCAAGGAAAATTTAATAATATGACCAAGGGAAAGTTTCTGTCCTTAAGAAAATTATGGGACATTCCTAATGACCAGAGGACCACTTGGACCAATTTTGGTGATTTTTTGAATTATATTCTTTTTATTATAATTACTTTGAGTTTTGGAGTATTAATTAATTTAAAAATAAAATACAGTTTGAAAAATGAATTTTATATTTTTCAAAAATCTCTCTGATATCAAGGAAATCAGAGAATCAATTTTTATAATTTTCTAATTTTTCTTTGATTTATTAGAATTATTTTAATAGAAATGCTAGAAAATACAATTTTTTATTTTAAAATTACCTTAGGGCTTTAAAATTTAATAACTTATCATAGAGACCTAGGAAAAATATGGGGTTTGTTCCTAAGTGATTAAAATTCAAAATATGACATTTTGGTGAATTTTATTATTTTTGTGATTTTGATTATTTTTTAATTATTAAAATATTAAAATAATACAAAAAATCAACTTTTTTAGAAAATTGAAATTTTAATTTTCTTAAATTCCCCTAATATCAGAGAGGCTCCAAAACTAATTTGGTGAATTTTTGAAAAGTATTTTGAAAGTTATGAATTTTCAAAATTTAAATTGTCTAAATGGCTTAATCAACCCATTTGATAGGGCTAACCAAGTCCAATTGACTTCAAACTTTTATGGTGGGTTCCTCTGATCCTATAGGTCAGTGGAGAATTGATTTCAAGTCAATTTGATGTATGATTAGCTCTAATTAATTAAGAACCTATTTAGGGTGTTTAAGCCAATTAGGGTTATTCCAAGTGAATTAATTCAAAACCTATTTTTCCTAGGGTCCTCCGGTCATAAGAAACATCACCAAATTTTCCTAGAATTTATTTCACAACATGCTAATTATTGAATTTAAAATATTCAAAACAGTAACATGAATTTGAAAAATCAATAACTTCTCATAGGGATGGCTTCTGACTTTGGAAAATTCAAGGAATGTTCCCAAATTCAGAGGCTTCAAAAGCCCTATGGTCTCATGGCATGGTGAATTTCCTATATGCATGGAGAATTAAAACAATGCAGAGGGTAAATAAATCATTAAAAATAAAATACTGGATGAAATTAAATGATTTCTTTTCCACATTATTCTCCTCTCTTCACTGAGCAAGAGGGTATTTTTATTTTATTTTTCTGATTTTTCTACACAAAGTTATGAATTTTCAAAGTTTCTGATATTTAATAAAAACATTAAATACCCTATTTATCTACTTATCCACGCGGCGCCAGCGAAACATCGGCAGCTCCGAAGGGGTATGTGTCGCGCTGTGATTGGGCGCCGCCATCTGAGTCAGCCGTCCCGGTGCTCGCGGTTCACGTAACATTCTCTGATCAGGCGCAATCTGAACCGTCCGCTCGATACACGCGCGATCCAATGGCTCCTGGTCATCGTCTACGACTGGTGTGCACCCGTGACCGTCAACCTTCTAACCCTAATTTCTCACTCGATTCTCAACGGATTTTCGTGTTCTTATGCTCTATGGATTCGTCTTGAAGAGACGAATACATCCATACTGATAAACATGCATTTAAATTGACTCAAATTAAAATGAGAATCTCTCGGAAGCTCGGGAAGAAGAGGGAGTCCATACCTTTGCTCGCAGAAGTGAAGCTTCGATCCGAGAGTTGTGTCACCTTCGATTGGGTCCAAGTAAGCTCCGGATGAAGTCCTCGGCTCAGTGAATTGTCTAGCTATGAAAGTGACCACAGCCGATCACAAAGCTTGGAGGCTGGAGCAACTGGGTGGCCTGGAGAGGGGGCTTTTGCTGGTGGACTTCTTCCCTTGGTCTGGTGAAGGTGTAGGACCAATCAATTTGGGGATTGGCTCACTGTGGAGAAGTGTCCTGGTTTTTGGGCTAAAGTTTGAGCTCAAAATCGAGCTCGACTTGGAGGGAATTGGGGCCGGAATTCAGTGGGGATCAAGTGCTATATGTGTGGAGAGTGATCCGGAATGATTTTGGCAGAGTTTCCTTAAGGTTTTGTTCAGCACCTCTCATGGCCGAGAGGGGGTGGTGTTTAAATAAGCATGGTCGGAGGCTCTCCCGTGGGTGGCCAAGGGTCGGGATCGAGCTGCTCTTGGCATGTGAAGAACAACCATGGTGGCCATTGGGCATGGGGCAACTCAGCAAGGTAGAATTCCAAAGTTTGGCTCCTCCCAAGGTCTCGGCCATGGTGTTTTCCGGCGACCCAGGAGGCTGGCCGGCAGGCATGGGTCACCCTCGAGTCCGGAGTGGGTCGGGGTCGGAGGTTTGTGCAATCAATCGGCCATGGACATGTGTAAAGGGTTTGGATTAAAATGGTGTGGGGAGAGACTTATTTTGGGTCCAAATGGGTCAACCCACCATTTTGGGTTTGGTGCACCCTTCCATGGATGATTTGGGCTGAGGGAGGATCAGGTGAATCAGCTAGAAAAGGGTGGAGAGGTCACCATCCATGAATATTTTGATTAATCATGGATTAAGGTGAAGCATTAAAAGGGTTAAAACCTTTTTAAGGGGGCTTAAAAGAGGCTCCTCCTTTTGCCATTAATGGCTTGATCACATGTCAAACCTTCCATGGCTTCATGTGGCTTGTTCATGGCTTGCATTTGGCTCCATTTGGCTTGGGAAAAGTTTAGTCAACTTCATAAAAATGGATTTTAAGGATTTAGGATATTTTGGTGGAAAGTTGGATGAAGCTTTATTTAGAATTATTTGATCATTGGATTAGGACTTAGGGATGATTTTAATTGAATGCATGATGAAGAGAATTTGTCATATGGGCCTTGGATTGATTTTCCCCCTTTGGATTTTGGTGGAGATGGGCTTTAGGAAGGTTTAAGAAAGTGGGCTTTTGGTTTTGGAAATAAATTTATGGATGGGGAATTTGTGAAGGATTGGTTCAAACAAATGTTGGTTTTAGCTCATGGATGGGTTATGAGTGATTTGGAGCAAATTTGGGGTGGTTTGGGTTTGAATTGGGTTGGATTTGGGCTTTTTGGTGAATGGGCCAATATAGGTCAAATTGGGCTAACTTGGGCCAATGTTGGGCTAGGGTTGAAATTGATGTAAAATAAATGTTGGGAAATGTTTATGGGAGTGTTTCAAAGAGGTTTTGGCTTTGGTTGGGTTTTGATTTTGAGGTTTGGGCCTATTTGGGTTAGGTTTGGGTTTAGGTCAAAATTGGGCTTTTTGATTTTGGGTTGAATTTGAGTGGGGTTTGGGTCTAAATTTTGGGCAAATCATGTTAGTGTTTTGTTTATGGGAATGTTAAGGAAGGTTTAGAAAAGATTTGGGGTTAATTGGAGTTGAATTGGGTGAGTTTGGGCTAAGTTTGGGTCATGGGTTCAAATTGGGCTTTAAGGCCCAAAGTGAAATCGATTCAAATGTCAATCAAATTGGACTTGGATTTGGTCTAGATTGGTGTTGGGGATGTTGAATTGAAGTTTAGAATTGAATTGGACCAGAATTTGGGTCAATTGGGTAGGTTTGGTTTGACATTGGGTTCACTTTGGGTTAAAATGGGTCCAATTGGGGATTTTGATAAAAGTGGGGTAAATTGACAAAATTGGCCCATGTTGTAGTTGAACCAAATGAAATTGGGAATATTTGGGATTTTCTGGAATTTTCTGGGAATTTTCTGAATTTTTGGATTTTTGGCTAAGAGGGGTATTTTGGGTATTTGGAGGGTATTGGGAGGTATTTTTGGAATTTTTGGTATTTTTGGGTATGGATGATTAATTTGATTGGTGAGGAAATGTTTAGGAATGGTTTTGGGGAATTTTGGGTGATTTGGAAATTTTGGAAGATTTGGGTAATTTCGATGGTTTTGGGTAGGTTAGGCGGGTGTAGGGTCCCGGGGGTCAAAAATTGAAAATTTGGAAAATTGAGGCTTGGGTGAATGTAAGTGGAATGAAATCTTTTTGGTTGAGCCATGAAGCCATATCAAGCCCACATGAGCCATGAAGGGACTCATTTGAGGCACTCACTATGTTGTTCCTAACCCTCTGAGCCAAGGGCTTAGGGGTTAAAGACCATCCATGTGAATCACCTGCATGAGTTAGGAGGTCAAATTGGATATGGTTGTAGTTTTAGGAGGTGTGTGAGTGTAGTGTATAGGTGTAGTGTGTGTGTAAGTCAGCCCCTTCACTGCACCGAGCCACTCGAGGCGTCCTAAGTGCCAAAGAGTCCCATGGGAACTCATCCTTTAAACTTTCACATTTGATTTCAACCCTCTAGGTGATTAGGGGTCTACAATCAAGTTTGTGGAGTTTGCAGGGGAGTTAATAAGTGGTTTGAATTTCTAAGTGGTGGGTCCCAATTCTAATCCTCTAGGATAGTCAAAGGAAAAGCCTAAGGCTAGATCCTAAGTACTAAAGAGAAGAAGAGAAGACCTCACCAAAAATGAGGTCAACAGTGAGGAACCTCAGTGTGTAGGAAAATTTGATTTAAAGAATTTAATCAGTTTGCTAGGGAACAAATCAAGTTATCTGGTGTCATTATCAGGGCATACATTATTCTGATAATAACTGAGTTGGATCATGTTTCTGGTACCGTTGCTGGGGTGCGATGGTAAAGAACCATAGGAGAATTTTAGTTGAATCTATAAGGCTTAGATTTGAAAGTTATAGTGTTATTCTATATATATGGATATATAATGAGAAGATGGGGGATGAGAGAGAAGCTCCGGATTTGTAGGAGGGATTCTTGAAGTTTGCTTCGATTTCTTTAAGTTCTTCAGGCTTTGGATTATTCCTCCATTGATGATCTCTGAATTGGTTTGGTCTTGCTGATGTTCCCGGGCTTCTGAATTGGATTCTTTTTTCCAATTTTTGTTTCACGGGCTTGTTCTTTTTCAAAATTCTGATTTGGGTCTGGATTTTGGTTCTTTGATTTTGTTCCTGTTCTTGTCCGTTTCTTTCTTGGGCTGCAATTTTCTTCTGTTTCTTTGGATTTATTGGTTCTAGTTCTTTCCTTTGATCATTTCTTTGTGTCATGGCTGCTACTCCTGTAAAACCTTCTTTTCTTGAAGTGGTTGGTGGTGATATTAGCACTCAACATGACAAGCTAATCTTCCCTCAAATGTACCATGACTCTGCAGGTCGGAAAGGGTGATCGCCCTTTCATTAAGCAGGTGGTTAAGAAAGGGGGCAAACCTGCCCTTATTTTCTCTGACAATGAGTTATCTTCCTCGATTGATCATCATAAATTTACACTGATCGGGAAATTCCAATATGGCCATCCTAAAATGGAGCTCATTAGAAAATGTTTTGAAGATTTCAAATTGTTGGGCAAATGGAAGGTGGGTCTCTTTGATGGGAGGCATATAATGATACATTTATCTAAAGAAGAAGATTATGCTAATTTATTTTCAAAAAAGGTTATGGTGATTGAGGGGAAATATATGAAGATCTTGAAATGGTCTCCTCGATTTCAATCCCAATCAAGAAGCTCCTATTATCCCCATTTGGTATAGATTACCAAATCTGAAATTGCACTTCTTCAACCATCAAGTTATCAATGCTATTGGGACAACCATTGGAAGGCCATTGAAGTTATATATGTCCACATTCAACTTATCTAGACCTTCATTAGCTAGAATTCTTGTGGAAAGAGATATTACTCTTCCTGAAGTTGATGAGATTTGGTTGGGTTCACCACACAATGGGTATTGGCAACCAGTCATTATGGAACAAAGGCCTGTGTACTGCCAACATTGTAAAATGTTTGGCCATTCTAAAGACCTTTGTTACAGACTTCAACCTAATCTCAAACTCGTTAAAGGTAAGACGGATAGCTTATATAAAGAAGCTGGGAAAGAAAAAATGAATGTTCTTAATATTTCTGCTGCTCGGTAATGATCCACCTTTGATCATTTCGATAACATTAATGATGCTGGGAATTCTTCTCTTGTTCCAAATCATTCTATCGATCTGGTTTCGATATTCGCCCTCTACCGAATCTGTGGAGTTAATGTACCTTCTTTGATCAAGTTTCGATATTCGCCTTCTGATTCTGCTGGAGTTAATGTACCATCCTTAATTGCTTCTGATGATCTTAATGCTGCTGGGATTCATACTCTTGTTCAAAATTCTTCAAGTAATATTTTGAATACTGATAATTTGTCTTCTTTGGCATCTGCTTTGGGTGATGGCATTACTTGCAGACCTGAAACTTTAGCAAATAATGTTGAAATGGTTTACGTTCTGGATTCACAAAAAGATAAATCTGCTATTCACATTGTCAAAGAATCTGAGGTATTACCTGCTGCTTCTGTTTCTGGATATGTAACTGATGTTAATAAGAATATTACACATATGGCTGGAGATATTTCTCATCAGAAAGCTTCCTATCATATTTTTCAACAGCTGGAACATTTAGATACTGAATAAAATATCAATATTGATGCAGTTAATAAAGAATTGCAAAATTATTGGGTGGTGCAAAAAAGTAAAAAGAAAAAATCACTGGAATTGAAGCATCTTTCAGAAGCCAATATCTTACCTTCAAGTGCCTCTACTCCTTCCTTCTTAAGGTCGACTAGAGGAGGAAGAGTAATGATAAATGATTAAATTCATCTGTTGGAATATTAGGGGAGTGGCAAATCCTGGCTCTCTTAATAGATTACTATGTCTAAACAGGATTCATAAATTTTGGGTGTTGGTACTACTTGAACCACTGGTGAAATCTAATATTGAAAGATTTACCAATAAACTCAAAGGCTTTAATTTTATTTCTAACTCTTCCAATAAGATTTGGATATTCTGTAGGAAAGAATTAAAATTAACATCTTGAAGGATCACTCTCAATTTCTGCACTTTCATTTTAAGCTTGAATATTTCAGTGGTTTTGCAACTTTTATTTATGTTGGTTCTTCCATCAATGAAAAAAAGGAGCTTTGGGATCATCTACATATTATTGGAAAGAATGTGAACCAAGGTTGGCTTGTTGGGGGGGGACTTTAATTCTATTGCTCACCCCAGTGAGAAGGGTGGTAGAGTTCCTAAGTTACAAGATTTGCTTACTTTTTCCATTCATATGAAGGAAGCTAATCTATTTGATCTTGGTTTTGATGGATCCCCCTTCACTTGGAAAAGAGGTAATATTTATGAAAGGCTTGATAGAATTTTAGTTAATCAAGCTTAGTTGGATATGTTACCCATTTGCAAGGTGCAGCATCTAGCCAGAATCGGTTCGATCATAATCCTTTGTTAGCTACTTTTTCTCGCTCTACCTACTCGTTACAAATAAGTCTTTTAGATACTTTAATGTCCGGTCTACTCATCCTACTTTTCATAAAGTCATTGAGGATAATTGGGTCCGTCCTCGGGTTTTCTCAAAAGTCTGGTTCTATGATTCAACTATGGCAAACTCAAAAGGCTTAGCTAAGGTTCTTACTGATTGGAACTGGTGTGTCTTTGGCAACCTGACCCAAAACATCATCAAGGCTGAAAATCATGTTAAAGCTATGGAGATAGAGGTGGAGTTAGGGAAGCGTGTCTGAATCTCAATCGTATGATGCCAATGATAAACTAAGAATGCTGCTATAGCAAATGAGGAGTTATTGCTGCTGCAAAAGGCTTCGCTAATAAGTTTCTTTATGGTGATCGAAATTCCAAATATTTCCATGCTCGTCATCAAATATAGAAGATCACTTAATTCAATTCTTAAAATAAAGTCTGAACAAAAGGGATGGTTATATGATTCTCAGGATATTGCTAATGATGCCATAGGGTACTTTCAGCAACTCTTTTCCTTTAAATCCACAAATGCTCGCCTTATTCTCTCGTTGAATTACTGCAGGATGGAATGTTCAAAGGTAATGGTAACGGAGTTTACTCGATTCCTAATGAGGAGGAGATTTTTAATGTTATTAATTCTATGGATGCAAATAAAACTGTTGGGCCTGATGGATTCTCATCAGAGTTCTATAAGAGCCATTGGAGTATAATCAAAGGCAAAGTTATTCCTGCTGTTCAATCTTTTTTTCAGGGAGAGGAGCTTCTTAAATATTTTGCTACATCTTCTATTATTCTCATTCCTAAAGCTATGATCAAATCTACTTGGAATGATTTTCAGACCCATTTGCATTACCTCTATTTTTTCTAAAATTCTCAGCAAGATCATTGTGGAAAGACTTCAGACTTCTCTACCTAATTTGATCTCAGCCAATCAATCTGCCTACATTAAGGGAAGGAATATCTCCGATAATGTGCTGTTAGCCCAAGAACTTCTTATCGATATTGACAAATCATGTAGGGGCTCTAACATAATTATTAAACTTGATCTCTCTAAAGCATTTGATTCCATCGATTGGGTTTTTGTTCGAAGGTACTTGCAGCTAGAGGTTTTGGAGTCGATTTCGCATTCGAATTCTAGATCGGCTTAATAATAATTATTACGATCTTTTGATCAATGGTAAGAGCCAAGGTTTCTTTCAATCTGGTAGAGGGATTAAGCGAGGAGATCCCTTATCACCATACATCTTCATATTGGTTTTTGATTATTTTTCCGAATCGTCGAATCGGTTGCAACTTAATCATTCCCATTCCCAATTCTAGCATAGATCTAATATTTTGGTAAGCCATTTGGCTTATGCCGATGATGTGATTGTTTTTCGTAATGGCAGCAAAAGTTCAATTAAACTTATTATGAAAACTTTATCCGAGTTTTGAAGAAGTTTACGGTATGGTTTTCAATAAGTCTAAATGTCAATTTCTTCCTAGCTCTCTGTTTGAATGCAAATTTAAAGAACTGGATATCCGATTTTACTCGGGTTCAAAGAAGCAGTGCTATCCATTTAGATACTTGGGCTTTCCTTTGATTAAAGGTAGAAGAAGGCTGTCACACTATGATGATGTTGTTACCAAGATTTCTTCTCAACTTCATTGCTGGTCTAACTCTTTTCTATCTAATGGAGGTAGAATAAATCTTCTTAAAAGTGTGTTATCTTCCTTTACATTCTTCAAATGGTTAAAATGGAGAAGAGTACTCAGCATTTGCTCTCCTTAATGTTCAATAAGTTTTTGTGGGAGGGTCAATATAAGCATCTTCATTAGTCAAGCTGGGAGAAGATTTGCAAACCTTTGGCTAATGGAGGTTTGGGTTTTAAAATTTTTCATCATCTAAGTTTTGCTTATTTCTGTAAACAATGGATAAACTTTAGATCCAATTCTTCTTTATGGACCATTTACATGCATGGCAAATATTGCTCTAACTCTCATCCAACTCAAACAATTTCTAAATTGGGTGACTCAAAAACTTGGAAGGAATTGTTAAAAGTTAGAGAGTATGCAGAACAACTTTTTGTTTGGGAAGTTGGTGATGGAAAAATTGACTTTTGGAAAGATAATTGGTTATTTAATGAATCCCTCTTATCACAGTATAGTCAGTTTTCAGCAATCAAGATGGTATCTGATAGTTTGATCAATGGATCCTGGAATAAAATTGTTTTGCAGTCTGCTGTTAATAAGGAAACCATGGAGAAAATTATAACTGTCCCTATTCTAAAGGATAGAAAGGACAGAATACTTTCTAAAGTTCCTATTTCTCAAAGCTTATCCAAATTCATTTGGCTTTCTAATGTCTCCTGCTCTACTAATGACTGGGGAAAGGCTATATAGAATAAATATATCTCTCCATCCATGTCTTTCTTTTGCTGGAAGCTGTTCAGAAAATTCTTGCCTACTGATGATATATTGAAATTAAAATGTATTAGGGGTCCTTCTAGATGTGTCTTTTTTTGCTCTATGGAGGAATCCATCTTTCACCTATTCCTTAATTGCCCTGCTGTACAACATATATGGAGAAATGTTATTAGCAGCAGCTGTACCAAAATTCATTTTTCAGCATGGCATTCTATATCTGATTCGTTGGCGAGGAATGGAAAGGGGCTGCTGATTTCTACATTCCTTTAATTGTATTTTGGTTTATCTGGTCCTCTAGAAATGATGCGATATTTGAAGATAAAGTATTTTCTTCTCAAAGGGTGATCAATAACTGTTTGGTTTACTTATACAAGTTAAGGAAGCACCTTAATATAAATGTCCAACATGTCACAGCTAAGCCTATGCTAATTAAGTGGACTCCTCCTTCCTTTCCTTGGGTTAAAATAAATGTGGATGGAAGCTAAAAAGATGGTGCTGCTGGCATTGGAATTCTTGGAAGAAATCATATCGCGGATGCTTGTGGTTCCTAGCAGCTCCTATTGAAGCTAACAATGCACTTATGGCTGAAGTTATAGCTATTTTTTGGGGTCTAAAAGTAGCTTTGATTTTCAATCATCCTTTTATTCATATTGAAACTGATTCAAGTTGTTCTACTCAATATATTAGTGAAAAAGGCTTCGACTCCTCGGTACATTCAAGTCCGGATTAACAAAATTAATCAAATGACATCGGCTAGACCTATTTGGTGGAGTCATGTGTATAGAGAAGGAAATCAACCAGCAAATTGGCTTGCAACTAGAGCTTCTTCATCTAATTTACTTGTTTGCTGTCCTTGTAATGGAACTTTTCATAGATCATCTAAATTCTTTGCTTTTAGTTTACTTTTACATGGGGATCTTCTTTCTATTCCTCATTTGAGATGTAATAGACTTTCCTAGATAATAAAATATGTTCTTTCCTTATATATATATATATATATATATATATATATATATATATATATATATATATATATATATAATTTTTTTAAAGCTTTGCTCGAGGGGAGCCATAGTTCTCCTAGACCCGCACTGGTCAAATGGCTTCCCCCTCCTATTGGCTGGATGAAAGCCGACATTGATGGGAGTTGGAATACAACTGTTGCTTGTAGTGCTGCCATTTTCAGAAATTCTGTGGACACTTGTACTTTGTTCTTTGCCTCACCTGTGTTGGCTTCTTCTCCTCTTGAAGCTGAGGCTTGGGCTCTTTTACTATCCCTGCAGGTTGTCATAACCTGTAACTTTTCTTTTCTGATTATTGATATGGATTCTCACCTGCTTTTTAACATTCTTACAAAAAACTCCACTCCACCTTGGTTTTTACACTGCTTACTGAGAAGATTTGATGGCTTAGTAGCTGATAATCCTTTACATATTAAATTTTCCTTCATTCTGAGGGAAGGAAATAAGCATACTAATTGGCTTTCTAAACACGGATATGATCATATACTTATTGGTTCCAAAAGTCCCCTTATAAAAGCTTACGTAAATGGAGATCTAATGAAAGCCCCTTACATTCGGTCTTAATGTTGTTGATTGCAAATGTTTTTTTATCCTGGTTATTTCACTTATTTTTTGACTTTTACTTTTCTTCTTCTGCCATACTCCCTTTCCTGCATAGTTTTTCAATGCCTGGATGATGCCATTTAGTTTCCTGGAGTCCTAATATGCATAGTTTCATGTTTTCTGGAGTTGTTATTGCTGGTTGTTTCCTTTTTTATATTTTTTTGCACCTTTCTTCTATTGATATCCCAGCTTTGTTTATTGGATCCAACTGCTACAACTGCAGGGTGAGGTTGCAGGTTTGATGGCTGGGAGGTTTCTCTCCTCTCTGCTGGAGCTTTTGCTGTCTTGTTTGCCTCTCTATGAGGCCTTTTCTATCTTTCCTGCTTTTTCTTTTGCTGGTTCCTATCTGGTTCAGGTTTTACTCTTGGTTTCCTCTCTTATCTGCTTGGGAGCTCTGTTTTCATGCTCTACTGTTTGAGGCCTTCTGCTACTACTGAGGTTTAGTTGGATGCATGGTTGATGGACTCTAGCTCTTTTCTCTTCACATCCTGTCACTGAGGGGTTATTTCTCTTTTTGGTATACTTGTATATTTCTTTTATACTTGTATTTTTTTTTTGGAGATTTTTTGGTGTCAGTTGTAATGTGGCTGGTGGAACCCATAGGGGTGAGTTAAATTGTATTTTTTTTTAGACCGGGGATCCACCATGCCTCCTTTTTTGTACCTAATTTTTCTATATCAACACGTAGGGAGCCACAAGTGCTCTTTCCCCTAAGATATATATATATATATATATATATATATATATATATATATATATATATATATATATATATATATATATATATATATATATATAATTTTTTTGAGTTTTTAACATGCTTGATATATATCCTCTTATTTATGTCTTTAGAATTGATTGCATAGTTCAGGAGCTGCAAACCTTAAACCCTAAGACTCATAACTAGAGAGAACTTCTATGATAATAAGAAAAAAGAAAAGACTTCAAGAAACTATTGTAGAAATGATGAATCAACAAATTAATAAAGAATCAATTCATAATTATAATGCTAATAGACCTTTGAGGGATTATGCAAAGCCTGCGGTGGATGAAATTTACTTAAGTAATCAAACACCCACCGTAGAGGCAAACACATTCAAACTTAAACCTGCTATTATTAAAATGGTGCAAAAGAAACAATTTGAAGGATCCCCATCTGAAGATCCTAAGTTACAATTGACAAGTTTATTAGAACTTTGTGCTACATTTTGCTTTAATAGTGTTTCTAATGACACTGTCGGGCTTAGGCTTTTTCCCTTTTCCTTAAGGGATAATGATTGGATCGATTAGGATGTAGAGGAACTTAGCGAATAAATTCCTAATAGATTGTTTTACACCATCTAAGACTACGAAGTTGAGGAATGATATCACGTCATTAAGTCAACTTGAAGGTGAATCAATTTATAAGGCTTGGGAACAGTTTAAAAAACTTTATAAGAAGTTTCCACATCATGCATTACCCGATTGGACATACTAGTTGGATCTCTAAGAGCAATCATGAATGTTATTGCTGAAGGTTTGCTTATACTGAAATCGTTTGAGGAGGCTTATTCTCTTATAGAGGAGATGGCCACTAAAAGCTTTCAATGGCCTTCCAAGAGAGTAAACCCCATGAAGCTAGTGAATATTCATGAAGTAGGTGTGCTGACTATTTCAGATTCTCAAGTAGCTGCTATTGCGAAAATGTTAGACCAACACAAAATGATTCAACCTTAAGGACCCTCAGTTGTTGAGGAAAACTTATTTGGACAGTTGGTTGATACTAACTATTTAAAACTATCCACGCGATAATCAATCACTCGAAAAATTCATATTTCAATCATTACAACCTAGGCTGGAAGAATTATCCCTGGAGAAGGAAACCAACCGTGGGGAAATAATCAAGTTAAATTTATAGGTTATTGGAATAACCATAGTAATTCTAACTTAGACCTACTTCTACTCTTGGATTTAACTCCAACCCACAGTTCAAGCAGAAGAATTTAACATTAAAAGAGGTTTTTCTTCAAATAGTTAGACAGTTGCAAAACCAAGGGCCTGTAATTAGGAATATAAAAAACCAAATGGGGTAGATTACTAACTCAAGGATTAGTTTGTTGATGTGGAGTGATTAGTTTGCTAATGTTTATGGATGTTTAGATTTTGTGAAGATTGCTTTGCTTGAAGCGATGATGGAGGTGATTCCTTAACTTCATTGCAACTAGACTTATACTTACTCTTTAGTGGTAGTAGGATTAATTAATCCACTACGACTCAGTTCTCAACCAAGCACAAGAATTAACTGGAGGAATGTTGAGTTTGAAAATAGGACAGGTCCATCTTAATCTTGTTATTTCCTTTTTTTACCTTCATTTCTTCAAGATGATTCAATAAACTGGTTTGAATAGTAAAATGAGGATGACCCTACACTATTTTTATTACTGTTAGAGGAGTATATTTAAAGTGATGAGTGGATATCTAAGGTTGGTGCACGTGAGCCAATATATCAGAAATGATTTTGTTCTTGGGTTCGACCTTAAAAAGCATTTGAAAGCACCCAGAAGATTAATGAAGTGATTTGGTTAGAAATTGGATGTAAGAAAAGAAGGTGTCATGAGATGGAGGAAGTATTGACCTTATTTATGTGTCGATGTTTGTGTATGTGTTACAAGAATAAAGAGAACCTATGAAAGTCCAAAATATTCAATTTAAATAATCACAACCAAAATCAAATCGTGCACTAAGGACTAGGCATCAAAAATGTCAAAAGGAGAATGGGCGCCTAAGCACCCAAATCGCAGCATCTTGGTGCACGTTTCTCTATTCGACAAAATTGAGCCCAATCTCCCAGTTTAGGTCATTCGCACACGACTTCATTCCTTGAATCCTCTCAAAATAAATTAGAGGAAATTCTTAGGGATTTCATTTCTCCTTGCAATTAGGCTCAATCTATAAGAGTTAGTGAGTGTGAAATTCACTTCCCAAAGGTAAATTTCATCGCTGTGAGCTTGCATTTTCATCTCCATCCATGACTATTTAAAAATTTTAGGAAATTCTTGAAGAAGAGGGTGTGATTGTGGGAGGGATTTGATTTAGCCCTTAACTGGCATATTAATTGCATCTCTAACATTTGTAAGAGTAGATTTGATAGTTTAGGATATTTTTCATTATGTGTAGTTTTTCCATATTGTTATTGCTGCTGTGATGATATGTTTTTATTTTTCTCTATTGTACTTGATAATTTATTTTTCGTTGTTGTAATATTTGTGATAATTTCGGACATATGTATTGTTGTCTTGTACGCCTGTGCTGATACCTGTTGTAATATTTAAAACATTTCTTTAGTTTAATTTCATTCTAGCATGTTTAGTTTATTTTACTTTATGTTGCATACCGTTCTGTCGTATTGTATACTTGTAAATAATTATGATAGACAAGTGTTGTAGATTTTATTTTTGAGTTATTTTTCCTCATGCATTTATTTATGTACTATTTACTTACTAGAAATCAAATTTGCGTAGGGGGAGAGAAATGTTAAAAATTTAATCTTATTTGTCCTCAATAACTTAAATTTAAAATTTTATCATTTTAAAATGATTTATGATATGTTCTGTGAGTTATAGATTGCAACAATTTTGATTTTAGGGATGATATAGAAAACATAGTTGAAATTTTATGTAAAGAGAACTGTTCTAGAGCTAAGATATTTTGTAGGTCACAGGCAATTTTAATATTTATTGTAGAAAATAGTTGCATTTTTTTAAAAACTATGATTCTTATATTACACTTTTCAAGAATTGAGCCTCTATTGAATTTTTTTTTTTTAAAACTAATACTTACCATTTTAAAAGTAAAGGAGAGTAATGAGTTTTTAATTTAGGGGGAGGAAAGTGAAATTCAAAACTATTAAAGAATAGCCCAGATTTAGTAATCCTTACATAAAAATATGAGGATTGAAAAGATCGAAAAGAAAAAGAAGAAGAAAATAAGAGATATAAAAACTGAGGAGAAGCTTAAGGAGAAGCCTAATAAAAAATTGGTTTCACTTGAATCTTCTTAAAGGAAAAGACTTTGATGCAATCCTGAGCTTGTTTTATTTCAAAAAAAAAATATTAGTCAAATGTTATTAAATAGAGTGCATAGGCTCTGTTTTCAAATTTTTTAGGAATCCTTAGTTTGATAAAATACAATAATTTTTGAATTAGAAAAAACATTAGGATTCTGATGTTGGATACAAAATATTTTTACACGCTAGTCCAAGGTTAATTTACTAAAATTTCTCCTACATTACACTATGAGATTTTTGAGGCGAAATTGTAGGAAATTTCAATTAAACCCACTAACTCAAATCAACAAATTTAGTTTTTAAAAGTTATAAAGTTACTTGAGGAAAAGTAAGTATAAGTTTGGGTGAATTTGATGTTTCCTTTAACATGCTTAATTTTCCAATTATTTATCACTTGTTTTGGTTGAAATTGCACTTTATAGAAAGATATTTTATGCTTTTCTTCCAGGTATAACAAGTAGGACTCATAGAATGAATTGGAGCTAAACCAAAGTGAATCGGAGGCGGAACAGAGCAAGTTAGAGTCCAGTAGACTAGCACCTAGGAGCCAGCTTTTGAGTACCAAGGTGCTGCTCAATGGAGCCTTGCCGCCAGCTTCTAGGCTCCTATGTGCTAGGGCCTCTCAGGCAACCCGAGAAGGTAGCGCCTAGGTGCCCCAGAATGGGCGCCAAGGTGCTTGTACAAGCTAGAACGGTTCCTGTAGTTATTTAAATCTTTGAGGGGAGTTATTTGATGGATGTTGACACTTAGAGAAGGGGTTCTTAGCTGCTCTGAATCCTTGAAAACCCAAAGGAGGATGATGAGTTGTAGCAAGATCTAGGGTTTAAATTTTTATTTTTCTTGAGATATTGGTGAGGGTTTTGGTGAGAAATCTATAAGGGGATCTTTTCAGCGTTACAGAGAGCACTTTGATACATTGTATGAGGGACTTTTCATTTCTTCTCAGAGGATAAAAAATAAGTATCGTGTGTCGCCGCCAGACTTGGCGCTACCGTCACCACCAATTCTTCGTGATTATTGTGGGTAGTTTTTTGTCGGTGTTGAGGAGTCACCATTCTATTTATCTATTACATCAACCTATTCTTCAAATAACTTGTTTTTTTGGATCATGTAAATGATCTTAAGATATAAAGAAACTTGGTGAAGAAAGAAAAGAGTGAAAAGAAAACAGACAAAAGGAAGTTGTGGGGAGAAATTCATTTTGATACTCATTGCGATGAGATCTCTAAGGTGTTTGAGACACTTGCATAGAGAAAACCACATGAAGTATTTTATAACTAGATTTTAGGTGTGATACCTATTCTCTATTTTGCGTTCTCCTATAGGAGCATGCTCCTATAGTTAATTACAACTTAGATAGTTAAAACTACTTAAGAAAACTCCCTATTAAGAATATCCATTTATTATCACAGAAATTTTAAATATCTGAATCAATGAAATAAATGTTAATGTTTAATCCTAAGGGTAATATGTTTCTAAATGTCACATACTACCCTTAAGTTTTAGTTTTATTTTATTTTGTCATTGTTATTTTATTTATTGTTATCATTTTATTTTCATTTTGTTTTCATTGTGTTGTCAATTTGTTTTATTTAAAGATTCAACGTTCCAGCTTCAACATTTCATCCTTTCAAAATAGAGTTAGCATATCCTGATAACATTGTTGACCTCATTTTTGATGAGGTCTTCTCTTCTTCTTTGTAGTACTTAGGATCTAGCCTTAGGTTTTTCCTTTGACTATCCTAGAGGATTAGAATTGGGACCCACCATTTAGAAATTCAAACCACTTCTTAACTCCCTGCAAACTCCACAAACATGATTGTAGACCCCTAATCACCTAGAGGGTTGGAATCAAATGTGGAAGTTTAAAGGATGAGTTCCTATAGGACTCTTTGGCCTTAGGACTGCCCTGGGTGGCCTGGCCTGGTGAAGGGCTGATTTACACACACTACACCTATACACTACACTTTCACACACCTCCTAAAACCACACCTATACCCAACTTGACCTCCTGATTCATGCAGGTGATTCACATGGATGGTCTTTAACCCCTAAGCCCTTGGCTAAGAGGGTTAGGAACAACATAGTGGGTGCCTCAAATGAGTCCCTTCATGACTCATGTGGGCTTGATATGGCTTCATGGCTCAACCAAAATGATTTCATTCCACTTACATTCACCCAATCTTCAATTTTTCAAATTTTCAATTTTTGACCCCAGGACCCTACACACGCCTAGCTTACCCAAAACCCTCGAAATTACCCAAATTTCTCAAAATTTCCAAATCACCCAAAATTCCTCAAAAACAATCCCAAACATTCCCACATTACTCAAATTGATCATTCATAGTCAAAAGTACCAAAAATTCCAAAAATACCTCTCAATACCCTCCAAATACCCAAAATGCCCCTCTTAGCAAAAAAATCCAAAAATTCAGAAAATTCCTAGAAAATTCCAAAAAATTCCAAATATTCCCAATTTCATTTTGTTCAACTACAACATGGGCCAATGTTGTCAATTTACCCCACTTTTATCAAAACCCCCAATTTGACCCATTTTAACCCAAAGTGAACCCAATGTCAAACCAAACCTACCCAATTGACTCAAATTCTGGTCCAATTCAATTCTAGACTTCAATTCAACATCCCCAACACCAATCTAGACCAAATACAAGCCCAATTTGATTGGCATTGGGATCCAATTTCACTTTTGGCCTTAAAGCCCAATTTGGACCCATGACCCAAACCTAACCCAAACTAACCCAATTCAACTCCAATTAACTCCAAATCTTTTCTAAACCTTCCTTAACATTCCCACAAACAAAACACTAACATGATTTGCCCAAAATTTGGACCCAAACCCCACTCAAATTCAACCCAAAGTTAAAAGGCCCAATTTTGACCTAAACCCAAACCTAACCCAAATAAGCCCAAACCCCAAAATCAAAACCCAACCAAAGCCAAAACCTCTTTGAAACACTCCCATAAACATTTCCCAACATTTATTTTACATCAATTTCAACCCTAGCCCAAAATTGGCCCAAGTTAGCCCAATTTGACCTATATTGGCCCATTCACCAAGGAAGCCCAAATTCAACCCAATTCAAACCCAAATCACTCCCAACTTGCTTCAAATCACTCATGACACACCCATGAACTAAACCCAACATTTGTTTGGTCCAATCCTTCACAAAATTCCCATCCATAAATTTATTTTCAAACCAAAAGCCCATTTTCTTAAACCTTCCTAAAAGCCCAAACTTCATGCTAAAGCCCATATGACAAATTCTTCTCATCATACCCTTAATTAAAATCATCCCTAAGTTCAAATCAATCATCAAATGGTTCCAAATCAAGCCATGTGCCAAATTTCATCAAATCACTCCTAAATTAACAAAATTCATAAAAACCTCTTTCATAAAAGTTGACTTAGCTTTTTCCAAGCCAAAGGCAAGCCATGAAGCCATGCATGAGCCACATGGAAGCCATGAAAGCCCTTTACATGTCACCATGTTATCTTGGGCAAATGGAGGGGGTCCTTTCCATATTCCCTTAAGGTGATTAACCATGTTCATGTCTCCCCTAAACCATGTTTGATCTTAATTGTACTTGGATGGTGACCTTTCCCCACTAATCAAGCCGACCTAAACCACTTTCTCTTCAGCCCAAACTAGCCATGGGGAGGTGCACCTAGCCCAAAAGGATGGGTTGACCCAAATCAAGCCAAAATGGCCTCTCCCCCATACCATTTCAATCCAAACCCTTTACACATGTCCATGGCCAATTGATTGCACAAACCTCCAACCCTGACCCACCTGGACCTGAGGGTGACCCATGCCTGCCGGCCAGCCGCCTGGGTCACCGGAAAACACCATGGTCGAGACCTTGGGAGGAGCCAAACTTTGGAATTCCACCTTGCTGAGTTGCCCCATGCCCAATGGCCACAATAGCTGTTCTGCCCTTGACCTAAGCAGCTGATCCCAAGCCCTAACTCCCCCTGGGAGGCCCTCCACCCTCTCCTATTTAAACCTCACCCCTTCTCGGCCATGGGAGGTGCTGAACCAAAACCTTAAGGAAACTCTACCAAAATCGTTCCAGATCACTCTTCACACATAGAGCACTTGATCCCCACTGAATTCCGGCCCAATCCCTCCGAGTGAGCTCGATTTTGAGCTCAAACTTCAAGCACAAAACCAGGACACTTCTCCACGGTGGATCAATCTCCAAATTGACTGGTCCTACACCTTCACCGGACCAAGAGGAGAAGTTTCCCACTAAAAGCCCCATCTCCGAGCCACCCGATTGTCCCGGACCTCCAAGCTTTGTGATCGAGCCGTGGTCACTTTCATAGCTAGACAATTCACCAGGCCAAGGGACTTCATCTGGAGCTTGCTTGGACCCAATCGAAGGTGACACAACTCTCAGATCGAAGCTTCACTTCTCTGAGCAAAGGTATAGACTCACTCTTCTTCCCGAGCTTACAGAGATTCTCCATTTAATTTGAGTCGATTTAAATACATGTTTACCGTATGGATGTGTTCGTCTCCTCAAGACGAATCCATAGAGCATAAGAACACGAAAATCCGTTGAGAATCAAGTGAGAAATTAGGGTTAGAAGGTTGACAGTCAAGGGTGCACACCAGTCGTAGACGATGACCATGAGCTGTCGGATCGAGCGTGTATCGAGTGGACGGTCTGGATTGAGTCGGACAGCGCGTTGGTACGTGACCCGCGGGGCCCTAGATCGCTGAGTCAGATGGCGGCGCCGAATCAGAAGACGCCGCGTGGAGCTTCGGAGATGCCTAGGTTGACGCGGCGCCGCGTGGATAAGTAGAAAATTAGGGTATTTTCTCATTTATTTAATTCCCTAAACTTCAAAAATGCATAACTTTGTGTAGAAAAATCGAAAAATAAAATAAAAATACCCTCTTGCTCGGGGAACGAGAGGAGAATAATGTGGAAAAGAAATCATTTAATTTCATCAAGTATTTTATTTTTAATCATTTATTTACTTGTCTGCATTGTTTTAATTCTCCATGCATATAGGAAATTCACCATGGCATGAGACCATAAGGCTTTTGAAGCCCCCGAATTTGGGAACATTCCCCGAATTTTCCAAAGTCGAGGCCATCCCTATGAGAAGTTATTGATTTTTCAAATTCATGTTACTGTTTTGAGTATTTTAAATCCAATAATTAGCATGTTGTGAAATAAATTCTAGGAGAATTTAGTGATGTTTCTTATGACCAGAGGACCCTAGGAAAAATAGGTTTTGAATTAATCCACTTGAAATAACCCTAATTGGCTAAAACACCCAAAATAGTTCTTTAATTAATTAGATCTAATCATACATCAAATTGACTTGAAATCAATTCTCCACTGACCTTTAGGATCAGAGGAACCCACCATAAAAATTTGAAGTCAATTGGACTTGGTTAGCCCTACTAAATGGGTTGATTGAGCCATTTAGCCAATTTAAACTTTAAAAATTCATAACTTTCAAAATACTTTTCAAAAATTCACCAATTTGGTTTTGGAGTCTCTCGATATCAGGGGAATTTAAGAAAATTAAAATTTCAATTTTCTAAAAAGTTGATTTTTTGTATTATTTTAATATTTTAATAATTAAAAAATAATAAAAATCACAAAAATAATAAAATTCACCAAAATGTCACATTTTGAATTTTAATCACTTAGGAACAAACCCCATATTTTTCTTAGGTCTCTATGATGAGTTATTAAATTTTAAAGCCCTAGGGTAATTTTAAAATAAAAAAAATGTATTTTCTAGCATTTCCATTAAAATAATTCTAATAAATCAAAAAAAAATCACAAAATTACAAAAATTGATTCTCTGATTTCCTTGATACCAGAGAGACTTTTGAAAAATATAAAATTCATTTTTCAACCTTTATTTTATTTTTAAATTAATTAATACTCCAAAATTCAAAATAATTATAATAAAAATAATATAATTCAAAAAATCACCAAGATTGGTCCAAGTGGTCTTCTGGTCATTAGGAATGTCCCATAATTTTCTTAAGGACATAAACTTTTCCTTGGTCATATTATTAAATTTTCCTTGGAAATCCTTATTTTCCACCAAAAATAATTACATAAATAAATTAAACACAGAAAAATCACATTTTCTCCTCTAATGTCTTTATTGACATATGAGTGAAGTCACATAAAAATTTCAAATTCATTTGAGCTCAATATAGTGAGTTATGAAATTATTAAGCTTGAAGGGCAAAAGGTAATTAAAATTTTAACCCTTAATTAAAACTTTAGGCTTAATAAAATGAAAGAGTAAAATATTTGATCTTAATCTGATTTGGATGATTGAAATTTAAATAATTAAAGGGTAGGAACCTATTAAACAATTCAAAAATAATTGAAATGAACTTTAATTAAAATAATTAATTAAATTTGGAAGAATAATAAATTTGGAATTATTAAAATAGGGATGTCATTAGGAAGAGATTTATTCTTTAATTTAAGAATCCCTAAATTAATCATCTCAATAATATTTAATTCCTAATTAAAATGATAATTCAAACTTAAGATTTAAAATGCTAAAAGACTTAATCATTAAATTAAATTAAAGTTAAATTATTTAAATCAAACCCTTTTAAAATAAAATATTAAATTAAAAGTAAAAAATTAAATTAAATTAAATTAAATTAAATTAAATTAAATTAAATTAAATTAAATTAAATTAAATTAAATTAAATTAAATTAAATTAAATTAAATCAAATTAAATTAAATTAAATTAAATCATATTATATTAAATTAACTTAAACTAAATTAAATTAAACCACATTAAATTAAATTACATCAAATTAAATTAAATTAAGTATAACATCACCTAAGACATAAAAAATTCAAAAATAAATCTAAAACAACTTGAACACTATTCCAAACTTAAATCCATTAACTGAAATTAAATCATGAACCACTTGAACATCCATTTGCCCTCGAAAGCTTTTGTTGTCATAACTCCTAAACGGAGCATTAAGTGAAGTGTTACTTCACTTATAAGATATTCAAATGTCCTAGTTTACTGAGCAAGATAACAAACTTAAACTCCCGGACGATTAATTCATTTGTATAATTAAATTCTCTTGGACTTAAAATAATCCTAGAAATGTTGAAAAGATGTTTAAGACTCGTCTTAAGCACTTCCTCGATATGATAGGATATTTATAAGAACAATTGAACTTAATTGTTCTTTGATGAAGAAAATCGTCCTCAAACTAAAACACAAGAACCTAGACGTCATAGGAGATGGCTAGGTATAGGATTAGGAACTTGGTAGAAAACCATAACCCTTCCCTTAGCTTTACCTAGGAATCTGTTTTAAATGCTTAAATATTCTAATTGCGCTTTAAGTGCGGCTTGGGATGACGGGAAGACCCTCAGGTACGCTTTTATTTTATTGCAATTTATCTTATGGTAATTTATTTAATCGCATCGTACTTACTTTTCTTGCATGATAAACAACTGTTGCATGAAAACCCACACCTTTAGGATAGCCCCTAAAACTGAAACCAAAACTAAAGTAAAAGTCATTGCAAGATAAAATTCACCGCCACAACATTTCAAAATATAAAACAACTCAAAATTTAATCACAAACGGAACAACAAAACTACAACTACAACTAAATTAAAACGTCTTGTTGGATGATCGGGAATACCTCGGATGATGTAACTTACGTGTTGCTTAACGGATTTCCCACGATCTAAATGAAAGTGTGCAACTCATTCGGTTGAGTTTAGCAAATTCATCCGGACTAAGTGAATCCGATAAAAATAACGATGCCGGAAGGATGGAACCGTGGGATCTTAACCGGTGTTGTTATAATCAACTTTAAGATTTGTTTTAATCAAAACATAAAAAAAAACACTTGGAAAGTAAGACTTTCTCTAAACCAGAACACTCATCTCATCTCCTGATTTATGATTTCTAAAACCAAACCTGCTCGACAACGGGGAGCTCGGAGCATGGTGGGCGAGCACGACCATCGTCATCGAGCAAAACTCGAGTCTACTTCAGCAAAACTTTCCTTAGAATTAAATAACCGGTCTTAGGACTTCGAGGTAGTTTGCCTAGTGCAAGATAAATCCTCAACTCTTCGTTAGGCATTTGCATGATCATGTCATGTAAATTAAGCCCTAACCGGTCTTAGGACTCCGAGGTGATCGTTCGGTGATTTTATCGTACAAATATAAGTCCTAATTAATTAAAATTGGCAAGATCAAAACATTAAATAAACATTAGGACTTTCCTAAATTCAAGCCAAACAATAGGATAGTCGGGAAATTACCGAAGTTCGCTTTGAATCTGTGATTTCTCCTACCTTTCTTCCTTTGAATTCCCAAAACAAAATGTTCCAAATTTGATCCATTCTCTATTGAAATTCTAATATTCAATCCCTTGAAAACTTAAAGTTTGAAATTCTTGAGAGCAGAACTACTGATTATTATCGAGAGTTTTCTTAGGTGATTCCCATCACTTAAGATGTAATTAACTATAGGGGCTTGCCCTTATAGGGAATTTTAAGAACCGAGGTAATATAAACCCTGTTTAATGTCTTCATATTAAGCAGGGGAATTTGTCGGCTTATAAAATTGGTTCGCAGACTAAACGGACGTCACAAACTTTTCTAGTTTATTTAATTGAGCCTCATTATCAAGCAGTGTGTCCATTCTTCGGGATAGATACACGGTTTGTGGTGTGGTGCTCATTTATATAAACTATTTGAGATGTGAGATCAGTTTGACTTCATATCTTAAAATTTTTTAAAATTATTTTCAAAATCAAAATACTACTTTCCAAATTATATATATATGTAAATTAAATTTAAAATTCGCCGACAGGTTTACGTAGGCGACCCCCCTACAAAAAAAAAAAAATACAACACTCGACCACTAAAATATGCCGACAATTTCGGCGACTCACGTGAGGATAATTCCTCTCTCCATTTTTAATCGGATAGTTTTGCTTTCAAAAATCGGTAGTGTATCCATGTCCCTAATGGATCGAACTACCCTTCTTTCCGTTGGAATACTATGTTCATTTACGCCTCGAACGAGTATAGCCAACATTCTCTCGGATTTAGGAGCCATCTGTTTAGACACCCCTAAACGGAGAGGTTCCGAGATCCTTTTACCTCATTTCTGAGGCGGGGTGGACCCCCAATAGGTGTTAGTTTATGAGTGATCCTTCGAGTCGAGAAGTCTTGCATAAGACTTTCTTTGCCTTTCCAACTCTGAATCAGATTCATTACCTTCTCTACACCTTTGAACATTCCGTTCTAAATAAACAAACCCTCTAATGAATGACTCTTTTAACAAATAACACCTTTTTATACATACATGAACAAGAATGTGTTCGGACTCTTTTTGATTCCTTTCTTTTTGTCCTGATGAGAAGAAGCATAACTTGGGACCGACAATCGAGATCTGCGCCTGCGAAATGGAAGCCCCAAAGCCGATTTTCTCCTTCACCAATGGACTGGACTTCGCTGTGTATAAGGATGAAGCTGCCGACAATGGGATCATCCGGTTTGGACAAGGATTCGAGAACACAAATGTCAAGATCGGCGACGTTACCCTTTTCGCGCCGACAAACAAAGTATCCGAAGCGAGAGACCTTTGATCGAGTTCAACCTTAAGTCAACTCAAGAGTTTCCTCCTCATCGAAAGGGTTCCGAGTCGAGAGGAATACCGCCGTCCAAAGGAGGATCGTTATCTCTACCCCCATCTGGTCTAGTCGTCTCTCCACCTACCCGGCTCCCGCCAAGCCGAAGGGAAGGAAGTTCAAATTTGTAACGAGCATGTTACCGTGGAGGGTACAGATTTCCGTGCAAGACCTTCTGTTTTTGAAATTGGGTCCTGCTCAAGGGTTCCACCCCTAACACGAACTCAGAGAAGAAACAGAGGTAGGAAGATTGCCAGGAAGGCCAGAGCTGCTGAAGTCGCTTTCTTAGAAGAAATCCCTGAGTACACACCACTACCTGAATACATACCATTGCCTGAATATACACCCCTTTTGAAAGGAAGTAGATTCCATCCCCTTTCCGCCGCAGCTGACGAGGAAAAAGTCCGCAGGATTGTTTCTACATTACCTCGACTCGCATACTATAGCGACAACAAAAGGAAAAGGGCTAGGGTTACACCATTTGCCCGACTACAGACTGTGATTGAGAAGTTAGCAAAGAAAGAAAAATGCCCTGTATCGGAAATTTTAAGAAGGATAGGGCGGGTGCCGGCTAAATCCCGTCTTGGGCCACGAGTAGAACCTGTTATCGCTGTAGAAGAGCCGAATAAGAAGATGAAGGCTAGTCCACCTGTTGTTGTTTCAGGTTTACAGATCAGGGAGGATACCACCTTCCAGTATTCAGCCGACAGACCATCCGGTCCTAGGCCTTCTGCTGCTAGAAGGATGGTATGGCGTCCCACTACCGGCCAATTAAGACCGAAACAACAGCCTGAGAAGGAAAGTCTCGTCAGGAGACTTGAATCCGAAGAAAGTGCTACCGCGGTAAAGGGGACTCATGAGAAGGAAACCCGACAGTTATCACATGACAACTACAAGGATGTACAGAAAAGACCACTAGAAGATGCTATGGAAAAGCTAAGAACTGATATTCGGCGATTAGCAAGAGAAAGAGAAGAGAACTTTGGAGATGAAGTTGACTCGTCGAGTTCATGGATGATGAATATGCGAGAAATTAACATGGTTGAAACACGAGCTTCGTCGGCTTCACAAGGTGCTCCTGCGGCCGCGAAGAGAAGAACCGGAAGTAATGAGGAGGCGGCTTCAAGAGAAAGATGATATGATCGCCCAAATGGCAAAAAGGATGGAAGAAATGGGCTGTAGCCCTAGCCACCCTCCGGAGTCAAGTTCAACCCCGAAGGGAAACACCCCCGAAGTCATTCACATTGTAGACGGAGGAAAGGAGATTACATCCGTCAACGGGGATGATCAATTAAAGAAGGATTCAACACGAAGTATGATTCGGAAAAGGATATCAAGAGCTTGGTGGAACGACGGAGTGCGAGAAGTCTTGGCACAATCAAAGAGCGGGACATCCATTCGGACGGGTAGACCTTACACGAAGAATTCGACGCTTTCCAATATCCGAAAGGCTTTGTACCACCTCCGTTCAAGACCTTTGATGGAACCGAAAACCCTCGGCAGCATGTTGCACATTTTCGTGCCAGTTGTTGCAACGCCGGCGGAAGTGATGCATTACTCTTCAGAAAATTTGTCAGCAGCCTGTCAGGGATCGCCTTTGATTGGTATGCAGAACTACCGAACGGATCGGTGAAGACATTTTTAGAATTAGAGAACCTCTTCATCAAGCGATTTGCCGGAGCTCAGCACCACATCACTATAGGTGATTTAGTGGTAGAAAAGCAGAAACCCAACGAAACCTTGGTGGACTACATACTTCGATGGAGGAACCTAAGTATGAAGTGTGAGCCGCAGACTACAAGAACAACATGCGATCGGCATTTTACTAAAAAGCATCCATGGCCCGATAGCACTTCTCCTCGAGGGATTTACTATTAAGACTTTCGAGAAGTTGTTAAGCAAGGCCGGAAGCTTGCAGAGGAGGCAAAGCAATTAAGTTTCACCGATAAAACGGACAAACAGAAGCCCGTAAAAACTTTTGAAAAGAAGTACGGGATCGTCGCAGCGATCGATAAAGGCAAGCAACCAATACAAATATCGTCGAACGGCCGCGACAACCTCAACGAGATTACCGGCAACCCCGACCCGGCTATCGATCATCTCAACGGTATGAACAACCGCCTCGTCCGCAACGTACGTTAAGGGAACTTACGAGCGAGGAGTATCCGTTCAAGAATGAGGCGATGCGAAAATGTTCCGCGATCGATGAAGACTCCAGATTTCCAACTGCCAGAGCCTAAAAGACTAGAAGAAGTCGACAAGAAAGGTGATCCCAACTTTTGCCCTTACCACCGGATGCTTGGACACAAGATAGAAGATTGTATTACCTTCAAAAGTTGGCTCAACGACAATCTTTGGAAAGGGAACATAACGATCCCGAAGGAGTACATGAAGGAACCCCAGAAAGGAGGTTCCGTCAATGTTATCTCGACGGATCTCATTGTTCCAATAGATCCCTATACGATTGATAATGGATGGACTACCGCTTGGACAAAGTCTTCGAAGAAGATTTTGGATCACATCCAAACTGCTTCGGTGCGAGCCTCAATTCAGAGTTTGAAAACTGTCAAGTCGGCACTATCACTTGCGATAGAAGAACCACCTCAACAAGAAACGACTGAAGAAAAGAAGAAAATTGACGAAGAAGAGAAGACCGAGGCTCCTAAGGCTAGACTAGGGGCTGCTTATCCTAGGATAGTTATTTCCGATTCGGGGGAGAAATCCCTCGAACCTTTGACTATGTATGATTATCTGCTTACTCCGGTGGGATCTTATAATGATAAGGGTTATGGCGTTGGCTACGTTTTGATCGTTTCTAACGATTACGTAACTAGCGACAATCGACCTAATCCGGACGTCGATTCCGATACAAATGACAATTCTCAAATCATACACAAGCTCGACGATCACAATGACAAAGAAGACATCCACCAAGGAGGCTACGAAAGTTCGACAAGCAACGAATCTATTTGCGAGTTTCGAGGAGCTCCGATCACGATAGAGTTAAAGCCTTCGGACTCGAGCTAATCTCGAAGAATCTGTCATTCCAATTCGGAAGGACGCATCGACAGAACTCAATACTAGATTCGAAGAAATCACGAAGTCAACTTAAGAAGTGGAAGAGTTCTACCTCCGAGAATGGGTCCAAAGGACAAAGGAAAACAGGTGGTTGTTCAGGAAGAACCAACCTCGGCAAAAGAAATACCCATTCGGGAAGAAAACGAGACACATGAAAACAAAGTGGATTACAACGTGCTAGCCCATCTTAGGAAACTACCGGCCAAATTGAGCATCTACGACGCTCTCATCTTATCAAAGGAGATGAGAGAAGCTCGATCGAGGCCTTACTTGATCCGAAATTTTCTTAGCTCGAATGACCTGGAGATTCCTTAGATGAGGTTTGCTCGTTAAAGGAACGAGCGAGGTGTCACCTTCACGGACAATGACCTACTACTTGGGACGGCAGACCACAACCGACCGTTGTACATTTCGATTACAATTGGGAAGTTTACACTCTCCGGAGTATTGGTGGATCCGGGAGCATCAATCAATATAATGAATCTTCGAACGCTAGCATACTTGGAAATTGATGCTCGCGAACTCGAAGCGGACAAAATGTTATTAAGAGGATTCGACCGGAAAGGAGAAAGAGCCCTCGGATCAATAACACTTGCTAATGAAGACCGGTGACTTAGCAAAGACAACCGCGAAATTTCACATAATTGATTCGAAACGTCGTTCAACGCTCTGCGAGCCGACCATGGATACATGAAAACCGGATGGTACCATCATCTCTACATCGATGCATCAAATACTACGATGGAGGGGAACGAGTGCATCAAAGGTGACTTACAGCTTGTTCTCCGTACATGAAATTGGAATCCATGAAGATGCAGCTTATTATGCACCTCAGAAGAAAACAATCTTCTCCAGAGATACCATGACAAATGAAACAAAAGAAAATTTGGGACGACGAAGAACCTGAAGTTATAGTCCAACAGTCACTCACCACTCCCTTACGGCGAGATGGTGAAGATTTCTCCACAACTCGCATCCGAGGTCGAGGCCGGGGACGAGGTCAAGGCCGGGGACGTTAGGACAGTTGGACAGAGGAAACCAACCATCAATGTTGAATGGGAAGATAGTTCTGAAGAAGAAAAAGAAATCAAGCAAGAAGCAGCGACAATAAGTCGGAAGAAGCCGCAATTCAGGATCTCTCTCGAAAATGAAAAGAACGAGGAATATAAATCGATGTACGAGAAGATTAACCACTATGTACATACTATGACCCTGACCCCGATCCATTCTAATAAGATCAAGGGTATGGAGGTCAAAGAGTTACGTAGCGGTGGTGCAAAGCCAATCAAATTCTACCGTGGTACTCCTTCCTCCAATACTGAAAATAATGTACAATTTGAAGATGCTACTTCATCAGAATTAATGGAATTGCCTTTTGAGTGGTACTCTCCCTGTGTTCAAAATTTAATTCAGCGTGGTTTCTTACCTCGACAATGGACAAAAGGTCAATCACAACATTTTGAAAATTTATGGAATAACTCCGGTCGTCCACCCAATTCAAAACATGGTCTCGGATTCGGCACAGTAGGATCGGTTGACGATGCGAATCTTGCTTGGTTGTCACTTGCGAGTCTAATGGAAGCTGCATGGAAACTACGGAAGAACTCGAAGATTTACAAATTGGAGACGCTCCACCGGAATTCGAAGAAGAGATCGAATCTCTGATAGATGAGTTAACGGAAGTTAACTTAGGTACTAGCGAAGAACCTAGACCTACCTTTGTTAGCTCCATACTCGATAAAGAAGACTCCGAAGAAATAATCAAGTTATTAATGGAATTTAAAGACTTGTTTTGCTTGGAGCTACGATGAGATGCCGGGTTTAGCTCCGGAGGTCGCCGATCCATAAGCTAGGAGTGGATCCTACCACGTCCTAGTCGGACGAGGTTCCGGAAGAATGCGTCTAGAAATCGAACAACAAGTCATAGCTGAAGTTAAAAAGCTAATAGACGCCAAATTTGTCCGTGAAGAACAATACCCGACTTGGTTAACCAACGTGGTACCAGTCAGGAAGGAGAATGGTCGGATCAGAATTTGTGTGGATTTCAGAGATTTAAACAAGGCATGTCCGAAAGATGAATTCCCTCTACCGATCCCAGAATTGATGATTGACATTGCTTCAACACATGAAGTATTCTCATTCATGGATGGATCTTCAGGATACAACCAGATAAAAATGGCTCCAGAAGATGAAAAACTTACATTATTCAGAACGCCGATCGGAGTATATTGCTACACAGTGATGCCATTCGGACCGAAGAATGCGAGGAGCAACCTACCAAAGAGCGATGACAAGAATTTTTGATGATCTCATCCACAATCGAGTCGAATGCTACGTGGACGATGTGGTCGTCAAAAGCAAAGTAAAGGAAAACCACCTGTATGATTTGAGAATTGTTTTCGAACGATTAAGACAATTTAACCTTAAGATGAATCCCTTAAAATGCGCCTTCGGCGTCACGTCCGGAAAATTCTTAGGAATCGTTGTCCGACATCGTGGAATTGAAATCGATCCGGAAAAGATAAAAGCCATCTTAGAAATGCCGCCTCCCAAAACCTTAAAACAACTACGATCTTTTCGAGGGAAGTCGGCATATCTTCGACGCTTTATCTCGAACTTGTCGAGTAGGTGTCGGCCTTTCTCGGCATTAGTTAAAAAGGATGCCAAATTTATTTGGGAAGAGAAATGCCGAGAGGGCCTTCGAGGACATTAAACAATATTTAATGACACCTCTCGTCTTAGCAGCCCCGGTCTCGGGTAGACCGGCGATACTTTATACCGCGGCTTTAGACGACTCTCTCGGAGCCCGTTGGCAGGGTCGATGATGAGGGTAAAGAAAATGCTCTTTACTACCTAAGCCATCGTTTACTTCCGACGGAAATAAGGTATCCCGCAATTGAAAAGCATTGTTTGGCCACGATCTTCGCCGCTCGAAAGCTCGGGCACTACATGCTTTCTCATAAGGTCGACCCGATTTCGAAATTTAATCCATTGCAATACTTGATGACCCGTCCGACGCTTTCCGGCGGACTTGCCGGATGGTCGATGATATTATTGCAATTCGATATAACTTTCGTGCCTCTCCGTGCCGTAAAGGGACAAGTCCCGCGGACTTCCTCGCGAGCACACCCTTTGCGGCGAGAATCGCCTCTCGATGACGACTTGCCGGATGAACAAATAATGAGCTTAGAAGACCACGATGATCGACGTTGGGAATTGTATTTCGACGGAGCATCTTCAGCACACAATGACGAAGAATCGCAAGTGATAATGCCCGGTAAGGCGGGGATCGGATTAATCTTTATAACACGGAGCGGGGGATGTTAAGATACTCCTATCACTCGACGGAGCCGTGTACGAACAACGAAGCGAGAATACGAAGCCCTCATAACGAGACTGGAATTAACTATTCGAATAGGTATAACGGACATCAACATCTACGGGGATTCGCGGTTAATCATTCAATAGATCGCCGGACGATACAGAATTTTAAAGCCAAGACTCGAGCAATACTTCCAGTATGCCATGAAACTGTTGGAACAAATTTTGAATGTGACGATCTACAAAATTCCTAGAAAAGAAAACGCTTTAGCAGATGCGTTAGCCCGCCTCGCAAAAGAATTTGCCTGCTTGCAAGATGAATCAGTGGAAGTGTCAGTTCATGGACGTCAGGTCCTATCACAGCTCGACATAGACACAATACACAAATCGAGAAAGGAAAAAGGATCGATTGCGGCGGTGACGGAAAACACGGAAGATTGGCGACGGCCATTGATAGTTACACCGCAAACGGGAAAACTACCGGACGATAGGTCGTTAGCCCATCGGATCAAGAAAAGAACTTTGTCCTATGCATTAATAAACAATACATTATACAGAAGGTCTTTTGATCAAATGTGGCTAAGGTGCCTAAGCGGGTCCGAGGCCCATGAAATTGTTAAAGAGGCGCATTCAGGACTCTGTGGCGCTCACCAGTCGGGTCCGAAGATGAAAATGAAAATTAAAAGACTAGGGTACTACTGGCCCTCGATGATGACCGACCGCATGAAAGTCTCCAAGAGCGTCACCGATGCCGAAGTGCACGGGGTGGTTCTACACCAACCTCCAAATGTGCTACATCCGACAATTGCATCGTGGCCATTTGAATGTTGGGGCACGGATATAGTGGGTCCAATAGAACCACCATCTTCGAAAGGACATCGCTTCATTCTTGCGGCTACGGATTACTTTTCCAGTGGGCGGAGGCGGTTCCACTCGGAGAAGTGAAAGCACATCACGTGCTACAATTTTCAAGAACCAAGTTGTCTACCATTTCGGAGTGCCGCGCGAGATTATCTTAGATAATGGGTCGGCATTCGAAGCACACAAATCAACAATTTTATCGGAAGACACGGAATCGATCAGCGCTATTCAACAATTTACTACCCAAGAGCAAACGGCACTGTCGAGGCTTTTAATAAAACTCTCGTTCAAATTTTAAAGAAAAATTTGGACAACAATAAGAGAAATTGGCACGAGAAATTATTAGAAGCCTTATGGGCCTACCGGACAACCTTCGAACTCCTACTCGATCTACACCTTACGCTCCGGTGTATGGATCCGAGGCGAGTGTTACCTTTAGAGGTCCAGACTTCCTTCACTCGGGATTGCGATTGCAAACAAAATCACGAAAGAAGAGAATGCCAAATTACGACTAGAGGAATTAGAAAGCCTAGAAGGGAAAAGACTTGCAGGTGCGACGAATTTAGAACTATACCAAGCTAAGATGGTTCAAGCCCATGACGGACGGGTCCGCCCAAGAACCTTGAAGTTGGTGACTTAGTTCTCGTTCTCAAGAGACCTATCCTTGCACACCGCAAGATAGGAGGAAAATTTGAACCCACTTGGGAGGGACCGTTTGTGGTTGAGGCGACTACTCGGGAGGCTCCTACCGGCTAGTGAATTGCCAAGGAGAACGACATATGCTTCCGATCAACGGACGATACTTGAAGAAGTATTACGCTATCTGATGTTTCGAAAGAATGAATTCTTCATCCCTAGAAGCACGGGCAAAGTAATTACTTATGACTGGGTCCGAACCCAAAAAAAAAAAAAAAATAATAATAATAAAAAATGTGCTAAAATAAATAAAATCATGATAAATGAAGTTTTCCTTGTTTTCTCTTCCATGTCGAAATCTCTTTCCGATCTTATCCCACTTCATTCTAGTTAAATTGAAAATTACAAAAGTAATAATAAAAAAAAGCTGTCTTTAATAAACATTTTCTTAATGTTCTTGTTCTTAGTACGACCTACGATCATTTTCCTTGTCTTTTCGCAGGGAAATGTCGAACGGGCGGTTGGTCCTGAACTTTAGAAATGGCGTAAGCCTTGCACTTGATGAAAAGAGGGTGAAAGATGGAGCGATAATAGAGATTGACTCAGACTTCGCACCAGCAGGCCTGCAATACGAGGAAAGTGACTGGGTCCCAATTGACCGAGAGGAACTTCCCGGCTAGACGAGTAATGAAAGTGGGTCGCCTGAGCCACCGATCCGAGCGGTAAGAAAAGAAAAATAAACACCTGAAGAAGACAAGAGAATCAAATGCGTAGTCGCTACGGCGGAGGGCGAGGCTTGTCGGCGCCGCGCCCACGGAAACTCGGGAAGTACGAAGAGCTACTCTCACGACGACTCGATGAAGAAATAAAAATCGTCGTATCCGCAAGATGTTAACTAAATTAGCGGCGGACCGGCGCGACGAGGCGGTTGCTACTGCCCGGTACATACACTTCGAGGACACCAATTCACCGGGAACACGAAGAAAGGAGACCAGCTCCGAGTATAACGGAAGAGACCGGGGAAATCTCAAGAAGAACGAGAAGAAAGAAGGCTACGACGCCACCGGACAAAGCCACCGGTGATGCATAACCTTGTTGCGGAAGCAACCCGGAGGATGTCCCGACGGACACCATCCCCGAGGAGCCGAGGTATGCGGGAGAACGTGAAGGGATTGAGCCGTATATCCCACAATACGTCACCGAGGCCTCGCCATTTGCAAATTATTCCGGAATACGAGCTAGAAAGGATGCGGAATGTCGAGAAGAAAACTTTTGAATACTTCGAGAGAATCGGGCGAGGAGGATCGATATACTTAGAGGGCCTCGAGCTACATACGGACGTGTTCTCGAATACGAACAACAACAAATCGTGGATCGCATCCGGGATTTGAAAAAGATGGGCCGAGCGGGTCGCTTAAGAGAAAACACTTACTCGAAACCCGGAGATGGATGCCGGGGAAGGGGAGAATTACAATACAATGTGGATGCTTGCTACAACTTCGCGAGAAGACGGGAAGGAAACCCACCGGGAATACTCGCGTCATGGCCGAGTGGATCCAATGCCATTAGTCATCAAAAGGATGGTAAAAAGAATGATAGCATGGAGGATACTGCAGGCGGATTGCATACCCAACGGTTGCATCATTAACATTTATAAGAAGGGTGATTGTATACCCCCGCACATAGATCACCACGACTTTGTCGGACCTTTACGCACGGTTTCTTTTACGAACGAGTGTAATATCATGTTCGGATCTAACCTCCGGATAGCGAGGCCCGAGGTGAGTTCCGAGGGCCGGTAAAGATACCATTACCGGTAGGTTCCGTCATGATACTAAAGGGCAACGGAGCGAGATGTCGCTAAACATTGCATACCGGGAGTACCGGTGAAGCGGATCTCGGTTTCTTTCGGAAGGATGGACGACGAGGAAAGCACTTTACCACTTCCGGCCAGACCCGGAGTTAGAGAGCCTCCGACCTTACGAGCTGTGAGTTGCATGGAAAATATCACACCTCCAACGTACATCCATACGACATCCTTGCCAAGGATGGCTTGGAAGGTGATGTTATTGACCGTGCACCTCACTATTCAGACATGGATTTTTGACAGATGCCTTTTTGGATAGATCGACAAAGATCATACATAGTCCGTTTTGAGTCTATATGGATTGTATGAGATGTATTCCAGATCGAGTTGTATGATGTATCTTCGAGCATGATTGGAATGAAAGTGACCATGTCACATTTTTGGCCTTCACCTCTTTTGTGCAAGTTGATCGAGAAACGCCATTAAAGTTAAATGAACTTCGAACAAAGAACGAAAAGAAACAAAAAGAATAAAAGAAAACTTTCCTTGAAAATCTAAAAATAATAAACTCCAAATTCACGATAAAATAAAATTTGAATCGTTAAAAGACAAACAAAATGACCACAAATTTTAAATCAAATTCACATTCGATCTTCTAGATCTCAAATCAAATCTCGATCAAATTTCAAATTCAACCTTCCAGATCTCAAATCAAACCTCAATCAAATTCAAACTCAACCTTCCAAATCTGAAATCCAATCCGTTCTACTCTCTCCCTTGTCTGGGATGGAAGCGGTTGATCCCATTGACACGGATCGAATCTGATGGCGAGGAATTGTATCCAATCCAAACCAGTAACTTCCGATCAACTCTTTTGAATGGGATATGTAGCATCTACATATTCCCTCCTAATCTGTTTCTTTCCATGAAATTTATTTACAACTTTCATGAAATTCTCTAAATACCAAAATTCCACACTTTTCAAATCAAAATTACAAATCTTTGCAAAATCAATTACCATTCAAAATCAAACTTTTGGGGTTGAGGATTTTACATCCGAGACTGCATTGCTTTAGGATTCTTTCCCTATTGCAATGAAATACATCAAAATCAAACTTTGGGGTTGAGGATTTTACATCCGAGACTGCATTGATTTAGGATTCTTTCCCTATCGCAATGAAATACATCAAAATTAAACTTTTGGGGTTGAGGATTTTACATCCGAGACTGCATTGCTTTAGGATTCTTTCCCTATTGCAATGAAATACATCAAAATCAAACTTTGGGGTTGAGGATTTTACATCCGAGACTGCATTGCTTTAGGATTCTTTCCCTATCGCAATGAAATACATCAAAATTAAACCTTTGGGGTTGAGGATTTTACATCCGAGGCTGCATTGCTTTAGGATTCTTTCCCTATCGCAATGAAATACATCAAAATTAAACTTTTGGGGTTGAGGATTTTACATCCGAGACTGCATTGCTTTAGGATTCTTTCCCTATCGCAATGAAATACATCAAAATCAAATTCTTGGGGTTGAGGATTTTACATCCGAGACTGCATTGCTTTAGGATTCTTTCCCTATTGCAATGAAATACATCAAAGTCAAACTCTTGAGGTTAAGAATTTTACATCCAATACCGCATTGCTCTGAGATCTCTCCTCATTGTAATGATTCGATCCAATCAATCCAATTTTCTTTTGAGGTTGAAGATGTTACATCTAAAACCACAAAATTCCAATTTTCATTTCAAGTTCAAATCCCTTCAAATTAACCTTAACAAAAATTCAATCTAAATTGAAACTCAAGTTAAAATCTGAACTTACACATCAAAACTTAAATTGAAACAACTGAAATCTAAATCGAAATTCCCCCAGATCATGTGATTTGGAATTCACCTCCTTTTCCTTTCCCCAGCGAGAATTCAAGAATCTCCAGTCCCAGAGATATACTTGACACTCCCCAGCGGAAATTCTTCTACTTTGTCCTAAGTTTGTCACTTGGACATCTGTGTTGGTTTTGTTGATCTTTTCGGTCAACGCCAATACGCGCGGTGTGCTTTGTTAGCACACCACACCTATTGGGGGTCCATTTGTTGACCTCATTTTTGATGAGGTCTTCTCTTCTTCTTTGTAGTACTTAGGATCTAGCCTTAGGCTTTTCCTTTGACTATCCTAGAGGATTAGAATTCGGACCCACCATTTAGAAATTCAAACCACTTCTTAACTCCCTGCAAACTCCACAAACTTGATTGTAGACCCCTAATCACCTAGAGGGTTGGAATCGAATGTGGAAGTTTAAAGGATGAGTTCCTATAGGACTCTTTGGCCTTAGGAGCGCCCACAGGTGGCTCAGTGCAGTGAAGGGCTGATTTACACACACTACACCTATACACTACACTTTCACACACCTCCTAAAACCACACCTATACCCAACTTGACCTCCTGATTCATGCGAGGTGATTCACATGGATGGTCTTTAACCCCTAAGCCCTTGGTAAGAGGGTTAGGAACAACATAGTGGGTGCCTCGAATGAGTCCCTTCATGACTCATGTGGGCTTGATATGGCTTCATGGCTCAACCAAAATGATTTCATTCCACTTACATTCACCCGATCTTCAATTTTCCAAATTTTCGATTTTTGACCCCGGGACCCTACACCCGCCTAACCTTACGCAAAACCTGAAATTACCCAAATGTCTCAAAATTTCCAAATCACCCAAAATTCCTCAAAAACAATCCCAAACATTCCCACATTACTCAAATTGATCATTCATAGTCAAAAGTACAAAAAATTCCAAAAATACCTCTCAATACCCTCCAAATACCCAAAATGCCCCTCTTAGCTAAAAAATCCAAAAATTCAGAAAATTCCCAGAAAATTCCAAAAAATTCCAAATATTCCCAATTTCATTTTGTTCAACTACACCATGGGCCAATTTTGTCAATTTACCCCACTTTTATCAAAACCCCCAATTTGACCCATTTTAACCCAAAGTGAACCCAATGTCAAACCAAACCTACCCAATTGACTCAAATTCTGGTCCAATTCAATTCTAGACTTCAATTCAACATCACCAACACCAATCTAGATCAAATCCAAGCCCAATTTGATTGGCATTAGGATCCAATTTCACTTTTGGCCTTAAAGCCCAATTTGGACCCATGACCCAAACCTAACCCAAACTAACCCAATTCAACTCCAATTAACTCCAAATCTTTTCTAAACCTTCCTTAAAATTCCCACAAAAAAAACACTAACATGATTTGCCCAAAATTTGGACCCAAACCCCACTCAAATTCAACCCAAAGTTAAAAAGGCCCAATTTTGACCTAAACCCAAACCTAACCCAAATAAGCCCAAACCCCAAAATGAAAACCCAAACAAAGCCAAAACGTCTTTGAAACACTTCCATAAACATTTCCCAACATTTATTTTACATCAATTTCAACCCTAGCCCAACATTGGCCCAAGTTAGCCCAATTTGACCTATATTGGCCCATTCACCAGGAAGCCCAAATTCAACCCAATTCAAACCCAAATCACTCCCAACTTGCTTCAAATCACTCATGACACACCCATGAGCTAAACCCAACATTTGTTTGGCCCAATCCTTCACAAAATTCCCATCCATAAATTTATTTTCAAACCAAAAGCCCATTTTCTTAAACCTTCCTAAAAGCCCAAACTTCATGCTAAAGCCCATATGACAAATTCTTCTCATCATACCCTTAATTAAAATCATCCCTAAGTTCAAATCAATCACCAAATGGTTCCAAATCAAGCCATGTGCCAAATTTCATCAAATCACTCCTAAATTACCAAAATTCATAAAAACCTCTTTCATGAAAGTTGACTTAGCTTTTCCAAGCCAAAGGCAAGCCATGAAGCCATGCATGAGCCACATGGAAGCCATGAAAGCCCTTTACATGTCACCATGCTATCTTGGGCAAATGGAGGGGGTCCTTTCCATATTCCCTTAAGGTGATTAACCATGTTCATGTCTCCCCTAAACCATGTTTGATCTTAATTGTACTTGGATGGTGACCTTTCCCCACTAATCAAGCTGACCTAAACCACTTTCTCTTTAGCCCAAACTAGCCATGGGGAGGTGCACCTAGCCCAAAAGGATGGGTTGACCCAAATTAAGCCAAAATGGCCTCTCCCCCATACCATTTCAATCCAAACCCTTTACACATTTCCATGGCCAATTGATTGCACAAACCTCCAACCCTGACCCACCTGGACCTGAGGGTGACCCATGCCTGCCGGCCAGCCGCACAGGTCGCCGGAAAACACCAGTGGCCGAGACCTCGGGAGGAGCCAAACTTTGGAATTCCACCTTGCTGAGTTGCCCCATGCCCAATGGCCACCATGGCTGTTACGCCCTTGACCTAAGCGGTCGATCCCAAGCCCTAACTCCCCCGGGAGGCCCTCCACCCTCTCCTATTTAAACCTCACCCCTTCTCGGCCATGGGAGGTGCTGAACCAAAACCTTAAGGAAACTCGCCAAAATCATTCCGGATCACTCTCCACACATAGAGCACTTGATCCCCACCGAATTCCAGCCCCGATCCCCTCCGAGTGAGCTCGATTTCGAGCTCAAACTTCAGCACAAAAACCAGGACACTTCTCCACGGTGGATCAATCCCCAAATCGATCGGTCCTACACCTTCACCGGACCAAGAGGAGAAGTTTCCCACCGAAAGCCCCATCTCCGGGCCACCCGATTGTCCCGGCCTCCAAGCTTTGTGATCGAGCTGTGGTCACTTTCATAGCTAGACAATTCACCGAGCCGAGGACTTCATCCGGAGCTTGCTTGGACCCAATCGAAGGTGACACAACTCTCGGATCGAAGCTTCACTTCTCCGAGCAAAGGTATGGACTCACTCTTCTTCCCGAGCTTACGGAGATTCTCCATTTAATTTGAGTCAATTTAAATACATGTTTACCGTATGGATGTGTTCGTCTCCTCGAGACGAATCCATGGAGCATAAGAACACGAAAATCCATTGAGAATCGAGTGAGAAATTAGGGTTAGAAGGTTGACGGTCACGGGTGCACACCAGTCGTAGACGATGACCATGAGCCGTCGGATCGAGCGTGTATCGAGTGGACGGTCTGGATTGAGTCGCACAGCGCGTTGGTACGTGACCCGCGGGGCCCTGGATCGCTTAGTCAGATGGCGGCGCCGAATCAGAAGACGCCGCGTGGAGCTTCGGAGATGCCTAGTTTGACGCGGCGCCGCGTGGATAAGTAGAAAATTAGGGTATTTTCTCATTTATTTAATTCCCTAAACTTCAAAAATGCATAACTATGTGTAGAAAAATCAGAAAAATAAAATAAAAATACCCTCTTGCTCAGTGAACAGAGGAGAATAATGTGGAAAAGAAATCATTTAATTTCATCAAGTATTTTATTTTTAATCATTTATTTACTCGTCCGCATTGTTTTAATTCTCCATGCATATAGGAAATTCACCATGGCATGAGACCATAGGGCTTTTGAAGCCTCTGGATTTGGGAACATTCCCTGAATTTTCTAAAGTCAGAGGCCATCCCTATGAGAAGTTATTGATTTTTCAAATTCATGTTACTGTTTTGAGTATTTTAAATCCAATAATTAGCATGTTGTGAAATAAATTCTAGGAGAATTTGGTAATGTTTCTTATGACCAGAGGACCCTAGGAAAAATAGGTTTTGAATTAATCCACTTGAAATAACCCTAATTGGCTTAAACACCCAAAATAGCTCTTTAATTAATTAGAGCTAATCATACATCAAATTGACTTGAAATCAATCCTCCACTAACCTTTTGGATCAGAGGAACCCACCATAAAAATTTGAAGTCAATTGGACTTGGTTAGCCCTACTAAATGGGTTGATTAAGCCATTTAGCCAATTTAAACTTTAAAAATTCATAACTTTCAAAATACTTTTCAAAAATTCACCAAATTGGTTTTGGAGTCTCTCTGATATTAGGGAATTTAAGAAAATTAAAATTTCAATTTTCTAAAAAGTTGATTTTTTGTATTATTTTAATATTTTAATAATTAAAAAATAATAAAAATCACAAAAATAATAAAATTCACCAAAATGTCACATTTTAAATTTTAATCACTTAGGAACAAACCCCATATTTTTCTTAGGTCTCTATGATGAGTTATTAAATTTTAAAGCCCTAGGGTAATTTTAAAATAAAAAAAATATATTTTCTAGCATTTCCATTAAAATAATTCTAATAAATCAAAGAAAAATCAAAAAATTACAAAAATTGATTCTCTGATTTCCTTGATACCAGAGAGACTTTTGAAAAATATAAAATTCATTTTTCAACCTTTATTTTATTTTTAAATTAATTAATACTCCAAAACTCAAAATAATTATAATAAAAATAATATAATTCAATAAATCACCAAGATTGGTCCAAGTGGTCCTCTGGTCATTAGAAATGTCCCATAATTTTCTTAAGGACAGAAACTTTTTCTTGGTCATATTATTAAATTTTCCTTGGAAATTCTTATTTTCCACCAAAAATAATTACATAAATAAATTAAATACAGAAAAATCACATTTTCTCCTCTAATATCTTTATTGACATATGAGTGAAGTCACATAAAAATTTCAAATTCATTTGAGCTCAATTTAGTGAGTTATGAAATTATTAAGCTTGAAGGGCAAAATGGTAATTAAAATTTTAACCCTTAATTAAAACTTTAGGCTTAATAAAATGAAAGAGTAAAATATTTGATCTTAATCTGATTTGGATGATTGAAATTTAAATAATTAAAGGGTAGGAACCTATTAAATAATTCAAAAATAATTGAAATGAACTTTAATTAAAATAATTAATTAAATTTGGAAGAATAATAAATTTGGAATTATTAAAATAGGGATGTCATTAGGAAGAGATTTATTTTTTAATTTAAGAATCCCTAAATTAATCATCTCAATAATATTTAATTCCTAATTAAAATGATAATTCAAACTTAAGATTTAAAATGCTTAAAAGACTTAATCATTAAATTAAATTAAAGTTAAATTATTTAAATCAAACCCTTTTAAAATAAAATATTAAATTAAAAGTAAAAAATTAAATTAAATTAAATTAAATTAAATTAAATTAAATTAAATTAAATTAAATTAAATTAAATTAAATCAAATCAAATTAAATTAAATTAAATTAAATCATATTATATTAAATTAACTTAAATTAAATTAAATTAAACCACATTAAATTAAATTACATCAAATTAAATTAAATTAAGTATAACATCACCTAAGACATAAAAAATTCAAAAATAAATCTAAAACAACTTGAACACTATTCCAAACTTAAATCCATTAACTGAAATTAAATCATGAACCACTTGAACATCCATTTGCCCTCGAAAGCTTTTGTTGTCATAACTCCTAAACGGAGCATTAAGTGAAGTGTTACTTCACTTATAGGATATTCAAATGTCCTAGTTCACTGAGCAAGATAACAAACTTAAACTCCCGGATGATTAATTCATTTGTATAATTAAATTCTCTTGGACTTAAAATAATCCTAGAAATGTTGAAAAGATGTTTAAGACTCGTCTTAAGCACTTCCTCGATATGATAGGATATTTATAAGAACAATTGAACTTAATTGTTCTTTGATGAAGAAAATCGTCCTCAAACAAAATACAAGAATCTAGACGTCATAGGAGATGACTAGCTATAGGATTAGGAACTTGGTAGAAAACCATAACCCTTCCCTTAGCTTTACCTAGGAATCTGTTTTAAATGCTTAAATATTCTAATTGCGCTTTAAGTGCGGCTTGGGATGACGGGAAGACCCTCCAGGTACGCTTTTATTTTATTGCAATTTACCTTATTGTAATTTATTTAATCGCATCGCACTTACTTTTCTTGCATGATAAACAACTGTTGCATGAAAACCCACACCTTTAGGATAGTCCCTAAAACTGAAATCAAAACTAAAGTAAAAGTCATTGCAAGATAAAATTCACCGCCACAACATTTCAAAATATAAAACAACTCAAAATTTAATCACAAAACGTAACAACAAAACTACAACTACAACTAAATTAAAACGTCTTGTTGGATGATCGGGAATACCTCGGATGATGTAACCTACGTGTTGCTAATGGGATTTCCCACGGTCTAAATGAAAGTGTGGAACTCATTCGGTTGAGTTTAGCAAATTCATCCGGACTAAGTGAATCCGATAAAAATAACGATGCCGGAAGGATGGAACCGTGGGATCTTAACCGGTGTTGTTATAATCAACTTTAAGATTTGTTTTAATCAAAACATAAAAAAAAACACTTGGAAATTAAGACTTTCTCTAAACCAGAACACTCCTCTCATCTCCTGATTTATGATTTCTAAAACCAAACCTCTGCAACAACAGGGAGCTCGGAGCATGGTGGGCAGCACGGCCATCATCATCAGCAAAACCTGAGTCTACTTCAGCAAAACTTTCCTTAGAAATAAATAACCGGTCTTAGGACTTCGAGGTAGTTTGCCTAGTGCAACATAAATCCTCAACTCTTCGTTAGGCATTTGCATGATCATGTCTTGTAAATTAAGCCCTAACCGGTCTTAGGACTCCGAGGTGATCGTTCGGTACGACATAAACCCTCACATCTTCGAGGATATTTGTATGATTTTATCATACAAATATAAGTCCTAATTAATTAAAATTGGCAAGATCGAAACATTAAATAAACATTAGGACTTTCCTAAATTCAAGCCAAACAATAGGATAGTCGGGAAATTACCGAAGTTCGCTTTGAATCTGTGATTTTTCCTACCTTTCTTCCTTTGAATTCCCAAAACAAAATGTTCCAAATTTGATCCATTCTCTATTGAAATTCCAATATTCAATCCCTTGAAAAACTTAAACTTTGAAATTCTTGAGAGCAGAACTACTGATTATTATCGAGAGTTTTCTTAGGTGATTCCCATCACTTAAGATGTAATTAACTATAGGGGCTTGCCCTTATAGGGAATTTTAAGAACCCAGGTAATATAAACCCTGTTTAATGTCTTCATATTAAGCAGGGGAATTTGTCGGCTTATAAAATTGGTTCGCAGACCAAACGGACGTCACAAACTTTTCTAGTTTATTTAATCGAGCCTCATTATCAAGCAGTGTGTCCATTCTTCGGGATAGGTACACGGTTTGTGGTGTGGTGCTCATTTATATAAACTATTTGAGATGTGAGATCAGTTTGACTTCATATCTTAAAATTTTTTAAAATTATTTTCAAAATCAAAATACTACTTTCCAAATTATATATATATGTAAATTAAATTTAAAATTCGCCGACAGTTTCTGTAGGCGACCCCCCTTTTTAAAAAAAAAAAAAAAATACAACACTCAACCCTAAAATATGCCGACAAACATGTAAAGCAATTCTAAAATGGAATTTGCCTTATGACTTCAGCAAGCTGGCAAAACATAACGTAAAATGATATATTGATTTAATTGGTTGTATTTTAATTTTTAAACAACTGGATCAAGAAGTTTATGGCTCTGTCATCCCGGGGTCATCATGGTGCTTAGATCTACTTAGTCCGCAAGGTGTTTAATCCAGGATAGGAAGATTCTTGTCAGCAACCACAGATTTTGTCATCCAAGAGATCTTGATAGATCTGAACACTGAGAATTAAGTTGCATTCGGTGATCTTTATTCATTAGGGTTTCATTTTAGTTTTAATGTCATTTTTAGTTTTAGGGTTGAAAATTTTAGGTTATTTACAATTTATTACCTAATTAAAATTTTATCATTTTTATTGTTTATTTTTGTTTGGGATGAGATGATCAAGTTCCCATGGGTCCATCATCCCGGGTCATTAGTTTGTGGTTTGATTAATCACGAATGACTGGAAGATATTTTTTTAGCAAAAATGGGTTATCCACTCCAAAGTATCTTCCTAAACCAAGCTGCATTCTAAGGTTTAAGTTTAAGTTTTAATGTCTTTTAAGGTGAATTTTAAATCAATTTTGTTATAAAGTAGGCTTTGAATTTTATGTCGGTCAGTTTATTTGTCCAACTTAGGTTTGTTTTAAATCCTTAACTTTGATTTTAATTTAGGTTAAACCTAAGAGAGGTTGATTAAGTCAATTTATTTTAGACTTAAGGTTTAGGTCCGATGTTGGTTAGACCTAAGGAAGTTTGAGTTAAATCTAATGAAGATTAGACTTAAGATTTTGGTTCAATATCAGTGGAACTTAAAGAAACTTGTTTAAGTCTAATGTAGGTTAAACATAAGGTTTAGGTTCAGTTTCAGTTGATCCTAAGAAAAAAATGATTAAGCCTAATGTAGGCTAGACTTAAGATTTAGGTTCAACATCAGTTGAACCTTAGGTATATGTTGGCTTGGATTGATTTATGTTCAATTTAGATTGAACCTAAGGTTTATGTTGACTTATGTTTGATTTGGGTTGAACCTAAGTTTTAGATTGAGTTAGGTTCAATTTGGTTTGAACCTAAGGTTTAGGTTTAGTTAGGTTCAATTTGGATTAAACCTAAACTTAAATTTACTTAAGTTCAATTTAAGTTGAACCTAAGGTTTAGATTGACTTAATTAGAGATTAGCTTTACTTAAGTCTAATCTAAGTAAGGCATAAGAGGATTAATTAGGTTTAATTAGGATTAGACCTAATTAGGATTTAAGGTTAATTAAGCCTAATGTAAGTAAGGCATAAGGAGATTAATTAGGTATAAATAGGGTTAAACCTAATTAGGGTTTAGGTTTACTTAAGCTAAATTTAGGAAAGGCTTAAAAAGATTAATTACGTCTAACTAGGATTAGACTTAATTAGGTTTTAAGGTTAATTAAGTTTAATGTAAGTATAGTTTATTGGGTTTAATTAGGTCTAATAAGGGCTAGACATAATTAGGGTTTAGGTCTACTTAAGCCTAATGTAGGTAAAAAGATTAATTATGTCTTATTAAGGTCAGACCTAATCAAGCATTAAGGTAAATTAAGCATAATGTAAGTAAGGCTTAAGGAGATTAATGAAATCTAAATAGGGTTAATCCTAATTAGGGTTTAGGTTTACTTAAGCCTAATGCATGTAAGACGTATGAATATTAATTAAGTCTATTTAGTGTTAGACCTAGTTAGGGTTTATGTTTACTTAAGCCGAATGTAGGTAAGGCTTAAGGATATTAATATGGTCTAATTATGGTTAGATCTAATAAGGTACTAAAATTAATTGAGCCTAATGTAATTAAGGCTTAATGAGATTAATTAGGTCTAATTAGGGTTAGACCTAATTAGGGTTTATGTTTACCTAAGCTTAATATAGGTAAGGCATAAGGAGATTAATTAGGTCTAATTATGGTCAGATCTAATTAGGAGCCTAATGTAAGTAAGGATTAATGGGTTTAATTATGTCTAATTAGGGTTAGGATTTAGGTTTACTTAAGCCTAATGTAAGTATGGTTTAAGATGATTAATTAGGTTTAATTAGGGTTTGACCTAATTAGGGTTTAAGTTTACTTAAGCCTAACCTTTACTGTATTTGGAGAATTGAATTTGGTTTAAGTTCAATTTGAATTGAATCTAAAAGTTTTAGGTTTAACTTGGGTTTATTTGGGTTGAACCCCAGGTTCTTGAAATTGACTTGAGTTCATTTAGGTTAAATCCAAGGAACTTGAATTTAACTTAGGTTTATTTAGGTTAAACTCAAGTGTCTTGAATTTGACATGGGTTCATTTGGGTTGAACCCAAGTGTCTTGAATTTGACTTCGGTTCATTTAGGTTAAACCCAAGTGTCTGACTTTGACTTGGGTTCATCTAGGCTGAACTCAAGTGTTTGACTTTTAAATTTACATGTTTTACCCCTAAATATCTAATTTGTCATTATAAGAAATTTAAGAGGCTGGAAATTTATGTTATGTGTAAATTTGATTAATTAAAATTTTCTAAATGTCTTTTATTTAAATTTACAATTTTTTGATTTTTTATAATCATTTTTAAAAATAATTTCAAAATGCGATTGAAAATTAGATATTTAATATTATGGATTTTTTCCTATCACTAGAAAAATCAGAGAATATCCCCATGGATGGAATGATTAATCTCTGAAAATTTTGTCATTTTTGGATATATAATTAATTTTTAATAATTAAAATAATTCAGAGAGTAATTAATTAATTAAAAATTAAATATAATTCATTAATTTTAAATTTTGTATTTTTAATTTTTACTTTCCTTTGCTGTAGTTTAGGGGTATTTTTATTTTCTTTTTCTAATATTTCTATGTCAAATTAATTTTTTTTTGAAGATTTTAGGTATTTTTTGTATTTAGTTAAATAAAGAAAATCTTAATTTCTTATTTATCTGAGCGGTGCCACACAATCATGAGAAATGTAAAAGCTCTATGCAGTGGCATCCAGTTTGTGTGGTTTTACACGTGGGCGTTGACATGTCCCATAATTTGGTTTGTTATATACGGATGCATCAATGGTTCGACTTAATTGAAGCCATCCATATCCAATACACGAAAATGGACGGTATTGATTCATTATCATTGAGGGATGATTAACCAAGAGTCGTTCACGTTTAAGGCATAAGTCTCCCTGGACTTGCACCAAATTCCATGAATTTTGTTCCTATAGCTTCATAGAAGCAAAGCAAACACATCCATACGATTACTTAGCTATGGTGTGATGGTTTTCTTCACAATGTCTCAAACCCAAGAACATATTTAGAGTTTAGGGCAGATACCTGGTCTCAACATGTGAGGCCTCAATTGAACTTGATGGAAACGATTGCATGGTCCTTGTGAAGCTCCTCCGTAGCTCAATTTGGAGTGAGATCGGGCTGGGGAATATCCTTGCTGAAATGGGGTCACTGTTTCAGCTTGGAATATATTAGAGCTTGCGGGAAGGCCCAATTTAGATCGGAAACTTCCCCTTGAGGCTCAAAGAAGCTTTTATGAGGGTTGAATTAAAGTTTCAAGGAAGTTTATGTCAACCCAAAAAAGTGTCCTATTTTTCATGTATAAAATTTAAGCTCTGTGATGGGTTGTAGAAAGTGAGACTATGAGGGATTGGTTGCTTAGAATATGGAGAACAATTTTGCTATTGAAGGTCACAAGATTTGAGGACTCTATCTAAGGTTATCTTCTTATTGGGGGCTCTTTAGTTAGCTCTTTGAATAGCCATTAGAGGTGGCAAGGGAGCTTGGAGCTAATTGGAGAAGATTGGTGGTGGTTCAGGGAAGCTCAGTGAGTTCAGAGGATGAGCTTTTTGGATGAAGATTATTAGGTTTTGAGCTTTTCTTTAAAAGTATCTATAATGTCTTTTATTTAAATTTCCAATTTTCATTTTTTTTTATAATTATTTTTAAAAATAATTACAAAATGCGGTTGAAAATTGGATATTTTATATTAGGGATTTTTCCTAACCCTAGAAAAATAGAGAATTTCCCCATGGATGGCTAGCTCAAGGCTCTTCTCCCATTAGAGAGATGATGTATTCCTTCCTAATGAAAACTTTTGAAAATTTAAAATTTGGCTTTGAATGTCTTAACATGTCTCATGGTTTTAGTATGTCATGATGGGTTTCATGGGATATGGGTGAGATTTAATTTTGGGTATGAGCGTAGGTGACATGTATGGGTTTAGGTGGCCATGGTCTTAAATCATGATTAATTTTCTTAAACTTAAAATTTAGGTTTAATCGGACTTAATTCCATCTTCTTAATTAATTAGGTAATTAATTAATTAAAATAAAATTATATCATAAAATGATGGGTTGACTAATTGACCAAAGTTAACTAGTTAGGTCCCAAAGTTGACCAAATGGTTAAGTTTGACCAATTGGATTCTAGGGTTGACTTAGGTGATGGTTAGGTTAACCAGATGGTGATTTCTTGACCATATGGTGATTGGGCCAATCATAAGGTCAAAGTGGTGATCATAGGGTTAGAAGTTGACTAAGTGGTCAATAGGATTAACCAAATGGTCAATGGAGTGCCTATTGTGCCTAGGGTCGACCAAATGGTTAATGGGGTGACCATTTGGTCTAGAGTTGACTAGATGATCCATGGGGTGACCATTGGGTCAAATTAGGTTTGTATAAGGTGTCATTCAATTTAAGATCAAAAAGGGATATAGTTTCAGTTTACTCAAATTTTAAGATTTTGGGGATCCCTGATGTGTTGAAAGAGTCAATGTTGGTCGACCCTTTTCCTAGGATGGATCATGGATGTCATTTAAAATGGATCCTCGCAAAAGTGAGGTCAACGAATGGGCTCCCAATATGTGTGGAATGCTGAATAAGTATTCCGCACATATTGGTGTTGACCGAAATGGCAATACAACCTGCAACATTATCAATTTGTAGTTGACATTAAAGAAGAATGTACTTGTTTCGTATCAGGGAGCTTACCTTTTAATTCTTAAATTTTAGTGGGGAGAAGAGTGTTATGACTTATAAAGAAGTCATAGGGAACAATTAAGCTATAGGAAAGACACGATTTCTTGTCAAGAAGGCCTTACATCCCATAACAAAAAAGAGAATGGATGTCATACTCCATTGAAAGAGGTCATACTGACCCGACTCACAATTATGCATTAATTTATCTTTTAAAAGATGGCACAATCATACTTGACCCAATTTATATTTATCGGCTATTTTGCAAACTCAAAATGTTATAAAATTTAGAAAATAGTTTACACACTAGGAGTACTACGCAAGTATAAGTATCTTTTCAAGTAATATAAGGTTTTCTTTTAAGACCCAGACTATCGATCCCACAGAGAAGCGAGCTAAGAAATCCCTTAGGCTAATTCTAATCTACTACTATCAGGCTTGAGTTTTGAGTTTTGATTAAAGTGGTTTTTCTAACAACTACTCCTAAATGAAATTCTTAAATATAAAGATAACTTTTCTTGATAAATTGCTTTAGAGAATTTTGAGATGTTAAAAACTGCCCTTCTCGTGAAATAACCAAGATAATGCATAAGAAAGAAAATGCTTAGAACTTAATGTTGTCAGTGACAAATATGAGCATTCATATTCTTTACTCCCTCCTTGTGTTAATAAAGTACATTGGCTAATTTAGAGTTTTTCAACACCTTGTGTAGCGTGCTGAGTAGATTCTAGCCTCTTACTTTCACATTACCCACTGTGTCTACGATCCAAACTCTAAACTGAATTGATAAAAAGTCTAGTCTGTCACCATATAAACATTAATTCTATGCCCATCAAAACTTATCTACCAATATATTTGCACTTCCCATTAGGTGATCGCAACGGCTCTGCCCAAAGTAAAGTGTGGTTCCACCTAGTTGAGGATTACACCGCTGTTCCAGATCCTAATGTAATTACAACAAATTTTAATATTATAAAAGGCCTAAATTACAATATAAATGAATTCCAAGTAAAATCCATCAAACTAATAAAATTAGAGAATATCTAAGTAAATCTCGATTCCTAAACATGCATCCAATTTATTGCAAAAGAAAAGTAAAATGAAAATAATAACATAAGCAGTAAAAGGATTTATAGAATTAAGTAATAAATTATGTGCTAACAGGAACATATGTCTAACTATCTTCCATCGATTGTATAGGTACGTGATCCATGAAAAAAATACTCATTTTTATGCCTTGATTTTTATCAAATTTTTAAGGATATTATGCTTTAATGAAAGGTATTTTTGTGTTTTGGATATAGGTGATGGAAAAATGTTCAAGAAGAAAAAAAAGTGAAAAAGGAGCAAAAAGGAGCAAAAAAGGAGCCAAAATGCAAAATTGTCAAAATTATTGGTGCGGCGCCTAGGCGCCAGAATCCAGCGCCTAAGCGCCAGGTCGATACGAGATCGGTCAAGATTTTTGACGACTTCTGGATGGTTATTTTAACGGTGTTAGCGGTTATTGGACCTTCTAGAAGACTAGCAGTTGTTCCTTGTTTATAGGACATGAGATACAATGTATTTGGACACTTGGAAACAGTTTTAATCGCGAAGAGGTGCGATCCAAAGTGAAGATGTACGAAGAACTGGACGTAGAGTCCGGCACCTAGGCGCTAGATTCCGGCGCCTAGGCGCCAGACACACCTTCTAGAAGATTCATTGATGTGGACACATTTTGAAGAGGTGCCTCAAGGCAACCCTTGAAGCCTATAAATAGGATGCTACTCCTTCAGAGAAAAACACCCAACTTAGTCCTCCTATCTAGAGTTCCATCTAGAGAGAGAATTAGAGAGATATTTTAGGGCCACATTTCTTATCCTTCATAAATTAGTTAGTTATTTTATTTAGAGTTTGTATTGAGAGTTTAAAGAGTTGGTGCTTTTGAAGTTTATTTGCTTTGGAGTCAGAAGAATTCAGAGGTTCAGTAGGAGAAACACTTGAGATAAGTATTTGTAATTTTATTTAAAGTTTTATTATCATGTTTTGTTGTTTATATTAAATGTGCTATGAGTAGTTAGTTTACTTTCTCCTTTCAATTCTAAAAAGATAAATAAGATAATATAAAATTTGATGGAGAATTAAAAACTATTTATATTTTAAAACATTATGATGATATTAATACTTGGATCTTCATTTACTTTACAAATTGATCACTTGTATTGTTAAAATCGTCGAAGAGTTTTGATACCTAGAAGGAGATGAATTCTTAACTAGTAGATATCACATGAATCCTTAGGTAGTCGAAGGCCTTGTGCGGGTTATTCAAGGTGAAGTGCAAATAAATAGGAAGATTTTATATAATGGGCGTAGAATTAATAAGTTTTTAGAGTGACAGATAAATTCTTGTGATTTGGTTTATAAAGATGGAAAAGGTCACTAGTAGGGCCGACCATAGCCACCCTTGGATAAATTCTTGATACGATACGTATACTTGCGTAATACCCCTATTGTGTAAAATATTTTCAATAAAATTATATTTGTATACACTAGATGCTATTATTATCAATTACATATACTTGAAAGCATTAATTATTATATTTGTCATCAGCGGATTGCGGGTTATGTTTTTGGCGCCGTTGCCGGTGATTGAATTTTTAGTACGCATATATATAGCATTGGGTCAAGTTTTTGGCGCCGTTGTCGGGGAGGAGCGGAGTAGATTTTAAATATTTTTATTTTTATTTTATTCATTTTCTTTCTTTTTCAAAAATATAAAATACTAAATATATATATATATATATATATATATATATAACAAAATAAATTTATTTTTTTTATAAGTAGAGATTTTATTTCTTGTTAATTTACTTTTTTAGGCGTAGTCTTTGGATCCGAAGGATTATTTCCTTTAGATTCCGAATTAGAAAGAACTATTAAAAGAATTAAAAAGGAAAACAAACTAAAAAAATTCAAGAGATGACTAATTTACATAACAATTTACAAAATCCAATTGAAATTAATGAACAAAATGTTTACAAACCATTAAGGGATTATGCTAACCCAACAGTTGATGAACTTCATAGTAGTATTCCAATACCTACTGTAGATGCTAATTCTTTTGAACTTAAACCATCTATCATTCAAATGGTTCAAAATAATCAATTTGGAGGAACACCAAATGAGATCCAAATTTACACCTTGCTAGTTTTTTAGAACTTTGTGCTACCTTTAAATATAACAATGTTTCTGATGATGCTATTAGACTTAGACTCTTTCCTTTTTCTTTAAGAGATAAAGCAAAGATGTGGTTGAACTCATTAGCAACAGGTTCTATTTAAACATGGGCTGAAACGACACAAAAATTCCTAGCTAAATATTTTCCTCCTTCTAAGACTGCTAAATTAAGAAATGATATTACTTCACTTAGTCAATTTGATGGGGAGACAATTTATGAAACTTGGGAAAGATTTAAAGAACTATTAAGAAAATGTCCTCATCATGCTTTACCTGATTGGTTAATTATTCAAACATTTTATAATGGTTTAATTGGATCACTAAAATCAATTATTGATGCTACTGCTGGAGGTTTTTAATGTCTAAATCATTTAAAAAAGCTTATACTTTAATTGAAGAAATGGCTAACAATAATTTTCAATGGCCTTCTGAAAGGATTAATCCTTAAAGAATGTCAAGTATTCAAGATAACGAAGCCTTTTCTATCTTAGCTTCACAAGTAGCTGCAATATCTAAGAAATTAGATAATTTTGCCATCAACATATCACATAACAACTCATCTAATATTGAAAGTTCTCAAACTATTGAAACTTTACAAGCTATTGCTAGTAAAAATAATTCATATTCAAACTATTATAATCCTGGATGGAAAAATCACCCTAATTTTAACTGGAATAATCAACAACAACAATGGGGTAATAATCAATCCCATCCAACTGGAAATTGGAATAATCAAGTAAATTCAAATTATAAACCACCCGGATTTAATAATCAACAGAAAAAGTTATCAAAAGAAGAATTAATTTTACAAATGAGTAATCAATTACAAAATCAAAATACTGTTATTCGTAATATTAAGAATCAAATGGGACAAATCGCTAATTTAATTAATTACAGACCTCCAGGAACACTTCCTAGTAATGTTGAAATTAATCCAAAAGAAACTGGAAAAGAACATGAACATTTTAAAGCTGTACAACTTAGAAGTGGAAAGGAATTAAAAGAAAGAATGCAGAAGGCAGTTGAAAAAGAGATTGAGGTTGAAGAGATTGAAAAACCTAAAGAAACTCCTTCTCCTAATCAAAATCAAACTAATATTTATATTAATGTGGAAGTTGAAAAACCACCACCACCTTTTCCTCAAAGATTAAAATAGCAGAAGCTTGATCATAAATTTTCTTAGTTCTTTGAAATTTTTAAGAAACTTACTATAAATATACCATTTGCTGAAGCCTTGGAACAGATGCCAACTTATGCAAAATTTATTAAGGATATATTAAGTAAGAAACACAAATTTGAAGCTTTTGAAACTGTTGCACTAAGTGAAGAATGTAGTGCAATAATTCAAAAAAATTATCTCAGAAACTTGAAGATCCTAGAAGTTTTACTATACCTTGTGCTATTGGAGAAAAATATTGTGGAAAAGCTTTGTGTGATTTAGGAGCAAGTATTAAACTCATGCCATTTTCTATTTATCAAAGGTTGAACTTAGGAGAGATTACTCCCACCACTGTAACCCTTAAGTTAGCTGATAGATCTATCACTTACCCTAAAGGAGTTATAGAGGATGTACTTGTCAAAGTAGATAAATTTATCTTCCCTGTAGATTTCATTGTGCTTGATATGGAAGAAGATAAAGAAATACCAATTATTTTAGGGAGACCTTTTCTAGCTACCGGACGAGCGATGATTGATGTGCAAAAAGGAGAATTAACTATGAGAGTTAATGATCAGGAGATTAAATTGAATGTTCTTAAATCGATGAAGTACCCTGACAAAGAAAAATGTTATCGAATGGATATTTTTGATTTTATAATTGAAAAACACTATCGAGAAAATTGTAAAATCATTCCTGAAGAAGAAATTAAATTTTTAACTCATGAAAATGAAGAACTAAAAGAAGATGAATTACTTAAAGAAACTCATTATATTAAAGATAACTGGGAAACTTTAGACATAACTCAAAATGATATACTTTTACCCTCAATTAAAAAAGCCCACGATCTGGAATTAAAAATGTTACCTTCACATTTAAAGTATGCATTTCTTGGAAATTCATTAACTTTATTGTTATCATTTCTTCTGAGCTAAGCTTAGATCAAGAAGAAAAATTAATAGGAGTGTTAAAGAATTATAAAAAAGCTTTTGGTTGGACTATTGCTGATATAAGAGGAATAAGCCCTTCCATTTGTATGCATAGAATTTTAATGGAAGAAAATTTTAAAACCACTATTGAACCACAAAAAAGATTAAATCCTATCATGAAAGAGGATGTTAAAAAGAAATTTTAAAATGGTTAGATGCTGGAATTATTTATCCTATTTTGGATAGCCAACGGGTAAGTCCTATTCATTGTGTTCCAAAGAAAGGAGGAGTAACTGTCACTGTCAATGATAAAAATGAACTAATTCCTATAAGACAAGTTATTGGATGGCGAATTTGCATTGATTATCAGAAGTTAAATGACGTCGCTAGCAAGGATCATTTTCCTTTACCTTTCTTAGATCAAATGCTTAACAAATTAGCTGGACACTCATATTTCTGTTTTCTGGATGGATATTCTGGTTATCATCAATTACTTATTGCTCCTGAGAACCAAGAGAAAACAACATTTACAAGTCCTTATGGAACATTTGCCTTTAGAAGAATGCCTTTCGGTTTATGTAATGCACATGCAACTTTTCAAAGATGTATGATGTCAATATTTTGTGATTTGATTGACAAAGGAATTGAAGTATTCATGGATGATTTTTCGGTTTTTGGAACTTCTTTTGAGTCTTGTTTGGAAAATATTCCCAAAGTTCTGAAAAGATGTGAAGAAACAAATTTAGTTCTTAACTGGGAAAAATGTTAATTTATGGTCACAAAAGGCATTGTACTTGGTCATAAAGTTTCACAAAAAAGAATGGAAGTTGATCAAAGCAAAAGTAAAAATTATTCGTTGAACTGCAACCCCTACTACTTATTCTCGATGTGAGAAGTTTTCTAGGTCATGTTGGATTTTATAGAAGATATATAAAGGATTTTTCTAAAATTGCTAAACCTCTTTGTCATTTATTGGAAAAAGAAGCTAAATTTGAATTTAATGAAGACTGTGTTAATGCTTTCAATATTTTAAAAGACAAATTAATAACTGCACCTATAATTATTGCACCTAATTGGAATAAACCTTTTGAATTAATGTGCGATGCGAGTGATTTTGTAATTGGAGCTGTAATGGAACAAAAATTTGAGAAAATTTTCAAACTTATATATTATGCTAGTAAAACTCTTACTGAAACTCAAAGAAATTACAGTACTACTGAGAAAGTGCTTTTAGCTATAGTATATGCATTTGATAAATTTAGACCTTATCTTCTTGGTACCAAATGCATAGTTCATACTGATCATTCCGCTATTAAATATTTAATGACTAAGAAAGATGCTAAACCTAGACTGATAAGATGGGTTTTACTTCTATAAGAATTTGATTTTCAAATAGTGGATAGAAAAGGAACAGACAACCAAATTGCTGATCATTTATCTAGAATTAAGAATGATGTCATTACTTAAGAAAATATAAATGAGAAATTTCCTGATGAACATTGTATGTTATTCAAGGATGCTATAGTTAACTATTTAGTTAGCAATATTTTACCTTATGGATTGGATAACAAATTTATTAAGAAATTTAAAAATGATGCTAAATTTTATATTTGGGAAGATCCTCATTTATTTAAATTAGGAAAAGATTTTGTAATTCGTAGATGCGTACCTTATGAAGAAACTTATGCTATTATTCAAAAATGTCATGATTCCAAATTTAGAGGACACTTTGGAGTAGATTAAACTACATTTAAAATTTTAAATTCAGGATTTTATTGTCCTACCTTATTTAAAGATGTGAGACATTATGTGAAAACATGTGATCTATGTCAAAGGATGGGAAATATATCCAAGAAAGATGGAATGCCTTTAAACTATATATTGGAAGTTGAAATTTTTGATATATGGGGTTTAGACTTTATGAGGCCATTTGTACCATCATCTGGAAAGATTTATATTTTATTAGCGGTTGATTACGTTTCAAAGTGGATTGAAGCTGTAGCTTTACCTAGCTGTGATTCCAAAAGTGTTTCAAAATTTTTAAAGAAGATGATTTTTTCAAGATTTGGAATGCACGAGGTAATTATCACAGATGGTGGAAGTCATTTTAGAAATATAAGAATTCAATCATTATTGGAAAAATTTGGAATCAAACACAGAATTGCAACTGCATATCACCCACAAACAAGTGGAATGACTGAAGTATTAAACAGAGAAATTAAAAGAGTATTAGAGAAGACTGTTAATCCTAAAAGAATTGATTAGGTTGATAGACTTGATTCTGCATTATGAGCTTATACAACAGCTTATAAGACGCCAATCGGAATGTCACCTTACCGGTTAGTTTATAGTAAACATTGTCACTTACCTGTTGAACTTGAACATAAAGCTTATTGGGTGATAAAGGAGTTTAATTTTGATTTAAATACTGCAGGAGAAAAACAATTATTGCAATTGAATGAGATGAATGAAATAAGAAATGAATCATATAAAAATGCAAGGATTTATAAAGAGAAAATGAAAATATTACATGATAAAAAGATTTCAGGAAAAATATTTAAGCCTAGACAAGAAGTATTATTATTTAATACTCGTTTAAGACTTTTTCCTGGAAAATTAAGATCAAGGATAGGACCATATATAATTGAAAAAGTGTACCATTATGGAGCTGTGGATGTTAAAGATCCCAAAATGGGAAAAATTTTAAAAGTTAATGGATTAAGACTGAAGCCTTATTTGGGAGATTTTAAAAAGATTAATAAAGAGGCTTATGAGTTGAGTCTACCTGATTAAAAGACTTAATTAGGTCGGGCTGACGATATTAAACCAAGAGCTTTATGGGAGGCAACCCATAGTTATTTGTTGTTTTGTGTGTTTTTACATTTGTAATGTAAGGTTATGCCTCGGTCTTATTTAATTTTATATTATTTCAGAAAATTTGATGCTAACAAGTCTTTATTAACTTAAGCTGAAAATTATCTCAAATTATATAAAGCTTAGACATTGGATCACTCTATTTCATATATGAGTAAAAAGGAGATCAAGTTAACCTTCATTAGGATTGCTTATAATTTGTGTTACTGAGTCTATATTGATCTTACCATTCTAAACTATTTATTTTGGAGAACAAAACTTTGAAATTTGACGTTAGGCGAAACGGAGTCGAACATGGTTCCGGCGCCTAGGCGCTAGATTTGGCGCCTAAGTGCCAGAGTAAAACTATATGTCGATGGGTCCGGCGCCTAGGCGCCAGATTTGGCGCCTAAGCGCCACAGTTACTGGATCGTGTCAAAACCGAAAATCTTCAGTTTTTCACACGATTTTCTCTTATAAATGACCCTATCTTCGTCCCCAATCCTTATGCAATCATTATTTCGACCCATACACTCGATTCTTGAGAGATTAGAGAGGATTTTTGAATAAATGGAGAGGAGAAATCTTGAAGAAGAGGCTAGAGATAAGGTTTTAAACGATCCCCAACCCTACTTCAATGGTTTCATCGCTGTAAGTTTGGAGAAAATTTTTAGTCGTCTAGATAAGTTTGAAGCAGAGTTTAAAAGCATTGGAGATCGCCTCCATGAGATGTATTATCAAATTGAACATCTGGAATGGCAGGCGAAACTTCAATTTGATCATCTAGCGGCTTATCAAGATGCTCAAGTGGAGATGTATGCGACGAACAATTGGATCAAAGAGAAAACATCTATGGATTTTCCGAGGCATTAGTATTCTTCCCCGGTAGGCGAAGCAATCTTCATTGTGAAGATAATGGGAATTAGATAGTGATGTGGTGAGATTGTAATTTATCTAGTGTGTCGTTGTATCGATTTAGTGAATCCATTGTGTTTGTTTGTGTGTTTGATTTCATGTTCAATGTGTGTTGTATTTGCTTTTAAATTTGTGTTGTTTGATCGTTGTTAGAACTTGAATCATGTTATGATACTTATCTGAATTGTATTGAGCCCGGAATTGAAAATCATGAATGGAGTTAGAAGAGTTTGATTTAAACTTGTGTTTAATTGGTGAATTTAATTTTTAATTTTTAAAATTTTTGGAAAATATTTTGGATGATGGAAACTGAACCAATACTCTTATATGAGTAATTAAAAGTTTAATTTATGAATTTTGGTGGAAAATAAAATTTTTAAGAGTTTTTTTTGGAAAGGAGAGTCTGGCACCTAGGCACCAGAATTCGGCGCCAAGGCGCCGGTTCAGCCTGCTTACCCAAAAAACACCATTTAAACCCCCATTAGCCATTTTTGACGCCTAAGCTTCATCTTCTTCCTCTTTTTCACGAAAACCCACCTCCTAAATCCATTTTGAGGTCAAAACATCAAGATTTTGAGCCTGAAATCACTTGATTTCTTCATCTCAAGGTCAGATCTACACTCTAATCCATTTATTTTTGATTTTCACGATAGCTTTTCCTATTTTTAACTAAAAACATAAATTTTGAGAAAAATTTTGATTTTTAGTGTTTCTCCATGAATTTATAAACTCATTTTAAGTTTCTTAAGCTTAAAAAGAGTTTAAATCTTTGATTCCTTAATTTATTTGTGTTTTCTTTCACATTTAGATAGCACCGAAATCTAAGCGAGGAAAGGCACGAGAAAATTTTGACAGTAGCAAGTTCGCAACTGCGGCAACGTATTTTCGATATCACGAATTTGCGACTTCCAGAAAATTTATCTCAGAGCGAAGCTTTTACAATCCTGGTGAAATGATCGAGAACATGATCATTGCGCACAACTGTCAACCATTCTGTTATTTCACCGCTGATGTTGTTATTCTAGTCATGCGTGAATTTTATGCTAACTTTTTGGATGCAGAAGACTATGAAGTCTTCGTCAGAGGTGTTGGAGTAGGATTTACTCCAGAAAGGATCAATCTTTTTTATGGACTGCCACCTACCATCGAGTGCCACTATTCTGGATTATCTCCATCTGAGGGAGATCTTGAGATGATTATTTCTTATTTGACTGATGGTACTGGAGCTTGGAAGATCCGGAACGTTAAACGGGTAAATTTCAAATTTTCTAAGTTAAATGGTATTTCAAAGGCATGGCATTACTTTATTTCTGCAAGACTTATACCTTCCAACCACTCGAGCGAAGTGACTAGAGATCGAGCTATCTTAAACTACTGCATTCGGGAGAGGAAGCCGATAGATGTCGGCGTATTATTTATGATTACGTAGAGTCTACTTGCTAGATCCGGAACTTACGTAGGACTAGGATTCCCATCTCCGATTTATTCTTTATGTGTGAAAAATAGAGTCACTCGCTGATATTTCGAGGAGAAGCCGAAGTCTACCAAGCCAATTGGGCGAGGAGAGTGTTAGTATCTATGATCGTCTTCGTGGGAAGAGATCTACAGCCCCTTCTACTTCTGCACCTACTCCAGGTAGAGCTTCCACTTCTAGACCTTCTACTTCTACTGCTGAGCCACCTTCTAGTTTTTAGGAATCGATGCATGATCAACTTCTAGAGAAGCAGAATGAGTTATTTCCAACTCACTGCAGAGTTGATACTATGGATAAGAAGATTGATCACCTATCCGATTACACCGAGAGGAAGAGTGAATATGATGCTGAGTATTCAGAGTCTTTAGTCAGATTCTTGAAGGGTGAGCATGATATTCAGTTTTCCACCTGTCCTAGATTTTCACCATATGTTGATCCTTAGGATGTGGAGTTTTCTTTTGGTGATGACGATGACGAGGCTACTGACAGTGATTAATAGCCTGATTTACCTCTGAGATGTGCTGAGTCTGTTATTAGTTTAGTATTTGTTTGCTAGTACTGATTATTGTTTGTTGTTTACTAGTTTAGATTTGTTTATGAGACTTTGTATGAATTATTTGATGTTGAGACTGTTTTAGATATTTAGTTGCAGACTGAAATTTGAATGAATTTGTGTTTATTTTTGGTTTCAGCCTACTGCTTAGTATTCTAGAATAGTTAGTAATGTTATTTTATTTCTGTTAGTAATATAGTTATTTAATTCAACTATTGCTATATAAAATTTTTGAGCACGCTTACTTTTATATGCTCCATTATTTACGTAATATTCATAAAAAGCATGTGTAGAAATAAATTATATTTCTTTCTAGAATTTTTTTTTACATGCTTATAAAATTCATTTTTAAATTATACTTTTCTTTCTCTCATACTTTATTATTTTCATGATATACCAAAACTTAAGTTTGGGGGAAGGGAAAATAAATGAAAATTTAAATTTTATTTGCCCTTAATAAACTAATATTTTTTTAAAAAAAAATCTTAACATAACATAAGGAATGAAGAATCTATTTAAGATCACTTAAATTTTTGAAATTATAAATAATTTAGTGGACTTAACAAAAATTTTAATAACTTTGATTGATTTTAAGAATAGAATTATTTAACTTAAAGAAGAATAAGATTAAGAAATTTTTCAATTCATAACAGAAATAATTGAATTTTAGAAGTATTAGGAAATCAAAAATTACAACTTGAAAAAGAAAAGATTGAAAATCTTTTTGAAATTCTATTCATGTTATAATAATTAAGTGAAAATGTAAAAGTTTGAAAATATAAGTTAAGGATAGTAAAGTTCAAAAAGCATTAACAGGCTATCCAGATACAGTAATCCTCACTGTGGAAAAAAAAACAAAAAAACAAAAAAATATAGAAAAAGAGGAGAAGCTTGAGGATATGCCTAATCAAAAATTGGCTTCACTTGAATTATCTTATATAAAGAAAACTAGTTACATACTTTTACTTAATTTTCATGCATGAATCTTTATTTAAGAAAGACTTTTCATGAAAATCTTTTTCTTGTAAATAATCTATGTGATCTTAATATAATAAACTTCTATTATTTTCGAAATGAATGAAAAATTTTTGAAGTCTTATGATTTGGTAGTTGAATATTCTTTAAATTCTTAAAATTATACTTAGTTAGTGAAATTTGGTTAATGATTTACTAAAGCCTTTATAAGATCAAAAATTACAAGGAGACTTAAATATTTATCTTTCATTCTAAATGTTATACATTTTATATAGTAAAAAGGGTTACTTGAGGACAAGTAACATTTAAGTTTGGGGGATTTGATCCATGAAAAAAATACCCATGATTATGCCTTAATTTTTATCAAATTTTAAGGATATTATGCTTTAATGAAAGGTATTTTTGTGTTTTTGGATATAGTTGATGGAAAAATGTTCAAGAAGAAAAAAAAGTAAAAAAGGAACAAAAAGAAGCAAAAAGGAACAAAAATGGAGCCAAAATACAAAATTGTCAAAATTATTGGTTTGGCGCCTAGGCGCCAGGTCTATACGAGATCTGTCAAGATTTTTGACGACTTTTGGATGGTTATTTTAACGGTGTTAGCGGTTATTGGACCTTCTAGAAGATTGACAGTTGTTCCTGATTTATAGGACATGTGATACAATGTATTTGGACGCTTGGAAACGGTTTTAATCGCGAAGAGGTGCGATCCAAAGTGAAGACGTGCGAAGAACTGGACGCAGAGTCCGGCACCTAGGCACCAGATTCTGGCGCCTAGGCGCCAGACACACCTTCTAGAAGATTCATTCAATGTGGACACATTTTGAAGAGGTTCCCCAAGGGAAACCTTGAAGCCTATAAATAGGAGGCTACTCCTTCAGAGAAAAATGCCCAACTTAGTCCTCCTATCTAGAGTCCCATCTGGAGAGAGAATTAGAGAGATATTTTAGGGCCACATTTTATTATCCTTCATAAAATAGTTAGTTATTTTATTTAGAGTTTGTATTGAGAGTTTAAAGAGTTGGTTTTGAAGTTTATTTACTTTGGAGTCAGAAGAATTCAGAGGTTCAGTAGGAGAAACACTTGAGATAAGTATTTGTAATTTTATTCAAAGTTTTATTATCATGTTTTGTTGTTTAAATTAAATGTGTTCTGAGTAGTTAGTTTACTTTCTCCTTTCAATTATGAAAAGATAAATAAGATAATATAAAATTTGATGGAGAATTAAAAACTATTTATATTTTAAAACATTGTGATGATATTAATACCGGATCTTCATTTACTTTACAAATTGATCGCTTGTATTGTTAAAATCTGTTGAAGAGTTTTGATACCTAGAAGGAGATGAATTCTTAACTAGTAGATATCACAAGAATCCTTGGGTAGTCGAAGGTCTTGTGCGGGTTATTCAAGGTGACAAATAAATAGGAAGAGATTATATAATGGGCGTAGAATTAATACGTTTTTAAGTGACAGACTAAATTCTTGTGATTTCGTTTATAGAGAAGGAAAGAGTCACTAGTAGGGCCGACCATAGCAACTTTTGTTCATCTAGCAGTGTGAGCCTAGATTAACCCATTCTACTAAAAATACATCAGGACCTGATCTATAGGCTAGCCAATGTTCATTACACCTGGATCAAAGGGTAAAGAATATGAATGTTTCTATTTGGCACAATACCATAAATTTATATTCTCCACAAATATTATTATTATCTTAGAAAATCTTGGATTAATTGAAAGGAAGAAAGTTGTGTTCTTATTGCTATTTACACCAATCATTTCATTACTGCTTTATTATTGCATCTAGTAAATTAAAAATATCAAATTTATAAACTATAAAAGAAATAAATAAAAATAAAATTTAAAAATTTAAAAATCCATAACTCACTCCTCGTGGGATCGATACTGGGGACTTTGTTTCAAAGCCCTATATTACTTGATACGATACGTATACTTGCGTAGTACCCCTAGTGTGTAAAATATTTTCAATAAAATTCTATTTGTATACACTAGTTCCTATTTTCAATAAACATCAAAACAGACACATAAACTTGGAAAATCAATAACTTGCCATAGAGATGGCCTCTGGCCTTAGAAAATTCAGGGAATGTTCCCAAGAACAGAGGCTACAAAAGCCCTATGGTCGCATGGAGAATTAAAACACTGAAATCAGTAAATAATTATTTAAATATAAAATACTCATCAAAATAACTTAATTCTTTTTCCATATTGTTCTCCTCTGTTCACTGAGTAAGTGGGTATTTTTATTTTATTTTTGTGATTTTTCTACACAAAGATATGAATTTTCTAAGTTCTGGGTATTTAAATAAATCAAAATACCCCTAATTTCTTACTTATCCGATGTGGCGCCATGTCAACTTAGGTAGATCTGAAGCCCCACGCAGCGCGCTCTCATTCAACGCCACCTTCCACCTCAGCGCCACGCGGCCCGCGGTTCATGTCCCATTCCCTGGTCTGACACAATCTGGATCGTTCATTCGATACATGCGCGAATGGACGACATCCGTTCATTGTCCCCGAGCGCCCTAACCTGAGAGCCGTCCACACTAAAACCTTAAGATCTCCCTCATTTCTCCATCAAATTTCATGTTCTTATGCTCTATGGATTAGTCTTCACAAGACGCACACATCTATATGGCTAACATGCTATGAAATTGAGCCAAAAAAATGGAGAATTCACAGAAGCTCGGGAGGAAGAAGAGATTTATACCTTTGCTCTGAGAAGTGAAGCTTCCATCAGAGAGTTGTGGCACATTTGATTGAACCTAAGGAAGCTCCAGATTAAGTCTCTGGCTCTGGTGAATTGCCTAGACCCGATTTCCACCAAACCTGATTTCAAAGCTTGGCCGATAGAGAGAATGGCTGGCCTAGACAGGGGGCTTTTGCTGGGGAACTTCTTCTTTTAGTCTGGTGAAGGTGTAGAGTCAATCAATTTGGGGATTGGCTCACTGTGGTGAAGTGTCCTGGTTTTTGGCTTGAAATTGAACTCAGAAATTGAGCTCACAGAGGGAAAATTAGGGTTGGATTTCAGTGGGGATCAATTGCTTTATGCTAAGAGAAGGGTCTGAAATGATTTTGGCAGAGTTTTGGTATGGTTTGGTTCAGCACCTTATTTGGCCGAGAGGTGGTGGGGTTTAAATAGGCATGGCTGGAGGGCCTCTCAGGGGGGTTTGAAGGCTTAGATCACCTGCTCAGTGCAAGGGAAGAGCAGCTACAGTGACCATTGGCCATGGGACAGCTCAGCCAATTCAATTTGAATTTTTGAATCAAATGGGTGCTCTCGGCCTGGTGTTTTCCGGCGGCTGGGGTGGTGGTCCGGCCAGGGTCAGGTCACCATCTGACTCAGTGGGGTCAGGGGTTGAGTTTGGTGCAAGCAATGGGTATTGGCCATGTGTAAAGAGGTTTGATTTAAATGGTATGGGGAAGAGCTTATTTTGAGCTTGGTTTGGTGAACTCATGGAAATGAGCTTGGTGCACCCTCCTATGACCTGGTTTTGGGCTGAGGGAATCATTTGGGTCAGCCAAGGGAAGGTGGTGAGGTCTATATCCATGGTGATGTGGCTTAGCTTGGTTTAGAGTGTGACATGAATAAGGTTAAAAAGGATTAGTGAAGGATTAAGAAAGAGCCTCCTCCTTTTTCCATTAATGGCTTGGTGATGTGTAAAGGGCTCCCAAGGCTTGCATGTGGCTTATGCATGGCTCCATGGCTCCATTTGACTTAGGGATGGCTTGGCTTGGTTTTATAAAGTGGGTTTTGACATTTTTGGCATTCTTGTGGAATTTGTCATGAGGCTTAGTTTAGAAAAATCTGATAATGAATTTGATCTTAGGGAGTGATTTTAGATCAAAGGGATGATGAGGGGAAATTTCATGTGGGCTTTAGAGCCAATTTTGGGCTTTTTGATTTGATGAAAGATGGGCTTTTAAATGTCTTATGGAAGTGGGCTTTTATGTTTCAAAATAAACTTTTGGATGAAAATTTTGTAAAAGATTTTGCCAAATAAATGTTGCTTTTAGTTTAGGGATGTGTTATGAAAATTTTAGAAAAGCTTTGGTGTCATTTGGAGTTGAAATGGGTTTAATTTGGGTCTCTTTAATAATAGGGTCAAAGTGGGTCAAATTGGGATAACTTGGGTTAAGGTTCGGCTAATGTTGGTTTTGATGTAAAATTAATGTTGTAAAATGTTTATGGAGGCGTAACAAAGAGTTCCCAACTTCGGTTGGGTCTTAATTTTGGGATTTGGGCTTGTTCGGCTTCATGATTGGTTTAGGCCAATTTAGGGAATTTTGGCTTGGGTTAGGCTTGTGTGAAGTTTGAGTTCAAATTTGGGGCAAATCAAGTTAGTGTTTTGTTTGTGGGGGTGTTGGGAAGGTTTTAGAAAAGATTTGGGGCTAATTGGAGTTGAGTTGGGTTGGTTTGGGCTAAGTTTAGGTCATGGGACAAAATTGGGCTTTAAGCTTTAAATTGAAATTGGATCCACATGTTGATAAAATTGGGTTTGGATTTGCTTTAAATTGATATTGAGGATATTGAATTGAAGTTTAGAATTGAATTGGATTAAAATTGGGATGAATTGGGTTGATGTGGTTTGACATTGGGTCCATTTAAGTTAGAAAGGATCAGATTGGGGGTTTTTGTAAAAGTGGGCTAAATTGACAAAATTAGCCTATGGTGTAGTTGAACTAAATGAAATTGGAAATATTTGGAATTTTCTAGAATTTTCTGGAAATTTTAGAATTTTTAGATTTTTGGGCTAAAGAGGGCATTTTGGGTGTTTGGAGGGTATTTTTGGAAATTTTTTGGAAATTTTGGTGTCTTTGGCTATGGATGATCAATTTGAGTAGCGAGAAATGTTTAGGATTGATTTTAAGGAATTTTGGGTAATTTAGGAAGTTTTACAAATTTTGGGCAATTTCAAGGACATTTGGTGGGTTTAGGGCCCCAGGGGTCAAAAATTGAATTTTGGGAAAAATGGAGATTAATTAGGTGTGTATGAAATGAAACCATTTTGGTTGAGCCATGAAGCCATATTAAGCTCACAAGAGCCATAAGAGGACTCATCTTAGACATTCACATTGTTGTTCTGGGTTAAGGTCCATCCATATGAATTACCTACATGAATCAGGAAGCCAAATTGGGTATAGGAGTGGTTTTTAGGGTTTTAGGATGTGTGTGAGAGTGTGGTGTGTGCAAGCTTACCCTCACCAGGACCAGACCATCCAGGGTAATCCTAAGGCCAAAGAGTCCTATAGAAAACTCATCCTTTAAACCTCCACATTTGATTTTAACCCTCCAAGTGGCTTAGGGGATTACAATCAAACTTGTGGGGTTTAAAGAGAGCCAAGAAGTGTTTGAATTTCTAAGAGATGGGTCCCATTTCTAGTCCTCTAAGATAGTCAAGGAGAAGCCCTATGGCTAGTGACCCACACGCCGCGCTTAACGTAGTAATGTTTGCTTCCAAAAGATAGCCAAAAAGCTTTGACTCAATTTATAAATAGCGGCTAGGGTATAAAATTAATATTATATAATTTAGTAATATTTTTACACACAAGGGGTACTACGCAAGTATACGTATTGTTTCAAGTAATATAGGGTTTTTAAACAAAGACCCCAGTATCGATCCTACAGGGAAGATTTATAGAAATAAATTTTCTATGAAGTGAAAGTGAAATAAAATAGTAAAAATAATTTTATTTTATCTTTTAATCTGATTATAAATTACTATTAATTTACTAGATGCAATTAAAGAAAACAATATTAAGAAAATAAACAACTTTCTTTCCTTCAATTAATCTAAGATTTTTAAGATGATTTAATATTCGTTGGAGAATTTGATTTATGGTATTGTGCTAAATAGAAGCTTTCATATTCTTTACCCTTTGATCCAGGTGCAAAGAACATTGGCTAATTTACGAATAGGTCCGAATGTATTGTTAGTAGAATGGGTTAATCTAGGCTCACACTTCTAGATGTCCGAGGGTGACTATGGTCGGCCCTACTAGTGACCCTTTCCTAGTCTATAAATCAAATTATAAGAATTTAGTCTGTCACTCTAAAAACTTATCAATTCTATGCCCTTTAAATATTATCTTCCTATTTATTTGCACTTCACCATGAATAGCCCGCACATGGCCTTCGACTACCCAAGGATTCATGTGACATTTACAAGTTAAGAGTTCTTCTCCTTCAAGGTTTCTAAACTCTTCAACAGGTTTTAACAATTCAAACAACCAATTTAAAAAGTAAAGTAAGATCAGGTATTAATGTCATCACAATGTTTTGAAAATATTTTGAATTTTCATTCTCCATCGAATCTTTATATTATCTTATCTATCTCTTCATAATTGAAGTAAGAAAGTAACTAACTACTCAGAACACATTGAAAATAAATAACAAAACATGATAATTAAACTTAGAATCAAATGTAAAAATATACTTATCTCAAATATTTCTTCTACAGATCTTCTGATTCTTATTGACTCCAGAGTGTAATGAACTCCAGATGCAATAACTTGAAAATAAACTCACTAAACTAAACAAAAGTGGCCCTAAATTTCTCTCTCTAATTCATTCTCTAAGGATGAGAGATCCTAAAGTAGATAAGAGAATGGGGTACAATGGGAGGGGCACGTTTTCTGAAGAAATGGACCTCTATTTATAGGCTTCAATAGTTGCCTTGAGGCACCTCTTGAAAACATGTCCACATTCAATGAATCTTCTAGAAGGTCGGTCTGGCGCCTAGGCACCGGAATCTGGCGCCTAGGCGTCGGACATCGCGTCCAGTTCTTCGCACCTCTTTACTTTGGCTCGCACCTCTTCGCGATTAAAACCGTTTTGGAGCGTCCAAATGCAATGTATCACATGTCCTATTATCAAGGAACAACTGCCAGACTTCTAGAATGTCCAATAACCGCTCACTCCATCAAAATAACTGATCAAACGTTGTCAAAAACTTGACAGTTTTCGTATGGAGTCTGGCGCCAGTTTCTGGCGCCTAGGCGCCAGGCCATATTTTTTTATACTTTTGATATTTTGCTCCATTTTTGCTCCTTTTTCCTTCTTAGACCTTTTTACATTACCTACATCCAAAAACACAAAAAATACCTTTCATTAAAGCATAATATCCTTAAAAATTAATAAGAAATAAGACATAAAGAAATAGATATTTTTTATAGATCAAAATCCCACAAACTTAAATGTTACTTGTCCTCAAGTAACTCTTTTTACTACATAAAATGTAAATTTTGGAAATAAAAGATAAATATTTAAGATTCCTTATAATTTTGGATTTTATAAAGTCTTTAGTAAATTATTAACCCAATTTCACTAACTAGGTTTAATTTTAAGAATTTAAAGAATATTTAACTACCAAATCATAAGATTTCAAACTTTCATTCATTTTGAAAATAATAGAAGTCTATTATATTAAGCTTTCATAGATTATTTACAAGAAAAAGATCCTCTTGAAAAATCTTTTCTAAATAATATTTAAGTATAAAAATTAAGTAAAGTATGTAACTAGTTTTCTTCCTATAAGATAATTCAAGTGAAGCCAATTTTTGATTATGCATTTCCTCAAGCTTCTCCTCTCTATCTTTTTTTTAAAAAAATATAGAGAGGATTACTATATCTGGATAGCCTGTTAATGGTTTTGAACTTCACTATCCTTATCTTATATTTTCAAAACTTATACATCTCCACTTAATTATTATAACATAATTAAAAATTCAAAAAGAATTCCAATCTTTTCTTTTTCAAGTGATAATTTTTTGATTACTTAATATTTCTAAAATTCTATTATTTCTACCATGAATAGAAAGATTCTTTATATCATTCTTCTTTAAGTTAAATAATTATATTCGTAAAATCAATCAAAGTTAGTAAAATTTTGGTTAATTTCACTAAATTGTTTATAATTTCAAAAATAAAGGTGATCTCAAATAAATTCTTCATTCCTTAAGTTATGTTAAAAAGTTTTTATTTTTAAGAAAATATTAGCTCTTTAAGGACAAATAAAATTTAATTTTGAATGGATTCTCCCTTCCCCCAAACTTAAGTTTTGGTATACTATGATAATTTGAAAGTATGAGAAAAAGAAAATCATAAGTATATTTAATAAGTATGTAAAAACAATCTTAAAAAGAAAAATTAACTTCTAATCATGCTTTTATTAACAATTAAGATAAAATTGAAGCATGTATATAGAAAAGTAAGCGAGCTAATTTTATGATGATATTAAATTTGAAACGAAATTAAAACAGAGCAAAATAATTAAGTACTAAACATTAAACTAAAACAACATATAAATTAATTCTAAATTCGTTCTCAACACAACAGAATCCTAATACTAAACAGTAAACATACTTCAAATACAAAACTAACAAACAATCCAAATAAAACAAACTAACATAGTAACACATCAAAGAAATCTATAACAACTAATCACTAGCTGTAGCCTCATCATCTTCATCACCAAAGGAAAATTCTACGTCCTTAGGATCTACAAATGGTGTGAAACTAGGAAAAGTAGGAAAACTAACATCATGTTCACCCTTCGAAATCGACTAGGGCTTCATCATACTCGGCATCATAATTACTCTTGCTGCGGGTATAATCGGATAAATGATCTAGTTTTCTATCAATAGTATCAATCTCGTAGTGAGTTTGAAATAACTTCTGCTGTCTGCTCTAAAACCGATCATGCATTGATTCCCGAAATCTGATGGTGGCTCAACAGAAGTAGAGGGTCTAGAAGTAGAAGGTTTACCTGAAGTATGTGCAGAAGTAGAAGGAGCGGTCGATCTCTTCCCTCGAAGACGATCATAAATACTAACACTCTCTGCCCAATTGGCTTAGTAGACTTCAACTTCTCCTTAGAAATATCAGCAGTGACTCCATTACTAACACATATTGAATAGATCAGAGATGGAAATCCTAATCCAACAGAAGTGCTGGACCTCGTAGTAGACTCCACAAAATCTTAAATAATGCTCCCGACATCAGTAGGCTTCCTCTCCTAAATGCAGTAATTTAAGATCGCTCGATCTCTAGTCACTTCACTCAGGTGGTTGGAAGGTAACAATCTTGCAGAAATAAAGATGTGACATGCTTTAGATACACCATTTAATTCAGTGGATTTGAAGTTTACCCTCTTTTCGTTCCTGATCTTCCAAGATCCAGTACCGTTAGTCAGATAAGCAATAATCATGTCCAAATCTCCCTCAGATAGTGATAATCCAGAATAATAGCACTCAATAGTCGGTGGCGAGCCATAAAATATGTTGATTCTTTCCGGACTAAATCCTACTCCGATACCTCGACAAAGACTTCATAATCCTCGGCATCCGGAAAAATTGCATAAAATTCTCGAACAATCGGGATAACGAGCAACGACGAGTAAAATAACAAAATTGTTGCCGGTTGTGCGCAACAATAGTGTTTTTGATCATTTCTCCAGGGATGGTAGAAACTTCGTTCGTAAATGAACTTTCTGGACGTCGCAAATTCATGGAAACGAAAATGCGCAGCCGCAGTAGAGAATTTGCTGCTATCAAAGTTATCCCGTGTCTTCCCGCGTTTAGATTTTGGAGCTATCTAAACGTGAAAGAAAACTAGATAAAATTTAGGAATCAAAGATTTAAACTCTTTTTAAGTTTATAAAACTTAAAATAAGTTTAGAAATCCAAAGAAATCACTAAAAATCGAATATTTTTTTTAATTTTTGGTTCTTAGCAAAACTTAGGGAAATCTATGATGAAAATTGAAAAAAAATGGTTTAAAGTGTAGATCTGACCTTGAGACGAAGAAATCGAGTGGTTTCGCGCTCAAATCCTTGATTTTTTGACCTCAAAATGGATCTAGAGGATATATTTTCGCGAAAATGGGGAAGAAGATGAAGCTTAGGCATCAAAAATGGCTTTTAGGGGTTATTTAAGTAAATTTTCAGGTACAGGCCGAACAGGCGCTTAGGCGCCGAATTCTGGCGCCAGACTCGCCTTTCACAAAAAAATTTAAAAAAAAATTTTTTTTCCACCAAAATTCATAAATTCAACTTCCAATTACTCATATCAGAGTAGAGCTTCAGTTTCTAACTTCCACAACATTTTTCAAAAATTTATAAAAATTAAATATTGAATCCACCAATCAAACATAAGGTTTTCAATCAAACTCACTAATTTCCATTTAAAATCTTCAATTTTGACTCAATACATTCTAGATAAGTACTACATTTGATTCAAGTTCCTAATACACACTTAATCATAACAATTTCAAAGCAAATACAACACATATTGAACATGAAAGCAAATAAACTAACAAACACAATCGATTCTCTAAATCGATACATCGACTCAACAAACCATATTAACTATCTCTTTACCAGAATATTCTAATCTTCACAAGAAAAATTGTGTATTCCACTTGGCAAGAATACTAACACTCTCGGGAAATCCGTAGCCGTCTTTTCGTCAATCCACTTGTTCTTCGCATACATTTCAACTTGAGCATCTTGATAAGCCGCAATATGATTAAATTAAAGTTTCATTTGCCATTCTAGATGTTCAACTTGATGAAACATCTCATGAAGGCGATCTCCAATCCTTTTAAAATCTTTTTCAAACTTATCTAAACGACTAGAAATTTTCTCTAAACTTACAGCGATGAAACCTTTGAAGTAGGGTTGAGGATCCCTTGAGACCTTGTCCCTAGCCTCTTCTCCATGATTTCTCCTTTCCATTTCTTCAAAAATTTCTCAAATCTCTCAAGAATGAAATGTAAGGGACGTAATTTTGATTGTTTGATGGTTTTGGAAGAAGATGGGTTGATTTAAAGGGGAAAATCGTGTGAAAAACTGAAAATTTTCAGTTTTTGCACGACCCAGTAACCGTGGCGCTTAGGCGCCGAATCTGGCGCCTAGGCGCCGGACCTATTGATACATAGTTGATTCTGGTGCTTAGGCGCCGAATTCTGGCGCCTAGGCACCGGAATTATGTTCAACTCCATTTCGCCTAATCGTCAAATTTTCAAAATTTCGTTCTCCAAGATAAGTAAATTATACTGGTAAGGGTAATTTAGACTTGATAACTCACATTTTAAACTATCATAATGAAGGTTAACTTGATCTCCTTTTTACTCATATTTAAAATATAGTGATCCTATTTTTAAATCTTACATACCTCAAAATAATTTTCAGCCTAAGTCAACCAACACTTATGAGCATCAAATTTTTCTAAAGTAATATAAAATTAATCAAGATCGAGGCATAACCTTACATTAAAACACAAAAACACAAGATAATTATGGGTTGCCTCCCACAAAGCGCTTGGTTTAAAGTCATCAGCCCGACTTAAGTAAATCTTTAATCAGGTTGACTCAATTCATAATCTTCTTTATAAATCTTCTTAATATCTCCCAAATAAGGCTCAATCTTAATCCATTTACTTTATAAAATTTTCCAGTTTTGGGATCTTTAATATCCACAGCTCGATAATGGTATACTTTCTCAACAAAATAAGGTCCAATCAATTTAGATCTTAATTTTCCAGGAAAAAGTCTTAAACGAGAATTAAACAGTAATACTTTTTGGTCCAGGCTCAAAAATTTTTCCTGAAATTTTCTTATCATACAACATTTTCATTTTCTGTTTATAAATTCTTGCATTTTCGTACGATTCGTTTCTAATTTCTTCCATCTCATTTAGTTGCAATAATCGTTTTTCTCCTGCTTTATTTAAATTAAAATTAAACTCCTTTATCGCCCAATAAGCTTTATGTTCAAGTTCTACAGGTAAGTGATAATGTTTACCATAAATTAACCGGTAAGGTGACATTCCGATTGGTGTCTTATATGCTGTTCTATAAGCCCATAATGCAGAATCAAGTCTATCAACCCAATCAGTTCTTTTAGGATTAACAGTCTTATCTAAAATTCTTTTAATTTCTTTGTTTGATACTTTAGCCATTTCACTAGTTTGAGGGTGATAAACAGTTGTAATTTTATGTTTGATTCCAAATTTTTGTAGTAATGATTGAATTCTTATATTCCTGAAATGACTTCCACCATCAGTGATAATTACCTTAGGCATTCCAAATCTTGAAAATATCATTTTCTTTAAAAATTTTGAAACACTTTTGGAATCACAGTTTGGTAAAGCAACAGCTTCAATCCACTTTGAAACATAATCAACTGCTAATAAAATATAAGATTTTCCAGATGATGGAACAAGTAGTCTCATAAAGTCTAATCCCCATATATAAAAAATTTCAACTTCCAATATATAGTTTAACGACATTTCATCTCTCCTAGATATATTTCCCATCCTTTGACACCGATCACATGTTTTCACATATTATCTCACATCTTTAAATAAGGTAGGCCAATAAAATCCAGAATTTAAAATTTTAAATGCAGTTTTATCTATGCCAAAGTGTCCTCCAAAATCAGAATCATGACATTTTTGAATAATAGCAAAAGTTTACTCATAAGGTACACATCTTCGAATCATAGAATCTTTACCAATTTTAAATAAATGAGGTTCTTCCCAAATATAAGATTTAGCATCATATTTAAATTTCTTAATAAATTTGTTATCCAAGTCATAAGGCAAAATATTGCTAACTAAATAATTAACAATATCAGGCATACCATGGTATTTTGTATCTTTGAATAACATATAAAGATTCATCAGGGAATTTCTCATTTATATTTTCTTCCGAAATAATATTATTTTTAATTCTAGACAAATGATCAACAATTTGGTTTTTAGTTTCTTTTCTATCTACTATTTGAAAATAAAATTCTTGTAGAAGTAAAACCCATCTTATAAGTCTAGGTTTAGAATCCTTCTTAGATATTAGATATTTAATAGCAGAATGATCAGTATGAACTATGCATTTAGTACCAAGAAGATAAGGTCTAAATTTATCAAAGGCTAATACTATAGCTAGAAGCTCTTTCTCAGTGGTAGTGTAATTTCTTTGTGTTTCAGTGAGAGTTTTACTAGCATAATATACAACTTTGAAAACTTTCTCATATTTTTGTCCTAATACACCTCCAATTACAAAATAACTTGCATCACACTTTAATTAAAAAGATTTATTCCAGTCAGGTGCAACAATGATAGGTTTAGTTTTTAATTTTTCTTTTAGAATATTAAAAGCATTAATACATTCTTCATTAAATTCAAATTGTGCATCTTTTTCTAATAAATGACAAAGAGGTTTAGCAATTTTAGAAAAATCCTTTATATATCTTCTATAAAATCCAAGCATGACCTAGAAAACTTCTCACATCGATAATGGTAGTAGGTGGTTGCAATTCAATAATAATTTTCACTTTTGCTTGATCTACTTCCATCCCTTTTCTTGATACTTTGTGTCCATGTATAATGCCTTCTGTGACCATGAATTGACATTTTTCCCAGTTAAGAACTAAATTTGTTTCTTCGCATCTTTTCAGAACTTTGGCTATGTTTTCCAAACAAGATTCAAAAGAAGTTCCAAAGACTGAGAAATGGTCCATGAATATTTCAATTCCTTTGTCAATCAAATCACAAATTATTGACATCATACATCTTTGAAAAGTTTCAGGTGCATTACATAAACCAAAAGACATTCTTCTAAAAGAAAATGTTCCATAAGGACTTGTAAATGTTGTCTTTTCTTGGTCCTCAGGAGCAATAAGTAATTGATGATAACCAGAATATCCATTCAGAAAAGAGAAATATGAGTGTCCAACTAATTTATCGAGCATTTGATCCAAGAAAGGTAAAGGAAAATGATCCTTTCTAGTGGCTTTGTTTAGTTTCCTATAGTCAAAACAAATTCGCCATCCAGTAACTTGTCTTGTGGGAATAAGTTCATTTTTATCATTAACAATGACAGTTACACCTCCTTTCTTCAGAACACAATGAATAGGACTTACCCATTGACTATCCGAAATAGGATAAATAACACCAACATCTAACCACTTAATAATTTCTTTTTTAACAACCTCTTTCATAATAGGATTTAATCTTCTTTGGATTCTATAGTAGGTTTAAAATTTTCTTCCATTAAAATTCTATGCATGCAAATGGAAGGGCTTATTCCTCTTATATCAGCAATAGTCCAACCAAAAGCTTTCTTATAATTCTTTAACACACCTAGTAATTTTTCTTATTGATCTTTACTCAGTTCAGAAGAAATATTAACAGGTAAAGTTAACGAATTTCCAAGAAACGTATATTTTAAATGGGAAGGTAACATTTTTAATTCCGGTTCAGTGCTTTTTTAATTGAGGGTAAAAGTATATCATTTTGAGTTATGTCTAAAGTTTCCCAATTATCTTTAATAAAATGAGTATCTTCTTCTTCTACTATTTCATCTTCATAAGTTAAAAATTCAAATTTTTCTTCAGAAATAACTTTAAATTTTTCTTGATAATGTTTTTCAATTAAATAATCAATTATATCCATTCGATAACATTTCTCTTTATCAGGGTACTTCATTGATTTAAGAACATTGAATTTAATTTCTTGATTATTGACTCTAATGTTTAATTCTTCTTTTTGCACATCAATCATAGCTCATCCGGTAGCTAGAAAAGGTCTTCCTAAAATAATAGGTATCTCTTTATCTTCTTCCATATCAAGTACTATGAAATCTACGGGGAAGATAAATTTATCCACTTTAACAAGGACATCCTCTATAACTCCTTTAGGATAAGTGATAGATCTATCGACTAACCGAAGAGTTACGATGGTGGGAGTAATATCTCCTAAATCCAATCTTCGAAAGATAGAAAATGACATGAAATTAATACTTGCTCCTAAATCACATAAAGCTTTTCCACAAAATTTTTCTCAAATAGCACAAGGTATAGTGAAACTTCCAGGATCCTTAAGCTTTTCAGGTAATTTCTTTTGAATTATTTCACTGCATTCTTCACTTAATGCAACGGTTTCAAAAGCTTCAAATTTTTGTTTTTTGCTTAAAATATCCTTCATAAATTTTGCGTAAGTTGGCATTTGTTCCAAAGCTTCGACAAAAGGTATGTTAATAGTAAGTTTCTTAAAAATTTCAAAGAACTTAGAAAATTGATGATCAAGTTTCGCTGTTCAAGTCTTTGAGGAAAGGGTGGTGGTGGTTTTTCAACTTCCACATTAACGAGTATAACGATCGATCTTGACTAGGAAGAGAGTTTCTTTACGTTTTTCAATCTCTTCGACCTCAATCTCTTTTTCAATTTCATTCTCGCAATCTTTCTTTTAATTCCTTTCCACTTCTAAGTTGCACTGACTTTAACTTGTTCATGTTCTTTTCGGTTTCCTTTGGATTGATTTCAACATTACTAGGAAGTGTTCCTACGAGTTCGTTATTAATTAAAGTAGCAATTTGCCCCATTTGATTTTCAATATTACGAATAGCAGTATTTTGATTTTGTAATTGATTATTCATTTACATAACTAATTCTTCTATTCATAACTTTTTCTGTTGATTATTAAATCCAGGAGGTTTATAATTTGAATTAACTTGATTATTCCAATTTCCAGTGGGATGAGATTGCTTATTACCCCATTGTTGTTGTGAATTATTCCAGTTAAAATTAGGATGATTTTTCCACCTGAGATTATAATATTTTAAATAAGGATTATTTTTACTTGCAATAGCTTGTAAAGTTTCAATAGTTTGAGAATCTTCAATATTAGCAGAGTTATTATGCGAAATATTAATTGCAAAATTATCTAATTTCTTAGACATTGCTGCAACTTAAGAAGCTAAGATAGAAAAGGCTTCATTATCTTGAATACTGGCCATCTTTTTAGGGTTAATCCTTTCGGAAGGCCATTGAAAATTGTTATTAGCCATTTCTTCAATTAAAGTGTAAGCTTCATCAAATGATTTAGACATTAAAGAACCTCCGAAGCAGCATCAATAATTGATTTTAAAGATCCAATTAATCCATTATAAAATGTTTGAATAATCAACCAATCGGGTAAAGCATGATGAGGACATTTTCTTAATAGTTCTTTAAATCTTTCCCAACTTTCATATATTGTCTCCCCGTCAAATTGACTAAACGAAGTAATATCTTTTCTTAATTTAGCGAGTTTTAGAAGGAGGAAAATATTTAGCAAGGAATTTTTGTGCCATTTCAGCCCATGTTTTAATAGAACCAGTCGCTAATGAGTTTAACCACATCTTTGCTTTATCTCTTAAAGAAAGAGGAAAGAGTCTAAGTCTGATACCATCATCAGAAAAATTGTTATATTTAAAGGTAGCACAAAGTTCTAAAAAACTAACAAGATGTAAATTTGGATCCTCATTTGGTGATCCACCAAATTGATTGTTTTGCACCATTTGAATAATAGACGGTTTAAGTTCAAAAGAATTAGCATCTACAGTGGGTATTTAAATACTACTATGAAGTTCATCAACTGTAGGGTTAGCATAATCCCTTAATGGTTTATAAACATTTTGATCATTAAGTTCAATTGGATTTTGTAAAGTAGCCATTTCTTGAAATTTTTGAATTTGTTTTCCCTTTTAATTTTTCTAATTGTTCTTTCCAATTCAGAATCTAAAGGTATTAATCCTTCAGAACCAAATCTTCGCATAAAACAAGCAATAAATATAAAATTTAACTATTCTATTTCTTTCTTCCTTCGATTTCTTCCCCGGCAACGGCGCCAAAAACTTGACCCGCACGCCGTGCTTAACGCAGTAATGTTTGCTTCCAAAAGATAGACAAAAAGCTTTGACTCAATTTATAATTAGCGGCTAGTGTATAAAATTAATATTTTATAATTTAGTAATATTTTTACACACTAGGGGTACTACGCAAGTATACGTATCGTTTCAAGTAATATAGGGTTTTTAAACAAAGACCCTAGTATCGATCCCACAGGGAAGATTTATAGAAACAAATTTTCTATGAAGTGAAAGAGAAATAAAATAGTAAAAATATTTTTATTTTATCTTTTAATCTGATTATAAATTACTATTAATTTATTAGATGCAATTAAAAAAAACAATAATAAGAAAATAAACAACTTTCTTTCCTTCAATTAATCTAAGATTTTTAAGATAATTTAATATTCGTTGGAGAATTTGATTTATGGTATTGTGCCAAATAGAAGCATTCATATTCTTTACCCTTTGATCCAGGTGCAAAAAACATTGGCTAATTTACAGAATAGGTCTATATGTATTGTTAGTAGAATGGGTTAATCTAGGCTTACACTTCTAGATGTCCAAGGGTAGCTATGGTCGGCCCTACTAGTGACCATTTCCTAGTCTATAAATCAAATTATAAGAATTTAGTCTGTCACTCTAAAAACTTATCAATTCTACGCCCTTTAAATATTATCTTCCTATTTATTTGCACTTCACCATGAATAGCCCACACATGGCCTTCGACTACCCAAGGATTCATGTGACATTTACAAGTTAAGAGTTCTTATCCTTCGAGGTTTCTAAACTCTTCAACGGAGTTTTAACAATTCAAACGGCCAATTTAAAAAGTAAAGTAAGATCGAGTATTAATGTCATCACAATGTTTTGAAAATATTTTGAATTTTAATTCTCCATCGAATCTTTATATTATCTTATCTATCTCTTCATAATTGAAGTAAGAAAGTAACTAACTACTCGGAACACATTGAAAATAAATAACAAAACATGATAATTAAACTTTGAATTAAATGTAAAAATATACTTATCTCAAATATTTCTTCTACGGATCTTCCGATTCCTACCGACTCCACAAGTGTAATGAACTCCAGATGCAATAACTTGAAAATAAACTCACTAAACTAAACAAAAGTGGCCCTAAATTTCTCTCTCTAATTCTCTCTCTAAGGATGAGAGATCCTAAAGTAGATAAAAGAAAGGGGTATAATGGGAGGGGCACATTTTCTGAAGAAATGGACCTCTATTTATAGGCTTCAAGAGTTGCCTTGAGGCACCTCTTTAAAACATGTCCACATACAATGACTCTTCTAGAAGGTCGGTCTGGCGCCTAGGAGCCGGAATCTGGTGCCTAGGCGCGGACACCGCGTCCAGTTCTTCGCACCTCTTCTCTTTGGCTCGCACCTCTTCGCAATTAAAACTGTTTTGGAGCGTCCAAATGCAATGTATCACATGTCCTATTATCAAGGAACAACTGCCTGCCTTCTAGAATGTCCAATAACCGCTCACTCCGTCAAAATAACTGATCAAATGTTGTCAAAAACTTGACGGTTTTCGTATCGAGTCTGGCACTTAGGTGCTAGTTTCTGGCGCCTAGGCGCCAGGCCATATTTTTTATAGTTTTGATATTTGCTCTATTTTTGCTCCTTTTTGCTCCCTTTTCCTTCTTAGACCTTTTTACATTACCTACATCCAAAAATACAAAAAATACCTTTCATTAAAGCATAATATCCTTAGAAATTAATAAGAATTAAGACATAAAGAAATAGGTATTTTTTTATAGATTAGCTAGATCCTAAGTACTAAGGAGAGAGAAGAGAAAAGACCTCATCAAAAATGAGGTCAACATATAATAATATAGAAAGTGTGTTAAACATGATATATGAAATATTTCAGGGTAAAGAGACTTTAAAACATAAACTTTAAACATTTAACAGTAACATGAAAGCATAAAACAGTTAAAATCCAAGTTTAAAAATGCAGCATGAAATTAAACGCATCAATTCATACCACAAAGTCTAACCATGAAAAAAAATAAAGCAAATTATAAGTTCACAATAAACAACACATAAAACAAATCAAAATAACAGCAAACCACTATCAGTAATCACTACCATCAAGCTCCTCCTCTTCTTCTTCTTCTTCTTCTTCTTCATCTTCCACATCCAGATTTTGCTACTGATATGGATTGATATGAATGAGTGGTAAGTAAATGAAACATGTGACGAGAAAATGAACAGATAACCCATGGAAAATCGAAGTGGACTATAAGAATTCAGGTTCAAGGTAGGCTCAAATTTGTTACCCCCAAAGGACTTCATATGAAAACATCGGTCATTCAAGTGTATAAAGCCTGACATTCAATTAGAAATTTCCAACAAGACAATCTTAAGAGGTCAATTCTTAGCCCATTACAAGTAATTGACAAGTGGACGATGAGATTGTATCATTTAAAGTTTGTGCTTTATTATAAATATAAGTGAAAAATAGTTTTCTTTTTTTAGTAATAGAAAGTGGTTTTTTTGTTGTAAGGAAAATACCTAATATGTCATTATTTTTGTATATTTTGTAAAAGAGATCGTCAACAAGTCGATTACACTGTCGGGCTAGAATCACCAGTAGCCTAATAAGGCAAGGGGCCTCGCTAGCCTCGTGTCGATGAATAATATATACATATATGCTCACACTAAATCCCTGGATTAAGTCCCAGTGTCATAGGATGCGGCATTATTCGGCTTTATGGGTAGATGCCAGACATCACCACCCTTTAAACCCTGAATCGTCCAACTTACAACCATGCTTAATGGTTCATATATAGTCATGGCTATATATGTGCACTTATGTTTCAAACATAAGCACCTAAATCAAACAAAGAAGCAAGGAAAGGAAAGAAGAAAATGGGGTGTGAGAGAGAGAGAAGTGATCAATCCATCTGAAAGAGCAAAGAAGTGAATGGGGGATCAACCCTCAAAAATTTTTCAAACAATACTCTAATGAGCCCACAAATGTGTATAACCACTCTCACATGGCTAGAAACTCAACACCTTGCATGACTGATGATCCCCCTTCAATTTGCCAATGTAATAATTCAAATAAATGTATTAAAAGATGTCACCAGTAAGGTTAACAAATGCAACTCAAAAGCCACCAAATAGATCCCAAAAGATGTTACCCGAAAGCCACAATTTGAAGTCTTAAAACCACACCCCAAAAAGGCCATAAAATGATCCTAAGAGTTTCCAAAACCGCAGCCCAAACAGAGGACAAAACAGTCCCAAAAATCTCGAAAATCACAGCCCAAATGGGTATAAATCAGTCCCAAACATCTCCAAAATCACGGTCCAAAAGGGACAAAATAGTCTTGAACATCTCCAAAGTCATAGCCCAAACAGGGCACAAAATAGTCCCAAACATCTCCAAATCGTAGCCCAAACGGGGGACAAAATAGTCCCACACATCTTCAAAACCGCAACCCAAAATAGAATTAAAATAGACACTTAAATGTTTCCCTCAAAAATCACTAGAATAAGGAGCAGGAAAAGCTCATAGTCCTTCTCAAAGCTATCAAAAGGAAAGCTCGTATGAGCATTTAAATAGTTCTTTGAATACCGGAAAAGGTAAGGATTAAAGAAAAACTCCACAATCTTCTCCAAACTACCAATATGAAAACTTGAATAAGCATTTAAACCTTCCATATCACATGATGAATACCACATAAATTTTATCTAACACCCAAAATCTATATTATACATTGGTTTAAATTCAATCTTGCCCTTCGGCCTTAATCATAAGGTTTTCATACTCTCAAGCCTCCCAAGACATAACAAAAGTTTCAAAGCATTGCAATTGGAGGAATAGTAGTCTGCCTTTGCACTCAGATTCATATCAGCAACACTAATGAGAAAGAAGAGAGAAAAAAAGTCAAGGGTAGCAGGCCAACTTTGAAAATCTAACTGGAAGAAAGCACAGATGTTCACCATCAGACTGCACATAAATCACCCTGTTGCCATTTTCCCATAACAATTTCAATAGACTTTATGCTAATTGAGCACACCTCTCCCCTACTTTTTTTTACCTTACGGAAATACTCAAAATACTGGATGGTATGTATGTAAATAAATATACAAAAATTTCATTGTATATACTTAAGTAAATACACAAGAATTGCATAGTATGATAAATAAATGGGAACTGCGTGGTATGTATGCAAACCCTTTTTTTTAAATAATTTCCTCTTATTTTGTTGTAAATAAAAGTGTTGGGTGGTATATATGTAAAACTGAAATTTAAGTGTTATATATGTAAATGCTTAGAAATCAGATGATATTTTGTAAATTTTCCTTTTTCCCCTTTTCATTACGAACAACAAAAAAAGACAGTAAAATAAGTCCAAATGAGCAAAATCATCGACTGTTGTCATTAATAAATTTGGGGATAAAAGTTGGGTTTGAACCTTAGGAAACATACCCTTATACACAACATAAATGAAAAGCATGAATTTCTTATTTGTCAAACATGACTAAACATGGCACAAACTATGGGCACAATCCTCTACTTCCTCAACAAGTTTGCTTCTATGCAAAATATGGAACGTCACTTCAATTAAATTCCTAAAGCTGTTGTGAAAAAATGATGACAATAAAGCAAAAATAGAAAGAGAAAATTGTACACAGAAAAATAAACACTAGAGCGACACAGATTTACATGGTTCGACAAATTTGCCTACGTCTATGGAGTTGCAGATGATTTTATTTCTTAGAGGAATTACACCGTTGAGCGTCTCGACGTTTACAAGAAAAACTCTATTTTCTTTCCTCTCTTTTCTCTCTTCCTCTCTTTCTCTCTTGGAGAACTTGGCTTGGCCCTTGATTTGCTTGGCTTAGCTCTTCACTTGGCTTGTCCCTCATCCAATAGCCAAAAGAGGCTATTTATAGAATCAAGTAGAGTGGTAGGTGTGAGGTAGGTGAGCGGTAGGTGGGAGGTAGGTGAGTGGTAGGTGGGATGTGGTAGGTGAGCGGTATGTAGCTTTCTTAATTAGGAAGCTAATTTACATGTGGTGGGCCGGGTCTCCACATTACCCAACAATTCTCTCACTTGGAGACTGGACACTCACTGCACCACCTACAGGCTACATCATCTGCTGGCTGTACCAAAATTTTCCTCAAACACGATATCCTCCACCTCTGGAACTCAAAGCCTCTATCTTTAAGCTAGAAGACCAACTGAAGTTGCGCATAACTTCAGTTTCTCAAGAGTAATACTCTTTTTCAACATAGCAGCAGAATTCTTGCTTCCACAAATTTTATCAAGTAGCAACTGTTCGTTATTTAATTATGATCGTATGAAGTGATACCTGATCTGAATGTGCTTGGTCCTGGATTGAAATGCAGGATTCCTAGCAAGGAATATAGCGCTCTGACTGTCACTGTAGAGTGCTCTTCTGAACCTCCTTACCCAATTCTTCCAAGAAACTTTACAGCCATATCATGTCCTTTGCAGCCTCTGATACTGCAACATACTCAGCTTCTGTAGTGGACAAAGAAACTGTCTTCTGTAGATTTGAGACCCATGACATTGCAGTACCACCAAGAGTATAAACATAACCTGTAGTACTCTTCCAATTGTCAATATCTCCAGGTAAATCTGCATCAACATAGTCTTGTACCTCCAGGCTCTTTCCTGAGAAACACAAGCAAATTTCTGAAGAGCCCCTTAGGTATCTGAAGATCCACTTCACAGCTTCCCAATGTTCTTTCCTTGGATTACTCTTGTATCTACTCACAACTCCCACTGCATGGGCAATATCTGGTCTGGTGCAGACCGTAGCATACATAAGTGAACCAATAGCTGAAGCATAAGGAATCTTACCCACGTAGTCTCGTTCCTCCTCTGACGTGGGTGACTGACTCTTGTTGAGTCTGAAATGACTGCTCAAAGGTGTGCCAACTGGTTTGTCCTTGTCCATATTGAACCTGCTAAGCACCTTGTTCACATATTCAGCCTGTGAAAGCCTCAACGTGCCTCTGACTTGGTCTCTGACAATCCTCATACCAAGGATTTGTTTTGCTTCTCCCAAATCCTTCATTGCAAAGTGCTCTGACATCTGTTTCTTCAGATTATTGATCTCATCAATGTTGGCCCCTGCAATAAGCATATCATCCACATACAGCAGCAGGATGATATAAGAGTCATCTAAGTACCTGAAATAGCAATAGTGATCTGCCTGACATCTGTTGTACCCTGCATTGAGCATAAATTCATCAAACTTCTTGTACCATTATCTAGGAACATGCTTTAGGCCATACAAGCTCTTCTTCAGTTTCCAAACCGAGTCTTCTTTTCCCTGTACCACGAACCCCTCAGGTTGGTGCATGTAGATGTCTTCTTTAAGATCTCCATGAAGAAAAGTTGTCTTCACATCTAATTGCTCTAGAAATAGATCTTCGGTAGCAACCATAGCCAGTACCATCCTAATGGTTATGAGCTTCACCACAGGAGAAAAATCTCAGAGCAATCAACACCCTGCCTCTGCTGAAAGCCTTTTACAACAAGTCTAGCCTTGTACCTCTTATTGCCAACAAGATCTGTCTTCACCCGGTACACTCACTTGTTGTGCAATGCCTTCTTCCATTGTGGAAGTTCTGTAAGCTCCCACATCTGATTTCCCTACAATGAATCCATCTCCTCCTTCATGGCCAGCTCCCACTTGCTAGAACTTTCATCTTGACTGGTTTTTTCAAAGTTCTATGGTTCTCTGCTATATGTCAGCATGATGTAGTTCAAGGTTGGTGAGTAACGCTGTGGAGAATGCCTGCTCCTGACTGACATGCGAACGGTAGCTGGAGTAGTGAATGACTCTGAACCTAATTGCGGAATAGTGGGAATGGGTGCCCCAAACCCACTCTCCTCTTCATTCACATTTCAGCCATGTACTGTGACCTATGGTAGATCTTCATACTTCACGAACTCTGATTCTTAAGGAGCTGCTTCAAAATTTGTACTAGTCTTGTCTTTGTACATCATCTTCTCATTGAAGATCACATTCCTGCTTCTGATAATCTTTCAAACCTGATTATCCCAGAAACGATAACCAAATGCTTCGTCTCCATAGCCAATGAACTAGCATTTCTTTGACTTAGCCTGAAGCTTGCTACAAGCATCAGGATTGATTAGAACATAAGATAGACAGCCAAAAGTCTTAAGATGAGAAAATTTGACCTCTTTGCCGCTCCAAACCTCCTCAGGTAATTCACAGTCTAATGGGACGGATGGCCCTCTGTTAATCAGGTAGACTGTAGTGCTGACCGCATCTGCCCAGAAAGCTAGTGGTAGTCCGACGTGCAACCCATGCTCCTGGCACGCTCATTGATGGTCCTTTTCATACGCTCTGCAACTCCATTCTGTTGTGGTATCCCTGGAATGGTCTTCTCCATTATGATACTCTGAGCTGCATAGTACTCCTTGAATCCACCATCGATGTACTCACCACCATTGTCAGACCTCAAACTTTTCTGTTTTAGATCTGTCCCTGTCTCAACCATAGCCTTCCAAGTTTTGAACATATTAAATACATCAAATTTATGCATCAAAAAATAAACCCATACCTTTCTACTGTGATCGTTTTTGAATGTGACGCAGTAGCGAGAGCCTCCAAGAGATGTCATTGGGGAAGGTCCCCACACATCGGTGTGTACAAGTTCTAGTTTTCCTGCCTTTAGCATCCTGCCACCTTTCAGAAAACTGACCTTATTTTGCTTCCTTATAATGCAACTTTCACACATACCGAAATCAACTGACTTCAGTTCTGACAGCTTGCCTCTGGACTGAAGCTCTTTCATGCATCTTTGACTCATATCTCCAAGCCTGCAATGTCACATGTCTGTTGTGCTCTCTGAAAATGTAGTATCAACACTGTTAATTAAACTAGTAGTCATATACAGCGTACCAGTCTTCTCACCTCGAGCTAGTACCAGTGCTCCTTTAGTTACCTTTCAGGTGCTATCTAATAATACTACTGTATGCCCTCCTTCATCGAGCTGCCCAACATAAATTAAATTCTTCTTCAGCTCAGGAATATGTCTGACCTTTTGCATGATCCATTTATTTTTGTTAGGGAGTGCAATTTCAACATCTCCCATCCCCACTAAGTTCAAAGCTGCTCTGTCAGCGAGGTACACCTTCCCAAAGTCACCTGCAACATAGTTTTGCATTAGCTCTCGGTGGGAAGATGTATGAAAAGAGGCTCCTGAGTCCAGTCTCCAGTTGTCAACTGAGCTGTGAACTGCAAGCAATAGTGCATCATGCACTTCTTCAGTTACAACATTAGCACTCAATTTCTCCATCTTCTTAGGACTTTTGCAATTTCTTTTTATGTGATCAGATTTTCCACAATTTCAGCAGGTTGCTTGCTAACCAGGCTTTGACTTGCTCTTGCCTCTGTGGTTTGATTTTGACCTTCCTCTGTTTGAGTTCCCATCATGTGATCTCCCTCTGGAATCAACATTCAGTGCCGAACTCGAACACGAAGTCTCGCCAGAATCTTTCCTGCGCACCTCCTCAGCCAAAATTAAATCACGAATATCATCATATTTCAGCTTAGTTTTACCTGCAGAGTTGTTAACTGCCATCCTCATAGCTTCCCAGCTATTTGGTAATGAAGACAATAATATCAGTGTCGCATCAATCATCAAATTCAATTTCGATAGACGACAATTGATTTGTGATGGTATTAAAGTCATTTAGAGGTTGTACAATGGACGTACCCTCCGTCATCTTCAGATTGAATAACGTTTTCATCAGATACACATTGTTATTTGCCGACTGATTTTCATACATGCCAGACAAAGTCGCCATGAGATCCGCAGTGGTCCTCTCTTTGATGACGTTATGTGCAACTGATCTTGACAAGGTCAATCTAATAACTCCCAGAACCTATGGATCCAATAGATTCCAATCGTCCTCGTCCATCTTCTATGGTTGCTTTCCCAGTAACGGAAGATGGAGTTTCTTTCCATAGAGGTAGTCCTCTATCTGCATCCTCCAGTAACCAAAATCTATGCCGTCAAACTTCTCGATCCCCGAAACCTTTACTTCATCTCCGATCATCGTTCTTCCTCAGATCCAAACCGGGGCTCTAATACCAGTTGTTGTGAAAAATGATGACAATAAAGCAAAAATGGAACGAGAAAATTATACACAGAAAAATAAACACCAGAGCGTCACACAGATTTACGTGGTTCGACAAATTTGCCTACGTCCATGGAGTTGCAGAGGATTTTATTTCTTCGAGGAATTACACCGTCGAGCACCTCGACATTTACAATAAATACTCTATTTTCTTCTCTCCATTCTTCTCTTTTCTCTCTTCCTCTCTTTCTCTCTTGGAGAACTTGGCTTGGCCCTTGCTTTGCTTGGCTTAGCTCTTCACTTGGCTTATCCCTCATCCAATAGCCAAAAGAGGCTATTTATAGAATCAAGGAGAGTGGTAGGTGGGAGGTAGGTGAGCGGTAGGTGGGATGTGGTAGGTGAGCAGTAGGTAGCCCTCTTAATTAGGAAGCTAATTCACATGTGTTGGGCCGGGTCTCCACATTACCCAACAAGAGCTACATAGTAAGAGATTTTTTCGTTTTGTACACCTGCAAAGTACCATACACATGGCTTTGTTTGGAAGAGGATGAATCTTTGTGTAAATCAGAACTTAACCATATATATCAGTAAAAAAGTTAAATAGAGAGTCGGTAAGGAGCAGGAAAGACACTAAAAAAACATCCCAAGCATGCTAGTATGGAGCTTTCAATGCATTTAAGAATGTATACCAGTAAAACAGTGAAGTAAAGAGCAAGAAAGAAGCAAGAAAGGCTCCAAAATAACTTCTGAAGCATGCTAGCATGAAACTCCCCCAAATCATTTTCTCTTTTTATTTTTTCTACTCATCCGAGAGAAGCATTAAAACCAAACAAATCAACCAGTAAGTAATGACATTAATGAATAGGTAAGAAAGAATGCGAGCCATAGATACCTCACTTGGTTGACCTAAAAGAAAGAACAAGGAACAAGCTACATGATTACAAGAGTAGCAAACACCAACTCAAAGAGAATTTAACAGCAGCTCCCACTCTCCAAAGTACTAACAACCAGAAAACCCTCCCAAGTGGGGTTTTTATAGCCAAGAGGGGAGAAGAAGCTTTACCATCATTTACTTGATGGTGAGCCGAAGTCGATAGTGACAATTAAGTTGCAACATGAGCGCAGTGGGGAAGTAGCAAGCCGAGCTAGAGGAGTGGCTGCAAGCGTACAGAGGAAGTGACGACAGGTGCAGGGTTACGTGACGTGGGGACCTTGAGCCAAATCGTCGCGAAGAGGAGAGGTGCGGTCGTCTAGGATTGCTCAAATTTGGCCCTAGGGCTTCGCTTGAATCGCAAGTGGGAAGAAGGAGGGCGAGCCGCTTACAATCAAAGAAATGGCTCGGATGGGTTCGCAAATGGGGTGAAAAGGCGAGCCAGGGTGCGTGGGTTAGGGCTCGTGTGCATGAGTTTTATTTTGATGGGATATTTTCCTCATTTTTTATTTTATTTTGCTTTAGCGCATCATTTTTTGTGTGATTTAATCATGCGCAGCGTCCCAGCAAAATTGGCGCCCTTTCCAGACTAAAATTGACGTTCCAGATGTGCTGGCATGGTCTGTTTCGTTAACCGGGGTTTTTTGGACAACTTCATCAATGATTGAGTCAAAAAATGCGTCAAATTGATTTTTCTACAAAGTTTGGGTTTGCGATTGATTGTTTTGGAAATTAATTTTGGTTTTGATTAATGGTGAATTGTTTACATGTGTAGATGATGTAAATTTTGGTGTTTATATTCATGAACATACGAATTGTGGTGTTCGTATATTTTAAATACGTACGAAAGTCACGTTGGGCTTCTAAAACTTTTAAATCTTATGGGAACTCTCTTTGGCCCTCAACGTGCTGGTCCTAACCCTTTAACCCAACGGTGATGGTACATGACCTAAGCCACTCAAACAGGTGGTGGCATATCGGAATCATAACCACTCCACCAAATGAGGATGGCTCGGAACCACCCTTATGAGGCCCTACATGATAGATAAGAGATGATTTGAGCTTCTAAATGGTGTGGGTCCCATCACTAATCCTCTAAGACAGTCGATAACAAACCATAAGGCTAGAACCTAGGCTCTAAGGGAAGGAGAAAAGGAAGACCTCAAAATGAGGTCAATATTTACTTTTGTTGAATTTTGATTTTTATTTGAGCTCATTTTGAAGGAATTATTAAGATTATTTTTTATTATCAAATTATTATCTAAATTATCATAGGCATAAAAGGCCTCTAAACATAGTCTAATTTGATTACGTTATATGAGTCATCTTTTTCATTCGAAGAAGATGAAGGGGTTCTCTTAGCATTGATACATGACTCTCTCATTTGACATGAAGAGATTGTCAGTTGAGGCTGTTGCTTGGGAAAGCATCTATAATCATTTCCTTCATTTGTTTTTTAAGCTAGTAGATCTGTTAAGTTATGAAATATCTGGTGTGATCCATATTGTTCATAACGTTTATTTGACTAGGTTCTCGTTATGTTGCTCCTCATCACATGATTTATGCTTACTGCACATTTTCAGAATGTTGAACCCAAATTTATCCTTGAATCACAATCAAGGAATAGAGTGCTGGGAGGAGAGAGAATAGAGCATAATGAGAAAGGTATTTTGTTTGTGGCTCCAGGGAGTTAAATACCAGAATGTGATTTACATTTTATACCCCATATTTATAAGAATTAGAGTCTGTTTGAGGCAGTTTGTGCGTTTTAGGATAAGCAGCTTATCCTGAAACTCGGTCCACGGGTCGACAACAGGGGTCGACCCGCGGTCTGCGTTTAGTGTAAAAAACACAAACGCAATAGGCAGCGTATTCAAAAACGTGCGAACCACACGATCAGGCGCCGTTTTCAAAAAATATCACAAAACTTATAAGTTGCCCCAAACGGACCCTTAGTCTCCATAAAATGACATGTACAACTCTATATCATCCTTACACCTATGAAGACAAAATTGTTTTTAATAGTCATGTCCCTGCTAAAGTTAGATTTTTAGAGAGTTACTCCCTTGTTTAAATCTTTTACATGATGGGAAGACATTTTATCTTAGTTTGCCCACATACTCGGCCTCTCGTATTCGACTTATGAGTGATTTAATTGATGCTTCGGGTCGGTCTTGGGTAGTCCACTTCCAGATTATCCTGCTTGATCATCCTCTGCTTCTGGCTGGCTCAAGACCTACTCATTCTCTTGATCTAAGTAGCTACTTTTTGGTCATAAAATGATAAAATCTCAATCTAAATTTATAAATAATAATATTCAAATGCTCTACCCTTGCAAATAGTAACGTTTTCAATACTGTTTATGTAGCCATCCTTTCTCCAGGCTATAAAATTAAATAATATGGCCGCAAGGAATTATTGAAGAAGCAGCGAAATGTGGGGCCCGAACAGTTATCATCGCATATTTCCTTGGAATCTTCTGCCGTGGCGGAATTTCTTAATTGGAGAGAGAAGGACTCGCATTGGAGAGGAGAAAACAAATGAGCTCAAAACATATTAATAGGATGGACATCTATCATTTAAATCCCGAATCATTCCAGCGCAGCAGTCCAATCAATAAAGAAATTAGAAGTTGCATACAATTAGAAATGATAGGGGACTGTTTATAGTCAATCATTATTTTTATTTTATTTTTATTTTATTTTTATTTTAAGCTGAAATTTAATTATATTTGGATTAAACAAAATATTTATAATCACTTTTCTCTCTTCTTTTTTATTATTTTATCTACTTTTTCGATGTAAATATGTATGATAGTTTCAAATTAATTATTTTTCTTTATCTATGTAAAGATATGATGGTCTCTAACGGAAATATGGGATGTTTGGTGTTAGCAGCCAAGGACCTAATGAAGATAGTGGAAGCCATTAGCAATGATGTTGGTGAGTTCAAACCAAAAATTTTTTATTGAGTCCTACTTGCAAATTTTCAGTAATATGTCTTCATGTTTGTTACATTTCGATGATTATTATGGGATTATTGAAGTGAAACAACAGAGATTATTTTAGGGTTGTTTCAAAGTTATTGAAGATAAATTCATATATTCCACTTCAAACTGCAGAGATTATTTTGGAATTAATTCACTTCTATAACCTCGAAATAACACCACAGATGTTATTTCGGAGTTATTTTGGGTTATTCCACCTCAATAACTCTGAAATAACACCGTGGAGATTATTTCGGGATTATTGAAGAAAAATCCATATAATCCAGTTCAGTAACCACAAAATAACACCGCCGAGGTTATTGAAGGCTGCGGTTCTAATCCATCAACTTCCATGGTTATTTTTTTAGGTTGGCTCGAGATAGCAAATAGGACGGTATATTACTGGAGTCCGCACGTATAGCTATGTCCGGAGTCAGGACAGAAATTTTTTGTCAGGAAGCAGAGACAGGCATAAGCATGCACCGTCCTTGAATCTACTCAAAAGAAGTTGGGAAGCTTCAAATGCCTGAAAGGCAATCGGTTTTGAAACCATAACAAAACATAGCTTTTAGGAGTTGATATTACTTAAAGAAAGAAAAAAATTAGTTTTTGCAAACAAAAAAATAATAGATTATCCTAACAAAATTTATTGTTTGTCAAACCTATTTTTTAAAAATAATAATAAAAAAATCATTGCATCCTAAACGTCTTGTTAACCAACATATTATTGAGTGTCAAAAATAATTTTCAATATATTCTTAACAAGGCATCCTCCCATTATTTAAGATCCTGTCAAATTATTATCCAAAACTTTATAATTCTGATAATCTAAAATTAGTTTGATGGCCAGCTATTAAAGCTGCAAAAGGTTTTGAATCTTCCTCCTAGACAATATAGAAAAAAGTCAGTTTAGAGATATGCTTTTAGTATATTTTCTATAAATAAATAAACTATGAAGCTCATTTCAATAATGAAGGGGATTTGGTTAGCAAAAAGTAGGAAAAGTATCACAAATACATTCATATTGATCAGTTCAATTGAGAAGATTGAACTGATCAAAATTTAATGCCAAGAGGCAAGTTATAAAATTTCTTAACTGAGTAATACTATATTGTCTTATTTAAAACCTTTAAAAATTTTCATGTATTGCTAAAATAATTTAATTTAATATGAGAGTAATATATAATCATATAAACTATTAAGAATGTCAACCATTCTTGTATTTCTCGATTAGTGCTAACATATTAAGATTTACTCTTAAATTATAAGTGGAGTACCATAGTATTTTTAGGTCACCCGCTTATTATCCCATATTTGGACATTTAGCCTCATGTTTATTGACATGAGGAGTTCCCTAGCTTAATAAGAAAAAATTAAAAAACATCTTTAATATAAAATATATAACGACATGCATTGCTGTGGCATGTCCTATGACTTGAGGGGTGTTGTGGTGCATCATGTAGCCATATGATGTATTGAACTACGAATAGGGAGGATGCTAAGTTGGTTGATCTAGGTTTAGTTATGAATAAGATCCGAGCTAGCTATTAGTGCGGACTTTTAGTTTTGTCATTAGGCAAACTTCAGTGTTACAATACAGGATTAAAGATTATTGTGGGCTTGGAGCTAATCATTGAGCTTTCAAAGTTATTCCTTATGCTTGTGCTAAGATGGTAGGTAGGTGGGCTTGACCTAAACTTAGCTATAGGTCGGTTTTGTGGGTTGACAAGTTCTGAATTAACTTGCTCAGTTTTTGGTAAGCATCAAGTATCTCCAATTTCTTTGTAAATATTTCGTCAAAAGAATCAGAGAATTAAATTCTTTGGGTGGTCAATTAATTAATCAATTATGGAAGTGATTTCATTTTTTAGATTCCTTCCATTAAATATAGAAGTATGGTTTATGGAAGTATGCGTCTTTGCTGATTTGTTTCTTTGATCTCCTTCTTTTGATATTTAGGTTCCAAAACAAGCTATGAAAAATATAGGAAATAAGATTGAGATGACGAATTATTTGGCAATGGATGGAGAGTGGCAGGATCATTTGAGAGAAAGAAAAAGAAGAAGAAGAAGGTGAGAATTGAAGGTGAGAAGGACATTCTTGCTTACATGGAGGAACATGTAGATCCACTTCTACCAACTTCATAGCCCGTATGCAACAAGTTCAAGGGCATGAATGTGATCTCTCTTCTTACAAAGAGATATGCTAACACGGAAGGATAACATTCAATCAACATTTGGTGTTAATATATTTCTTTTTAAGTAGAAATATGAGAGAAATAGATTTTCACAGTTTCATTTTGTAAGAGTCCTTCCTTTGACAAATCTACATATTTTGAATCTATTACAAAGAATGTGAAAGGCTTCCCATGTTTCCTTCTTTCTTGAGGTCAAATACATGCATATGATTAAGGACGTCTAGAATGGAGTCCAACAAATCACATTTCCATCAAGTGTTAGTCAAAATTATTTGATGAAGACAAATGCCCTCTCGCTCAATCCATGCTGACCAAAAAGACCAAGATCACACAAAGTTCTTTGAGACATTATGATGAGAGAATAATGATTTAACTACCTGAGGCATGACCGCTAAAGATAGTTACAACAACCTCGTGCTCTCTTGCATGGTTGTGGACGGATTCTTATGGAGAACAGTAGAGAACTTAATCTCTAAATTTAAATTTATCTTATTGAGGATGAAGATGGAGTAGTACAAGCATGAATTCCCTGGTTGGTTGGTCGAGATTAAGGACTTTCTTGCAAACATTATGACAACCATCCAAAATTAAAATTGCACTGTTGAAGTCAAGTGCTTGTCTAGAAGAAAATCTTGGGGTCGACTTGATCAAATAAATTTTTGGCCACGAGAAAGTTTGTTAAAATGTTTTCTTTATAGTGACAGGACTTCTAAGAGGTTGCTACCTACTAAGTGTTAGAAATGACATAAAAATCAAGTATATATATTTTTTGTATAATTTTAAGGTTATTTTGTGTTTTTAATATATTTTGTTTGATTTTTTTTGCATGAAATTAACATTATAGTTTTTTGGAGACAAGGGAGAAAACACAATTACAATGTTGACATGAGTCAGAAAGTGTCGTAGTGTTAGATGCCTCAAACTCAAGGGAAAAAATTGAGAGCTTGACACCGTAATTCCAATTCCTGATGTTGAGGTGCCATATCCAATTGTCATAGAACTACATTTTTAATGCCTAAGTGCAATCATATAAGGGAGTTAGAGCAATTAAATCAACAGCTCAACCCCTAAATGCAATATTTGAGTGTCACTGCGTTACATTACAATGTCGTAACACCGTGACGAGATAAGGAAGTTGTTTCTTTGTTGTGGATTGTACTAGGGGGGATGAGTGAAAAGAATTGCAATGTGAAATGTATTTTTAAATACTTAATATAAAAGAAGTAGTTTGGAGTGTGTGTTAAAGGACTCAGTGTGTTTGTGTAATGTGAGAGGTGATCCACCCGATATTTATACTTACAATTATGATATGAAAATTGGAAACAACGGCAAAAACTTTTCTCCGCCGGATATATATGCTTATGATTTTAATATGAAAATTTTGATTTATAATGTGGATACTTCGCAAGTATACGTATCGTTTATCAAGTAATAAAGGACTTTTTGATTAAGCCTCGAGATATCGAACCCACAGGGAAAGTGAAAAATCTTTAAAGAAATAAGAAAATTATCTTTTTACTTTTTTAATTGGCTTTTGAAACTATGTTTTTATTTTGAAAAGTTTGATAGTTGATTTCACTCTTTAAATTTTCTTGTAAAAGTCAAACAAGAAATTAAAATGATAATAATTGTAAACACGGTATGAAAAACACTATTAACTAGAATATCTTTTTGTTTCCTTTATAAAGTAGTAATAATTATGAAAATATTGTTGTGGAAGTATTTAAATTTGTTGTGATAAATAGAAGCAAATGTATTCTTTACCCTTACTTGGTTCTATAAAGAACATTGGTTAATCTGAAATTTTATCATTTTGAACATGGTTAGGCAGGGAAGATACCAGCTCTCACTCTAGAGTTCCCTCATTTCCCTCCTCCTGGGGGCTAACTCCTCATAAAAAAATTCAAAACTTCAAACTAAATTAGGGGCTTTTAGCCTGTCACACTAAAAATTCTCTAATTTTACTCCCCTTTAAAACATCTTCTAATATATTGCATTCAATTAAATGAACTACAATTTTCACCCATATAATTGCATGTGATTCTTACTAACTTTTATGAGACAATACCGCATTGGATCTTACATAATCTCACCACAAATTTTACATTTTAACATGCCAATTTAAGAAGTAAATTAAGTTTATAGAATCAATCTTCATAATTTCTTCCAACTTTAAACACAAATACATTCCACAATAATTTTTCATGAATTACTTAATTCTTCATTTAAGAAAGAAAAAGATAAAGTAAACTACTCAGAATGCATTGAGAAAATACAAAAACTCGTTGATTTGAAATTAAAAATCACAAGAAAAACAACAAACACAACAAGTATTAATTAAAAACTAAATGTAACAACAAAAGTAAACACTTATCTGAAATCCTCTCCACAAGACTCAGGAAGTTCCTCTGAAACCTTGACTCTTCACTAAACTACTCCTCAGAGCAGGTCTCCCAACTCCGATGACTCAGAAATAGACTTCAGACTTCAATAAAAACTAAACCAAAGGAAATAAAAGAAGTGGGAAGAAGAAGGCTTCAATCCTACCCTTTTCTCTTTTCTACTCTCTACTCCTACCCCTAATGAAAAATATTATAAAAACTCTGTAAAAACTCTATTCAAAATGCAATCGAAGAGCCCCTAATCTTTCCTAAGACTCTCTTTAAAAATTAAACCAACAGGTGCCTTGGTGTCTCCTCAAAATGTGTCCAGATTCGATGTATCCACCAAATATTGCACCCCATCATTCAAACTTGCCGCCCAAAGGAAGTTATGGAAGTTACCACCAAGAGTTTCATCCCATACCCTTTGAAAATGGTGCCAAATTCAAGTTAATCTCGATTTTTAACTGTGGCGGCTAAGCGCCGGCCCAGCGGCACTTAGCCGCCATTGCCCAAATTTTCATTTTTCTTTTTTTTTTTCTCCAAATTTGATCCAATTTTGCTCCTTTCATCATAATCACTCATTTTCATCATACCTGCAAGAAAAACACAAAATACCTTCCATTAAAGTGTAATATCATCAAAAATAGGTATAAAAATGTGCATAAAAAATACTATATATTTTAGGTGTATCAAAATTCCCCAAACTTAAAATGTTACTTGTTCTCAAGTGACAGTTAATCTCATAGAAAAATTTTAACTTGCAAATTATGTAATGAGTTTCTTAGAAAGATAACAAAATTTTGTTCTAGAAATGGAATAGTCCAATTTAGAAAAAATTTCAGTAGTTTAGACCAACTTAAAGTTTACAAAGTTCTTAAGGAAAGGAAAATGACAAATATAAGTCTCTATCTAATTCAAAAATATTTGTAGATTCTTCAAAATATAGGATTCAAACATCTTATTTTTTTCACTTAAAAATCTTTATTTGAAAACAATTTTACTTACTATATTATAGCATTAAGCTTTAGATTTTCTCTGAACTTATATGTTAAACTTTAGGTATGGAACCAATTTTTGATTAGGCCCTTAAATCCTTAAGCATCTCCTCCCTTTTTACATACTATTTTTCACTTTTTCTTTTTCTTTTTCTTTTTTTTCTTTTTTTTCTTTTTCTTTTTTGGTTTTTTCTTTTTCTAAGGCAAGGATTACTGTATCTGGATAGACCTTTAATGATTTTGAATTCCACCCTTCCATTTAAAATAAAGGTCAGATATATATCTTTCACTTAAAAATCATAATAATAGTATCTGAAAATTATTCCTCAATAAATGAAATTTAAGCTTTGAAGAATAAAAGTCAAATCTTCTATTTATCCAAAAAAATAAAATTTCTTACTAAAGATAAATAGCTATATTTACATCTCTTCACTAAGAAAATTTTAACTTTAAGTTTTTCATGATTACTATAAATTTTCAAATAAATTCTTTTATTCATTTCTATATTATAAATTTTTTTTCCCTTAATATAACTTCATATACATAATTGTTCTCAATCAAGAAATAAGATTTATTTAAAGTATTCTTGAGAACAAATAAAATTTTAGGTTTTTGAAAAATTTTTGTTTTTAAAATTCCCCCCCAAACTTTAATTTTTAGTTAGGATAAAACATTTAAGCATAAGAAATGATACATTGGTGAGAATTAAAGACTAACATAACATGCTTTCAGGAATTTAAATATCCTAAATATGCAAGTATAACAATTTAAACAATAGGAGTAAAATGAAATCAAATTCAGTTTTTCAAAACATTTTCTTTTTATAACAAGAAAAGTAAAAATTTCAAAAGACCTCTATAGTAGTGGAGGTTTTAAAAGCAAATACACACCAACTGAAATCACACTGATACTAGATAGCAAATGGTAGTGGTAGATTTTTGTAAAGTTTTTAAGCATGCAGTTTCCTAAATAGTAGTTTCTATAGTTTTCTCTAATCTCCTAACAGTTTCAGAATTAAAGTACACCCTAAAAAAAAACTCTAGTACAACATACACATTAAAACATTTACTACCATACACACTACACTCAAAGCAACATATAAAACATCAATCCACCAACAATATATCTGAATATGCATAACAGATAGATAGTACAACTACAATCCACATACTATCAGAGTTCACATCACAATGCAATCATAAAAAAAAATACTAGACTAAGTACACAAAACATAGCACAACAACACAACATCTAAAACAAACAACAGACATCTATTCTTGATCCTCATCATCATCATCCTGCTCGTTTCAATCCCTGGATGGTACATAAGGTATGTAGAATGGATGAGGGGGCATCTCAGCACTCTGATCACCTCTAATCAGTCTATCCAAATAATGCTGATAATTCTCCTCATACTCATCATGTTTTACAATATATCTCTCCACATTATCCATCTTACCATCCATAACTTTCATATGCTCTCGAGTAAGACTCGCTTTCTTCAAAATTTCTCTTAATAAACCATTTTGTGAATCAGTAGATGATGAAGCACGTGAAGTAGTAGCACGAGAAGTAGATGCAGTAGAAGCAGAAGCAGAAACAGTAAAAGCCCTACCAAATCCTCCTCTCCAGCCAAATTCTGAATGTACAGTGTAAGCTCCAACGTTTACACTGGTGATAGGTCTCAAAGGTTGAAGTACCACTTCCCAGGTTTCAAATTTCACTTCAGACCGTTCACATAATGAATGAATCAGGGAAGGAAATCCCATACCCGTAGTAGTGGAAGATCTGGCACAATTCACAATATAATCATAAATGATCGCTCCAATATTTATAGGCTTCCCTTGCTGAATGCAATGGTTTAAAACAGTACTTTCCCTCGTCACTTCACTACTATGACTTGAAGGCAACAATTTAGAAGAGATAAAATAATGTCATGCCTTAGAAGTGACATTTAATTTGGAAGCAGGAAAATTCACTCTTCTATCATTTGCTATTTTCCATAATCCTCTTTCATCAGTCAAAAATCTCATTATCTCATCTAACTCTCCCTCCGTAGGATGAAAATTAGAATAAAAAAAAACATAGTAGGTGGCAGTTGATAGAAAGTATTAATTACCCCAGAAGAAAAGTCCACATCTTGCCCCCTAACCATCACCAAATTTTCTTCTGATGCAGGAAAATTCGCATAGAATTCTCTAACAACAGAAACAACAGCAACAGCGGAGAAGCAACAATAGTTCTCCCAGTTCCTCCTAGCAATCATATCTTCAATTACTTCCCCTGGCTTACTGAACACTCTCTCAGGAATCAATTTACGTGATTGCAATGCATCGACGTATCGTTCCTCAGCCCTCACACTAACAAATTTGTCAGAATTAAACTTCGTCTTTCCTCTCGCACGCTTTGACTTTGGAGCCATATCTAAAAATTCACGAAAAATTTACCATAAATTCCAAAATCAAACTAAACTTGCTAAATTATCTTCCAAAAGATGTTTCCACTAAATCCAAGCAATTTCTTAAGTTTTTTCTCAAATTTTCACCATGAATAGTGATTTTAAGAATTTCCAAAATGTACTCAAAATACATGGTGAAAAATAAAAAATTTGGACTTAGGAGTAGTGCTCTTACCTCAAGGAATCCAAATTTACAAATTTTTGTTGAGATCGGCTCTTAAATGGTCCAAATCAAGGATGCCCTAGACTCTCTCTCGCATGAAAACGATGGGTTGAAGATGAACAGGGGAGTTAAAATGGCTATTCACGGGTTTTTAAGTGTTGGGAACCAATTTTCGTAAACTGGCGCCTAAGTGTGAATCCTTCGGCGCTTAAGCGTTAGCACTCTGGCGCTTAGCCGCCAATACCCAGATTTTCACAATTAAGGTATATGCTTTAAAACACTTTGTTAATCACCCTTAATTTTCTTCAAAATAATTATCTCTTCCCTATAAATCTTCCAATATTCCAATTTAAATGTTTAATATTCATCGATTCCAAACAAATTTCACACAAACACAAAATTATATTCATTAAAACAAACATATCATTTAATACAATCCTAGAATTTCTATCCACATACATAGGATGAAATTTTCTAGATACAAGAGACTTAATCTCAAACTTATAAGTTTACATCTCTAGGATGTAACTATCACATCATAAGGTGTAATTAAAACTCAAACATGAACACTAAACACACCAAACAAAAGAACACTAAACATATTAAACAAAAAACATAAGAACACAAAACATATAAGAACAAAGCACACTTAATTCCACTCCCCGTTAAGCTGATTATATCCAAAACCGCTATTGTTCTCATTTGCCCCTTCTGGAATATAAATCTGATAGAACTGGTGATATTGTTCATTCTTATATCTTCTTCTTCAATCCATTTGTTCTTCAAAAACATCGGCTTATCCGCTTTTTCCACGTATCTTGAATGACTGAATTACATCTTCAGTTGTCATCCCATGTGCTCCAAATGTAAGTTAGTTTCATTGTTCTTTGCTTCCATTGATGTCACTCTAGCTTCAATTTTTGCAATTATTTCTGCAATCCCTTGAATATTAACAGAAAGAAATCCATTGAATAACTCTTTAGCACTGTCACTAATGAACTTACTCTTGTCAGAATCTTGCTTCTTCTTAATCTCATTCTCCCAGGAAGACATGATGTACTCAAAATACTCTTCTTAAGATTTAGAAAAGAAAATAAGACTTGGGGCAATTGTTTCTCTTAAATCAGGTTCTTTTTATAGACTTGGGAAGTGCAAAAACTACCCCAAGACGTTTTTAAACTCAAAAATAACTTCCAAAATCTCTTTCTCACGATTTAGGCTTCTGGAATATCATTTTTCACATTTTTTGTAACTCCGGCGCCTAAGCGGCAACTAGGCGGCGCTTAGCCGCCAGTGCTCAATTTAGCACAGGTCTGTCTAATGTCCAAATTTTCATTCTAACTCCTCTAAGTCATCAAATAAGGTCAAATAAACTCTATTTAGTTTATAAACTCCAAATTACTACCACTAAAAACATAAAAACAAACCAAACAAATCAAACAAAGCACACAAAACAAACATAAAGCAAAGCACACAGATAAATATGGGTTGCCTCCCACAAAGCGCTTGGTTTAACGTCTTCAGCCTGACAAACCCAGAACTCATTTTGAGTGACCCAACATTAGATTCTCATCAGACTTAGATTGCTTGACTGAAAAATATGGTTTAAGTCTATTTCCATTAACTTTAAATATTTTTCCAGTCTTAGGATCTTGAATATCCACAGCTCCATAGGAATAAACTTTCATCACAATAAAAGGACCGATCCACCTGGACTTAAGTTTTCCAGAAAAAATTCTCAATCTGGCATTATACAACAAAACTTTCTATCCTGGCACAAGATTTTTAGTAATAATTTTCTGATCATGCCATAACTTCATCTTTTTCTTATAAATCTTAGCACTTTCATAATATTCATTCCTTATCTCTTCAAGCTCATTTAATTACAATAATCTCTTCTCAGTAGCATCTTTCAAATTATAATTGAACTCTTTAATAGCCCGAAATGCTTTATGCTCAAGTTCAATAGGTAAGTGACAAGCTTTTCCAAAAAGCAACCTACATGGGGACATTCCTATAGGGGTTCTGTAGGCAGTCCTATAGGCCCACAAAGCATAATCCAATTTGATTGACCAATCATTTCTATTTGGATTAACAATCTTTTACAATATTCTTTTAATTTCATGATTGGATAATTCAACCAAACTACTTGTCTGCGGATGATAAGCAGTAGCAATGTGGTGATTAATTTGATATTTCTTTGCTAACTTTCCAGTAATCGCATTTCTAAAATGACTTCCCCCATCAGTTATGATTACTCTTGGTATTCCAAATCTGCAAAATAAATTCCTCATAAAAAACTTTGCAACATTTTGAGCATGACATCGAGGTAAAGCAATAGCTTCAATCCATTTGGAAACATAGTCTACTGCCATCAAAATATAAACATTTCTGAAAGATGGTGTAAATTGTCCCATAAAATCTAATCCCGAGATATCAAATATTTCAACTTCCAACATATAATTGAGAGGCATCTCATTTCTCCTAGAAATATTGCCTACACGCTGACATCTATCACAATTTTTAATATAAACATTCACATCCATAAAAATTGTAGGCCAATAAAATCCAGATTGTAAGATTTTATATGCAGTTTTATCACTTTCAAAATGTCCCCCATAATCAGAATCATGACATTTTTGAATAATTTCATAAGTCTCTTCCAAAGGTGCACATCTTCAAATTATAAGATCCTTTCCTTGTTTATATAAAAATGGGTCATCTAAAAAATAAGTCTTAGCATCAGACATAAATTTCTTCTTTTCCTGATATGTCAAACCATAGGGTATAATATCACTGACAATAAAATTTACTATGTCTGCATACCACGGAACACGCTACTCATTAACAGTGAACAATTTTTCATCAGGAAAATGTTCATTAATTTCTTCAACATCACAGAGAGATTTTTCAATTTCAAGCCTAGAAAAATGATTAGCAATTTGATTTTCAGAACCCTTTCTATCTACTACCTCAAAGTCAAATTCTTGTAAAAGAAGAATCCATCTTATCAGTATCGGTTTTGCATCTTTTTTCTTCATTAAGTATTTGATAGCAGAATGATCAGTATGCACAACACATTTAGTTCCAATTAAATTTGATCGAAATTTATCAAAAGCAAAAACTATAGCTAACAACTCTTTCTTAGTAGTGGTATAATTAATTTGAGCTTTATTAAGAGTTTTACTAGCATAATAGATTACTTTGAAAATCTTATCATATTTCTGTCCCAAAACAACACCAATAGCATAATCACTAGCATCACACATTAATTCAAAAGGTTTTTCCCAATTTGGTGAAATTATTACAGGTGCGGTGATTAATTTTCCTTTTAATGTTTCAAAAGCTTTGAGGCAATCATCATTAAAATTAAAAATTGCATCCTTTTCCAGTTAACAACATAAAGGATTTGTGATCTTTGAAAAGTATTTGATGTAACACCTGTAGAATCTAACATGTATTAAAAAACTTCTAATTCCCCTTACATTGATTGGGCAAGGTAAATTAGACATAACTTGAATTTTTACAGGATCTACCTCTAAACCTTTTTCTGAAATCTGATGTCCCAAAACAATTCCGCCTGCTACTATAAATTGACATTTTTCCCAGTTAAGGGCAAAATTAGTTTCTTCACAGCGTTTTAGAACCTTAGATAAATGTTCTAAACATGATTCAAATGAAATTCCAAACACTGAAAAGTCATCCATAAAAACTTCAATCCCTTTTTCAATTAAATCACAAAAAATAGCCATCATACATCTCTGAAATGTAGCAAGGGCATTACATAAACCAAAGGACATTCTTCTAAAAGCAAACGTACCATAAGGACTGGTAAATGTAATTTTCTCTTGATCCTGAGGAGCAATTTAAATTTGGTGGTAACTAGTATATCCATCCAGAAAATAAAAGTTTTTATGCCCAGCCAGTCTATTCAACATTTGATCCAGAAATGGGAGTGGAAAGTGATCTCTCCTTGTGGCAAGATTTAATTTTCTATAATCAATGCATATTCGCCACCCTATAACTTGTCTTGTTGGTATTATTTCAATCTTTTCATTAACAGTCACAGTCACTCCTCCTTTCTTAGGAACACAGTGAATAGGACTGACCCATGCACTACCTGAAATAGGGTAGATAATTCCAGCATCCAACCATTTTAAAATTTCTTTCTTAACAACGTCTTTCCTGATAGGATTTAATTTCCTTTGGGGATCAGCCCACGGTTTAAAATTATCTTCCATAAGAATTTTGTGCATACAAATTAAAGGGCTGATTCCTTTAATATCAGCAGTTGTCCATCCAAAGGCTTTCTTGTGCTTTTTTAAAATTTCAAGCAAACTCTCTTCTTCTTTTTCAGCTAATTGAGAGGAAATTATAACCGGCAAGGTTAAGGATTCACCTAAAAAATACTTCAAAATATCAGGAAGCATTTTTAACTCAAGTTCAGGAGGTTTTTCAATTGATGGACCATAAGATTCATCTTTTTCAGTTAAATCCAATAATTCAAAACTTTCACGAACATACTTTAACTCTTCCTCTTAAAAATCTTCAGAATCAAATAACTCCTCTTCTTACTTATGTTCCAATTCTTCTCTTTAAGATTTTTCTTCATAAGTTGACTTGAAATGACATTCACGGAAATATTTGATAACATCCATCCTATAACATTCATCTTCTTTACCTCTAGCAGGATATTTCATCGATTTTGAAATATTAAATGTAACAGCCTGATCATGGTTAATTCCCTTTTTTGCACATCTATCATGGCTCGGTCTGTAGCTAAGAAAGGTCTTCCCAAAATTATAGTTATCTCTTTATCTTCCTCCATATCTAACACAATGAAATAAACAGGAAAAATAAATTGATCCACTTTAATCAAAACATCTTCTATAACTCCTTTAGGATATGTGATCGAACGATCTGCTAATTGCAGAGTTACAATAGTTGGGGTTATTTCTCCTAGTCCCAGTCTTTTGAATATTGATAGAGGCTTAAGGTTAATGCTTGCACCCAAATCACATAAAGCTTTTCCGTAGAATCTATCTCTGATTGCACATGAAATTGTGAAATTACAAAGATCTTTAAGCTTTTCAGAAAGCTTTTTTTGAATTATTGCACTGCAATCCTCACTAAGTGCAACAGTCTCGTTATCTTCAAACTTCCTTCTCTTGTTAAGAATATCCTTCATAAGTTTCGCATAGCTTGACATTTTTTCTAAGGCTTCAGCAAATGAAATATTAATAGTAACCTTTTTAAATATCTCCAAGAATTTTAAAAATTGCTTATCCAACTTCTGAGGAAATGGATGTGGTGGTTTTTCTAAATCAACCTTAGGTAGAGAAACAGTTCTTTCCAAACCTTTCGGAGCGTCCTCTTTTGGTTCTTCAATCTCTTCTTTCTCTACTTCAGTTTCTTTTTGAACTCTATCTTCCAATTCTCTTCTAGTTCTCAGTTGAATTGCTTTTACTTGTTCTTTATTCTTTTCTCTTGGATTTACTTCAGTATTACTTGGAAGCATTCCTTGGGATCTATTACTTAAGGCATTTGCAATTTGTCCCAATTGATTTTCAATATTTTTGATGGTTGCTCCTTGAAAATGTAATTGATTTCCTATATGTGACACCACTTCTTCAATAGACAACTTCTTCTCCTTTAATTGTAAAGCATTGTTATAACCTGAAGGATAAGTTAATCTATTATTATTATTATTTCCTTGGTTGTTCCAATTCATCAATGGGTTTACTTGGTGGTTCCCCTATTGTTGATTAACACCACCCTGATTATTGGTATTCCAGTTAATATTTGGATGGATCTTCCAACCTGGGTTATAATAATTGAATTATGGGTTGTTAGGCTTAATTATAACATTCACAATTTCTGGTAAAGAATAAGAATTAACCATTTGGCCTAATGAATTTTCTTCAATCATGGAATGTGGCTGACAAAATTCATCCCAAATTGGTCTATCTTCTTTGAAACAGCAGCAACTTGATTTGCTAACATTGTAAAAGAATCATTTTCAAAAACACTGGCTACCTTTTTAGGATTTTACCTTTCAGAAGGCCATTGAAAATTATTAGTAGCCATTTCTTTAATTAAAGCATAAGCATCTGAAAATGGTTTAGACATTAATGATCCCCCAGCAGCAGCATCAATTATCGATCTAAGAGATCCAACTAATCCATTATCAAAAGTTTGAATTATTAACCAATCTGGTATCGATTGACGTGGACATTTCCTGAGGAGATCTTTAAATCTTTCCCATGCTTCATATATTGATTCCCCTTCAAACTGACAAAAAGATGTAATATCATTTCTCAACTTAGCAGTCTTAGATGGTGGAAAATATTTAGCAAGGAATTTTTGTGACAGTTCATCCCAAGTTCAAATTGATCTAGGTACTAACGAATGTAACCATATTTTAGCATTATCCCTTAGTGAGAAATGAAAAATTCTAAGTCTAATAGCATCATCCGAAACACCATCATATTTAAAAGTAGCACACAACTCTAGAAATTAGCAAGATGCAAATTAGGATGTTCAGTTGTTGCTCCCCCAAACTGATTATTAGACACCATTTGGATAATATGAGGTTTAAGCTCAAAAGAATTATCAGCTACAACATGGTTTTGAACACTACCACGAAGTTCATCCACTATAGGGTTAACATAATCTCTTAAAGGTCTTAATTCTTGATGGATACCAACATTTTGATCTTGATGATTTGTCATTTCTTGAATATTTTATCTTTTTCTGTATTTTTAATTTTTTTAATTTTTCTGATAGTTCTTTTTAATTCAGAATCGTAAGGCACAAGTCCCTCAGAACCTGAACTATGCATACAACAACAAAACAAACAAAACATAACACGCTAACAAAAATAAAGAAAAGTAAAAAATTTAAAATTTCTTAATTTTCTTTAAAATGTAATTTTAATTAATTTCTTTCTCCGGCAACGGCGCCAAAAACTTGATTCACCTGATATTTATACTTACAATTATGATATGAAAATTAGCAACGGTGACAAAAACTTTTCTCCGCCGGATATATATGCTTATGATTTTGATATAAAAATTACGATTTATAATGTGGATACTACGCAAGTATACATATCGTTTATCAAGTAATATAGGACTTTCTGATTAAGCCCCGAGATATCGAACCCACAGGGAAAGTAAAAAATCTTTAAATAAATAAGAAAATTATCTTTTTACTTTTTTTAATTGGCTTTTGAAAGTATGTTTTCATTTTGAAAAGTTTGATAGTTGATTTCACTCTATAAATTTTCTTGTAAAAGTCAAACAAGAAATTAAAATGATAGTAATTGTAAACGCGGTATGAAAAAACACTATTAACTAGAATATCTTTTTCTTTCCTTTATAAAATAGTAATAATTATGAAAATATTGTTGTGGAAGTATTTAAATTTGTTGTGATAAATAGAAGCAAATGTATTATTTACCCTTACTTGGTTCTATAAAGAACATTAGTTAATTTGAAATTTTATCATTTTGAACATGGTTAGACAGGGAAGATACCAGCTCTCACTCTAGAGTTCCCTCATTTCCATCCACCTGGGGGCTAACTTCTCATAACAAAATTCAAAACTTCAAACCAAATTAGGGGCTTTTAGCCTATCACACTAAAAATCCTCTAATTTTACTCCCCTTTAAAACATCTTCTAATATATTACATTCAATTATATGAACTGCAATTTTCACCCATATAATGACATGTGATTCTTACTAACTTTTAAGATATAATACCGCATTGGATCTTACATAATCTCACCACAAGTTTTACATCTTAACAGGCCAAATTAAGAAGTAAATAAAGTTTATAGAATCAATCTTCACAACTTCTTCCAACTTTAAACACATATACATTCCACAACAGTTTTTCATGAGTTACTTACTTCTTCATTTAAGAAAAAAAAGATAAAGTAAACAACTCAGAATGCATTGAGAAAATAAAAAAACACATTGATTTGAAATTAAAAACCATAAGAATAACAACAAACACAACAAGTATTAATTAAAAACTAAATGTAAGAACAAAAGTAAACACTTATCTGAAAATCCTCTCCACAAGACTCAGGAAGTTCCTCTGAAACCTTGAATCTTCACTAAACTACTCCTCAGAGCAGGTCTCCCAACTCGATGACTCAGAAACAGACTTCAGGCTTCAATAAAAACTAAACTAAAGAAAAGAAAAGAAGTGGGAAGAAGTAGGCTTCAATCCTACCCTTTTCTTTTTTCTACTCTCTACTCCTACTCCTAATGAAAACTCTTATAAAAACTCTGTAAAAACTCTCTTCAAAATGTAATAGAAAAGCCCCTAATCTTTCCTAAGACTTTCTTTAAAAATTAAACCAAAAGGTGCCTTGGTGTCTCTTCAAAATGTGTCCAGATTCGATGTATCCACCAAAGAATGCACCCCTTCATTCAAACTTTCTTCCTAAAGGAAGTTATGGAAGTTACCACCAAGAGTTGCATCCCATCCCCTTTGAAAATGGTGCCAAATTCAAGTTAATCTCGATTTTTAACTGTGGCGGCTAAGCGCCGGCCCAGCGGCGTATAGCCTCCAGTGCCCAAATTTTCATTTTTTATTTTTTTGCTCCAAATTTGATCCAATTTTTCTCCTTTCATCATAATCACTCATTTTCATCATACCTGCAAGAAAAACACAAAATACCTTCCATTAAAGTGCAATATCATCAAAAATAGGTATAAAAATGTGCATAAAAAATATTATATATTTTAGGTGTAACAAGAGGCAGTGAAATGACTATTGATATAATTCAATTTTTATGTGAATTCATCAGCTTTTATTCCAGCATTTTTCCTAGTATTTTGCAATATTTATCATGGATTTAAATTTATGAAATGTTTTATTGGTGATGTGAAAGATACAATAGATCGTATGCACATTTCAGAATGAGAAAAACTAAGGAAAATGATACAATAATTGGTGTGACTATTCCATTGGTGGGGAAATTTTTGTTCGACAACACTATAGTGTCATTCGAAAGACATTCTATCTAGATGATCAGGCATGACATTCCAAATAATAATATGTCCCCCAAAAGGAATAGAATATTGCCTTTGAAATGAGTCTAATAACCTGGATGATGAAAGCCTTCTTTCAATCTACAGAATCAGGAGTTTTCCCTTACCTTAGGGGTGTAAGATAAGGTTTATCTTAATAATAGGGTCTTGCTTCCTGTAAGGGCAAGTCCTAACTGCCCTAGGATTTTATAATCAAATTAACTTAGGTTAAGTGTATAATCATGAGTTATGGTGGCTACATTAGCAAACCTAGGGTTCATGTCAAATCTGTTTAGGTTCTAATTTGAAGTTCCATATTCAATTAATCATTTTTTTAATTCCTAGATCTTGTCAGGCATATTGGATAATAAATTTTTTCTAAGTTTTGAAGTTTGTTATTTTTATTATTTTTCTAGAAGAAAACCACTTGAAAGGAACTTTTGTCTTTTGTTTTTTTATTTAAATTTCTTTAATTTTTATTTTTTAATATGAAAAATACAATAAAGCATGCAATAACGTAACATAACATGAAATAGCACAATAATACATAGAAACATGCATAAAATAACATAACTATAGCCTTAGATTTGACTTGGGCTGATTCAGGGTAAATTAGGTTTAAGTCGGGTCGACAAGTAAACCTAAGTTAGTCGTGGGTGAAATTAGGATTAAATTAGGTCAAGATGGATTGACTTGGGTAGGCTTGGGTCTGATTTAGGTTGACCTAGGTAGGTTAAGGTTTCATTTGGTTTGACCTGGGTTGACTTGGTTGACGTGAGTAGATTAGTATTTGATTTGGGTTGACTCAGATAGATTTAGAATTTTTTTGGGTTGATATGAGTTTACTTAAGTGGCTTAAAGTTTAATTTACATTTACCAGGGGTGACTAAGGTTGACCTGAGTAGATTAGGGTTTGGTTTTGGTTGATTCGGGTTGGTTTGCGTTGACTCGAGTAAGTTAAGGCTTAACATTGATTGAACCTACTTGACTTGAGTTGATCTGACCAGGTTAGAATTTAGTTTGGATTGTTTCAGGTAGATTAAGATCTGGTTCGAGTGGACTCGAGTTAATCTAGGTTGGCTTAGGTTTGGTTTAAGTTAACCTGGGTTGGCTTAAGTTTGGTTCGGTTTAAGGCTTGGGCTAGGTTGGGTCAGGTCTTAGTTGGGTCCAACCTTGGTTAGGTCTAGGTTTTGGGCTAGGTTGGGTCAGGTCTATGTTAGGTCAAAACTGGTTTAAGTTTAGGGTTAAGGCTAGGTTGGGTCAGGTCTGGGTTGGGTCAGGCCTAGTTTAGGTTTAAGGTTCAGGCTAGGTTGGATCAAGTCCGGGTTGTGTCAGACCTTGGTTAAGTTTATGGCTTGTGCCAGGTTGGGCTAGATCTGAGCTATGTCGGGTCCAGTTTGGGTGATGTCTGGGTTGGGTTAAACCCGGCTTAGGTTTTAGGTTAGCATAGGCTAAACCAGACTTGGGTCGTGTCTAGGTTGGATCAGATCTGGTTTGGGTCAGATTTGGGTTAGTTTTGCATTTGGTTAAGCTAGATCTGAGCTAGGTCGAGTCTAGGCTAGGTCAAGTCTATGTTAGATTTGACCTGGGATAGATTGAGCTAGACTTGTGCTAGGTTGGTTCTAGGCTGGGTCAGGTCCGGGTTGGGTCATGCCTTTGTTAGGTTTGGGTTAAACCGTTTTAGAGAATAAGATTAGGTTGTGTATGGGTTGGCATGAGTCTAACCCATCCCCAAGCCTAATCCAAAGATGTTGAGTTAACCTAACCTACTCTTAAATTAAGCACTAAAGAATAAACATAACTTAAAATACTTAACTTAAACAGAGAAGAATAACTTACAAAGGTGACAGCTGACCAAAGATGAATGAAGGTTTGCGGAGAAAAATAGAGGAAGACAGTCTGAGTTAGAAGTGTTTGGAAAACTTTGAGGCACGCTTTAACTTGATTCTGGATTCCCTCTTAGAGGTGCACAATTGCTTTTTAATAGGCTATGGCGACTGTCCTTGGCCATCGATCAAATGGGAGATCGACGACCTGGATTACTCTAGTGTTTCCACAACCATCAACAGTTGCCAGATGTTTTGTAGTTGTCCAATCAAATGAATGGTCAAGATGAGGATCTGTAGACAAAGGTTACGGGTCAGTGACATAGCCAATGGAGATGACCACGTTAGTAGAATTTGGGGTGTGGCCATGCCCAGGCTGGGGCATGGCTTTGCCCAAGCGTTGTCACACCCTAGGCCTGACGTGATACACCACACTAAATGGAGCACAATGCTTTTTCTTATGGTTCAAAGGCACTGAGACCTTTCTGAAAGCTCCATATGACTCTAAAAGGTGCATGTGATCCAAAAATGAGATAAAAAATGGACCCCCTAGTATGTGTGGTAACCTATTCAAAGTACGACGTACATATTGGCTTTGAATGAAATAATTTATGAGAAAATTTATGCTTGGATTTCTGAGATATAGTTTTGGTATCTACTAGGGACTTTATTTTTATTTTATTTATCTGGCCAAATTTTGGAGGAAAACCTTGTGGATTCACATCCAACCTAAGAGAAGAAAAAGATTACTAAATTAGGAAGGACAACACAAGACCATATCATTCAGCTTGAATAATAGTTAGAAGGAATATTGGAAGATACTTATCTTAGAAGGAAAGTGCAAGGACTCACATCCAACCTAAGATAGAAGGATTTAAGATTTTGAGTGTCTATGTTAGGCAGGAAAGCATGAGGACTTACATCCAACATAAGATGAAAACTTTTAAGATTTGAAAATGACTATGTTCAGCAGGAAAGCATAAGGACTTATGTCCCACCTAAGATGGAAAGATTTAAGATTTGAATATCTTTATGTTCTACAGGAAAGTACAAGGAATTACATCCCACCTAAGAAAAAATGATTTAACATTTGAAAATGTCTATGCTCGACAGAAAAGCACAAGTCTTACATCTCACCAGAGATAGAAATATTGAAGATTATGAAATTAACTATGCTCAGCGGGAAAGCATAAGGATTTACATCCCACCTAAGATAAAAATATTTAAGATTTAAAAATTTATATTCTAGGAAAGAAAGCATAAGGAATTTCAAGAAACATAAGATGGAAAGATTTAGGATTTAAAAGCGTCTATGCTCATCAACAAAGCAGAGACTTACCTTCCACCTAAGACGAAATGATTTAAGAGTTGAATATGTATTTTCTTGGCAAGAAAGCATCAGAACTTACATCTCACCTAAGGCAGAAAGATTTAGGATTTGAAAAATTCTATGCTCGGTAGGAAATCATAAGGACTTACATCCCACCTAAGTTGAAAGGTTTGAGATTTGAAAGCCATATTTGGACACAATGGAAAAAAGAGAATATAGGAAACTATTCTCGATCTAAGTAGTGTACAAGGCGACTTGCCTATAATTTATAAAGGGGATCTATACCAATAAAAAGTCGAGGGTTTAGATTAAAGTAGATAGTATAGAACTACCTATCCTAAGATCCAATACATAACATAGAGGTACTCCACTGAGGAATGGCTTATATGGGTTCTTCACAATGTGCAATGACTATACTAGCGAGCTGCACCTACTTTACTACTTTTACAGAGTCAAGACATTGGCTTATCAAATCCTATGCAGGTCTAAAGTCAATGAACCAAAAAAGAGTTGTTAAGTTTGTTTTATTGTTTGTTTTGTTTTGATTTGTTTGAGTTTGTTATTGGGTTTTCAATGATTAAGGCAAAGAATGGTTCCTAATAAAACTTAGTTTGTCTCAAAATTAGTTCAATTAATCAAGGTACTACTCCTTCATACCCAAAAATATAACGCATAAATAGCAAATCAAAAAATCTGAATAGTGAGCGCTTATCTCGATATTATTTATATGTAAGGATTTAGGAAGTTGACACCACTACTTGAAGATTTTAATCCCTGACAAATGTGCCAAAAACATGATCCCTGGTTTCTGGTATTTATACTTGTGGAAATATGATTTATAATTATATTTAATTTAATGGATTCTACGCAAGTATACATATTGTTATCAAGTAATATAGAAATTTCTGATTAAGCCCCTAAATATCGATCCCACGGGGAAATTTCTTTTGGATATTTAAAAATAATAAGGAATTAGATCACAAAATCTATTTAGAAAAAGTTACTTAAACAGTTTTAGATTACAGAAAACATGAAAATGCGATTCTTTTTGAATTTTCTTATATTATAAAAAAAAGTGAACAATTATCTAACTATAACGAGATTTTTGTAAGATAAAAGAAGTATAAATGGAAATATCTTTTTTCCTTATCATGAATAAGTAATAAGTACAGGAGTTCTGTCATGGAAGTATTCATAATTTGTTGTGCCAAATAAGAGCAATGCTGTTCTTTACAACTATAGATGCTATAAATAATATTGGCTAGTTTAAAGTTTGAATAGTTTTGAAGACGGGTCAGGTAGGGAAGATACTAGCTCTCACTCTAGAGTTCACTCCATTCCTTCCACCTGGGAGCTAAATTCCAGCATCAAAACCTAAAATAATAAACCAAATTGGGGGCTTTAGTCTGTCACCCAAAAGTCGTCTAATTTTTACCTATCAAAATATATTTCCCTATTTATTTGTAAAAAATTATGTGAATTACTTTCTCATTCATAAAATCTCATGTGATTTATACCAATAATTGAATGAGACGATACCTACAAGGATCTTTCATGTTCTCACAAAAATGTTCACATCTTAATTGGCCAAATCAAGAAGTAAATAAAGTGCATGGATTAAATCAACATTACTTATTCTAACATTAAAGATTAGTACTTCCACAACTTCCATCCAAAATCTAATTACTTTTCATTTTAAGAAATAAATTAAAGAAAACTACTCAAAATCTATGGAGAAAACATAGCAACAATTAGTTTTAAAAGTAGAAATCATGTTAAAACATAAGAAGTCTAAATTAAAACCAAATGAAGTACAAAGACAAAATCTTATCTCAAGTTCCTCTCCACCAAACTCTTGAAGTTCCTTTGAATCTCTTCTTTTCTCTTACAATTCTCCATAGGACTAGTTGCCCCTAAAATCTCTCTAATACAATGGATTTTTACTTAGAAATCTTCACCCACCTTCCCTTTCACTAGGAATGCGATAAGTGTGAAGAAAACCTAAGTAATAATCCTACAACTTCTCACTATAACTAATCTCTCTACACACACTAATTCAACTTTCTAACCCCCTCTCCTCCATTCTCTAAGTCCTTCCTTTTCTATTTTCTTAAAAGGTTCCTTGATGTCTCTTCAAAATGTATCCATATTCAATGAATTTTTCAAAAATGCATCCTTTCAAGTGCTTTTTGCATGTCTTTTGGCACCCTTGATCAGTTACCCACGTTCGTACCAAAGGTTACCTCAAACACCCCTTCAAAATTTACTAAAAATTCCTTTAAATTGCAAAGTAACTACCCTATGCTTAAGTGTGGGATCTCTGGCGCTTAGGTGCAGCCTTCTCTGTCTGATGGCACTTACGCATCAGATCTGGGCAGTTAGGCGCCCAAGTTCAATTTAGCACCTTCTTCATTTTTGCTCTAAATTTGATCATTTTTCACTTTATTTGATATACTTAGTCCATTTAATTGTACCTGAAATAAAAACACACAAATACCTTCCATTAATGTGCAATAACATCAAAAACAGGTATCTAAATATGTACAAAATTAGTATATATTATAGGTATATCAAATTTCCCAAACTTAAAATGTTACTTGTACTCAAGTGACACCGCAATCTTTCAAAACCAATATAAGCAAATTATGTGGACGAGTTTTTTCAGGAGATTCTAAAATTTTATTCTAGAGTTGTAGTATTCCAATTTAGAAAAAAACTTTAGTGAATGAGTCCAATTTAGCGTTTAAAAAATCTCTAAAGTGAAAAAGTATGAAAAGATGAGTTTCTATCTAATTCAGAAATATTTGTAGATTTTCTAAATGTAGAGTTTAGGCATTCTATCTTCTTCACTTAAAGTTTGGATAGGCCTTAGATGAGTTACTCACTATATTATATCCTTAAGCTTAAGAGTTTCTCAAGTCTTTTCAATTAAAAAGATCATATGTGGAACTAAATTTTGATTCAGAACTAATCCTCAAGCTTCTCTTCCCATTTTTTATGTACTATACTTCACTTTTTTTTTATTTTTACTATTTTTTATTTGGCAAAGATTACTATATCTGGATAGGGCTTAGATGATTTTGAATTCTACTCTTCCTTTCCTAAAGCAAAGGTTTGATATATATATCATTTACTTAAAAATGTAATAACAGTTTTGAAAATTACTTTTAATAAAAGAAATTTAAGCATTGAAAAAAAAAAGTCTAATTCTTTCATAGTTTTCAAAAATACAACATCTCTCACTAAAGATAGTTGCACCATATTTAACATCCCTTCATTAAGAAAATTTTTAGCTTGAAATTTTTCTTAATCACTATAAAGTTTTAACCAAATTCTCTTACTCATTTTTAAATTTAAATTACCTTAATATAACTTCATACAGATAATAATTTTTTTTTTCAAATAAAAAATCAAATTTATTTGTAGTTTATTTGAGAACAAAGAAATTTTATTTTTTGAAAATTGATTTTTCATTCCGCCCAAACTTAAATTTTTAATAAGATTAAACATTTTATCATATCATATATATAGACAGAAATGAAAAAATTTAAATATTATGCTTACAGAGATTTTCATATCCTATGTATACAAGTACAAAAACTTAAAAACAGGAGTAAAAATGATCAATTTTCATTTTGATTTTAACATATATGAGATTCAAAATACTTCTATGTAGTGGAGGTAAATATAAAAGCAAATCTCACAAACTAACATGATATCACAACCACAGCAAAAAAAAAAATACATGTTAGTAAATTGAAACTTAATCAAAAAATTTTAAATGAAGTTAGCTCTTTTTTAGACTTCCTTAAAGCAGTAGGAATAAGTTCAGCACAAACAAATAAAGTACATTTAAAATAAAAGAGTTCACATAATTACTACCACATCAACAATACATAACTACACATTCCAAAAAATCACAACAACAAATTCTATCACAACGACAAAATATCACAATAGTCCAATTAACAAAACAAATAAAAGTTCAAACATAACTCAACATAATCCAATCACTACTCATCTTTATCACCATCATCATCATCTTCATCATCATCATCATCCCAGAAACTAGTAGAATCATAATGAGGATACTATGGATATAATAGAAATACTACACTCTGATCACCTTGAATGAGTTTCTACGAAGATGTGTTGTATTTCTCTTCATAATCATAATGCCTTCTCAAGTAAGTATCAATATGATCTATATAATTTTCTAAATTTGATACCTTATATGTAGCATAGTCGATGTTATCCATCATCCTTTGTAGTAATTGAGTCTGTGAATCTAGAATGGTAGATCTGCCATGGGATGTAGATGCACTAGATGTTGAAGCATTCGAAGTAGAAGCACCAGAACTTCTAGAAAATCCTCCTCTCCAGCCAAAAATAGAATGCTCAAAATAAGACATCACATTCACACTAGTAATGGGCTTTATAGGTTGTAGAATCTCCTCCCAAATATCAAATTTCACACCAGCTTGCTCAAATAAAAAAAAATATTAAGGATGTGAATCCTAAACTTGCAATAGTGGCAGCTTAGACAGAACTGGTGATAACCTGATAAATTAGAGATTCAATATTAATCAGCTTATACTGCTGAATGTAGTAGTTTAGTGTAGCCCTCTCTCTGGTCACTTCACTAAAATGGATCGTAGGGTGTAGACAAGCAGAAATAAAATAGTGTCATGCTTTTGTTGTGTCATCCATCTTTGTTGTAGGAAAAATTCAGTCTTCATCCACTCATAATTTTTCATAATACTCTTCTAGCAGTTAATGAAGAAATGATCTCATCTAGCTCCTCCTCCTCCATAGGATTGTAATACGTAGTATCCAAAGGTAGTTGGTAAAAAGAATTTATACGCTACTGACTTTCCTCTTAACATCACCAAATCATCCTCTAATTTAGGGAGATTGGCATAGAACTTCTGAACTATAGAAATTACAACAACATCAGAAAACAACAGAACTGATCCCACAATCAGCAGATAAACAAGTCTTCTACTTCTCCACCTGGATTCTTGAAACAACGCTCATGAATTAATTTCCTCGATTTCATCGCATCAGTGTATCTATCCTGATCTTTCAAACTAACGAAGTTACTCGAATTAAAAGTGGCTTTTCCTTTCATCCTTGGTTCCATTTCTAAAAATTACAAAAACATTTCACAATAAATTCCAAAATCAACCCTAACTTACGAGATCTAACTTATAAAAGCTTAAACTAACTTTTCCATGTGAAATCCTTCAATTTTCATCAAAATTTCACCATGAATAGTAAATTTCAGATTTTCCATAATGCACTCCAAATTTATGTGAAAATAAAAAATGTTTACATAAAAGAGAAGCTCTAACAATGAGAAGAAGAAATATAAAAAATTTGGCCCAATTTCACTAAGTTTTCTTCACTTTTTGAGAAGCCCTAAGTCCAAAATTGTAAAAACTTGGGGAAGAAGAGAAGAGTGGGGGAAATGGTGGTTTCAGTTCTTAAAACCATACCAAACTTGTTTTCATGAAACGGCGCTTAAGCGTGATTGTTTTGTCGCTTTGGCGCTTAGCTCTCGGGCTTGATTGTGCTTAAGCGCGGGGAATTGACGCTTAGGGACCAGTGCACAATTTTTTATATTTCAAAATTTTAATTCAAATGCACATCTTCTTAATCAAGCACCCTTATATGGTCTTAATAATTTCTATTAAAATTTTCTTCCCCTTCTACTCTCTTCTTTCTAAAAAATTATCAATTTTCCACAACTTAGTTTCGATCACAATAACATGAAATTTTCACACAAACAAAACACTTTCATTCACATATTCAACAAGTACAAACACACATCACAAATCTAATCTCCACTCCAAAAAATTTTGGATGAGATAGCATTAAAATTCATCACGATACAAGACAAACTTACATTAAACACTTAAAACAAATAAATATAAACAACAAGCAAATAAACTAGATTCTAAAACTTAATTCCATTCTCCATTAGGTGGAACATATCCCTGGCCTTCATTTGTTCCTTCTAAACCATTTGTCACATAGATTTGATAGAACGAACGATGATGAAGAACTCCTAGAGAATCCTCTTCAATCCACTTATTTTTAAGATACATTGCCTTGTCCGGTTGTTCAATATAACTTGTATGACTGAATTGCATTTTGAGTTGCCATCTAATATGCGCTAAATGTGTGTTAGTTTCATTTACCTTTGCCTCAATTAAAGCCACATCATCCTCAATTTTTGCAATCTTCTCGGCAATTCTTTCAATACTAATAGCTAGCAATCTGTTATATAACTCTTGCGCACTTTTTCTTACAAACTTCTTCTTGACGGCTTCATCCTTCTTCTTCAAATCATTATCCCAAGAAGACATTTTTTCTCACTTAACACCTCTTACAACTCAAATCTCTCTTCACTTAGACTTTAGAATGAAAATTCGGAGAGGGAAAAAAATTCCCTTCTTTTTCATGCCATTTAAAGAGTTTAGAAGAGCAGATACCCACTTCCCACGTCTAAAAACCACCAAATAACATTCAAGTCCACTTTTGCCACCTTAATTTTTCTAGAACATTATTTAGGCATATTTTTGTAACTCCTGCGCTTAAACTCTAAATTTGGTTGCATAAGCGCCAGTGCTCATTTTAGCACAGGTCAGCTTAACGTCCAAATACTCATTCTATCACATCTAAGACATCAATTAAATTCATACAATTATCACAATATATTAAAAATACTACCACAATTCTCTAAAACAAACACAACCACATAATATTAAAAACAAAAGACACTGATAAATATGGTTTGCCTCCCACAATGTGCTTATTTTACATCGTCAGCCCGATGTACGCAGTGCTTATTCTGGGTAACCTAACATAAAAACATTATTCAATTTAGTTTGATCCCCTAAGAAATAGGGTTTCAATCTATGACCATTCACTTCGATAATTTTTAAGGTTTTAGGATCTTTGATATTCACAGCTCCATAAGGATAAACTTTATCACAATAAATGGGCCCATCCACTTGGACTTAAGTTTGCCTAAAAATAACCTCAATCATGCATTACAAAGCAATACTTGCTGCCCTGGCTCAAAATTTTTAGTAGGAATCTTTTGATCATGCCATTTTTTCATTTATCTTTAAAAATCTTAGAATTCTTATAAGATTCATTCCTTATTTCTTCCAACTCCTTTAATTGCAATAATCTCCTTTTACCAGCATCCTTCAAATTATAATTAAATTACTTGATAGCCCAATAAGCTTTATGCTTAAGTTCCACTGGTAAATAACAAGCTTTCTCATAAATTAACCTGAATGGTGACATTCCTTTAGGAGTTCTGTTAGCAGTCCTATAAGCCCACAAAGCATAATCAAGCTTAACTGAACATGCCATTTTTGTTGGATTTATAGATTTTTTTAAAATTCTTCTAATTTCTCAATTGGAAACTTCAGCTAAACTGATTGTCTGAGGATGATAAGCAGGAGAAATTTGATGATTGATACAATATTTCTTTAATAATTTCTCTATTATCATGTTTTTGAAATGACTTCCCCCTTCATTTATGATCACTCTCGTCAATACATTTGGTTTATGTAATGCCCCTGCTACATTTCAAAGATGTATGGTGGATATTTTATGTGATTTAATTTAAAAGTAATTGAAGTTTTTATGGACGATTTTTAGTGTTTGGAACTTTATTTGAATCGTGTTTAGAACATTTATCACGAATTCTTAAATGTTGTGAAGAAATAAATGCAGCTCTAATAGCATAAACATGATTCAAAGGGCATCTTCTAAAAGCAAATGTATCGTAAGGACTAGTAAATATTGTTTTCTTTTAATTCTATAAAGCAATTGGAATTTGGTGATAACCAATATAACCATCCAGAAAACAAAAGTATTTAAGCCCAACTAGTTTATCCAGTATTTGATCCAGAAAGGGTAATGGAAAATGATCTTTCATCATTACAAAGTTTAATTTTCTATAATTAATGCATATTCACTATCCTATAACTTGTCTTGTCGATATTAGTTCATTTTATTCATTAATAGTTACACTCACTCCTCCTTTCTTTGGAACACAATGTATTGGACTACCCATGCACTATTTGAAATAGGATAGACATTCCCAGCATCTAACCTTTTAAAAATTTATTTCTTAACAATTTCTTTCATGATGACATTTAATCTCCTTTGAGGATCAACCCTGGGTTTGCAGTTTTCTTCCATCATAATTCTATGATGAAGGAATGATTCCTTTAATATCAGCAATTGTCTATCCAAAGGCTTTCTTATATTTTTTCAAAGTTTTCAATAAACACTCTTCTTCTTCTGAAGTTAAGTTTGAGAAAATTATAACCAGCAAACTTAAGGAAACAACTAAAAAGGTATATTTTAAATGTTTCAGAAGTAACTTCAATTCAAGTTCAAGAGGTTTCTTAATTGATGGACAAAAAGATTTGTCTTTTTCCATCATGTCCAAAACTTCAAAACTTTCATGAATAAAATTTTAAACTTCTTCAAAAAATCATTAAAATGTCCTAATTCGTCTTCTTACTCATGCTCCAATTCTTCCATTTCAGATTTCTCTTCATAAGTTGTTTTGAAATGGCATTCACTAAATATCTCATTACATCCATCCTGAAACATTCATCATATTTACCTTTTGCAGGGTATTTCATTGATTTTGAAATATTAGAAGTAATCGTTTGATCATTGATGCGCATAGTTAATTCTCCTTTTTGCACATCTATCATTGCTCTTCCTGTAGCTAGGAAAGGTCTCCCCAAAATGATAGGTATCTGTTTATCTTCCTCCATATCCTTCATAATGAAATCAATAAGAAAGATAAATCGATCCAATTTTACTTAAACATCTTGTGCAACTCTTTTTGGATATGTTATAGAACGATCTGCTAATTGTAAGGTTACAGTGGTAGGGGATATTTCTCCTAATCTTAGTAATTTAAATATAGATAATGCATAAGGTTAACACTTGCATCTAAATCACAAAAAGCTTTCCCAGAAAATCTGGCTCCAATCGCACATGGAATTGTTCTGCTTCCAGGATCTTTAAGTTTTTTCAGGATGTTTTTTCTGAATTATAGCTCTGCACTCCTCACTAAGTGCAACTATCTCATTAACTTCAAACTTTCTTTTTCTGTTAAGAATATTTTTCATAAACTTCACATAGCTTGACATTCATTCTAAAGCTTCGGCAAATGGAATATTAATAGTAGGCTTTTTAAAGATTTCCAAAAAATTTGAAAATTATTTATCCAAATTTTGTTGACGAAGTCTCTGAGGAAATGGAGGTGGTGGCAGTTTTTCTAAATCAAATTTTAGTGGAGAAATAGGTCTCTGAAAACCTTTTGGAGCATCCTCTTTAGGTTCTTCAATTTCTTCTCTCTCTACTTCAATTTCTTTTTGAACTCTACCTTCCAAATCTCTTCCACTTCTAAGTTCAACAGCCTTTACATGCTCTTTATTATTGTCTTTTGGATTTACTTATGTATTAATAATAAGTGTTCCTTGGGTTCTATTACTTAATGAATTTGTTATTTATCCCAACTAATTCTCAATATTTCTAATTGCAACTTCTTGACTTTGTAACTGATTTCCCATTTGTAACAACACTTCTTCTATAGACAACTTCTTGTCCTTAAATTTTGGATTATTGTTAAAATCTGGAAGATAAGTAGGTCTATAATTACTATTACCTTGGTTGTTCAAGTTTCTCAGTGGTTTTACTTGGTTTCTCCTCCATTGCTGATTAGTACCACCCGAATTATTATTCCAATTTAAATTAGGATGGTTTTTTCCAACCTAGGTTATAGTAGTTTGAATATGGGTTATTAGACTTATTATTTGCACCATTTAAATTCTCTATTGATGTTTGAGAAACTACAATTTGGCCTAATGAATTCTCTTCAATCATTGCTATTGGTTGAGAAAAATTCATTCCAAATTGGTCTATCTTCCTTGAAATTGTGGCAACTTGATTTGCTAACATTGCAAAAGCTTCAGATTCATGAATTTTGGCAACCTTTTTAGGTTGTACCCTTTCAGAGCGCCATTGAAAATTATTAGTATCCATTTCTTCAATTAAAGCATAAGCTTCATGAAATGGTTTTGACATCATTGAACCACCAGCAGCGGCATTGATAATAGATCTAAGTGATCTAGCTAATCCATTATAAAAGTTTGAATAATTAACCAATCTGGAGCAGCATGGTGTGAACACTTTCTTAGGAGCTCTTTAAATCATTCCCGATCTTCATAAAAAGGTTCCCCTTGAAACTAAAAAAAATATGTAACATAATTTCTAATCTTCACAGTCTTTTATGGTGGAAAATATTTAGCAAGAAATTTCTGTGTTAAATCACACCATGTTATGATAGATCCAGGTGCTAATGTATTCAACCATATCTTAGCCTTAATCCTAAGTGAGAATGGAGAAAGCCTAAGTCTAATAGCATCATCAGAAACAGCATCATAATTAAATGTAGCACAAAAGTTTACAAAATTAGCAAGATGTAAATTTGGATCTTCAGTTGGTGCTCCACCAAACTGATTATTTTATATCATTTGGATAATAACAGATTTAATTTGAAATGAATTATTAGGTACAACAGTATTTTAATACTACCATGAAGTTCATTCAACGTAAGGTTTGCATAATCTCTTAAAGGTCTAAATTTTTGATGAATTTCAGGATTTTTATTATTTTGATTTGCTATTTCTTGAAATTTATGAATTTTTTTCTATATTTCTAATTCTTAAAATTTTTCTGATATTTCTTTCTAATTCATAATTGTAGGGCACTAGCCCTTCAGAACTTGAACTACACATAAACTATTACAACACAACAATGAAAATAAAATGTAACACACATAAATAAATAAGTTTAAATAAGACTTTCTAAAAATAAAAATTTTGTTTTTCTAAAAATTCCTCTTAATTTTTCTTTTTACTTCAAATCCAATTCGATGAAATTTTCCCCGGCAATGGCGCCAAAATCTTGATCCTGATATTTTTTTATATGTAAGAATTTATGAAGTTGACCCCACTACATTAAGATTTTAATCCCTCGAAATGGCGCAAAAAACGTTATCCCTAATTTTTTATATTTATGCTTATGGTAATATGATTTATAATTATATTTAAGTTAAGGGATTCTATGCAAGTATATGTATTGTTATCGAGTAATATAAGACTTTCTAATTAAGCCCCTAAATATCGAATTAGATCACAAAATCTATTTAGAAAGAGACACTTACTTAAACATTTTTAGATAACATAAAACTTGAAAATGCAATTCATTTTTGTATTTTCTTATATTATGAAATAAAGTGAACAATTATCTAACTATAGCGAGATTTTTGTAAGATTAAATATAAATGAAAGTATTATTTTCCATATCATGAATAAGTAATAAATACAGGATTTATGTTGTGGAAGTATTCAAAATGTGTTATGCCAAATAGGAGCAATGTTATTCTTTACACTTACTAGAGATGCTATAAAGCATATTGGCTAGTTTAAAGTTTGAATAGCTTTGAAGACAGGTTAGATAGTGAAGATACAAGCTCTCGCTTTACAGTTCCCTCCTTTCCCTCCACTTGGGGGCTAACATCTCGCATCAAAACCTAAAACAATAAACCAAATTGGGGGCTTTAGTATGTCACCCTAAATTCCTTTAATTCTACACCCATCAAAGTATATTTCCCTATTTATTTGCACAAAGTTATATGAATTACTTTCTCATTCATATAATCTCATGTGATTTCTACCAATAGTTGACTGAGACAATACCTACAAAGATCTTACATGTTCTCACAACAAATGTTAACATCCTAATTAGCCAAATTAAGAAGTAAATCAAGTGCGAGGATTAAATCAACACAACTTATTCCAACATTAAAGATCAATATTTCCACAACTTCCATCCAACACTTAACTTTAAGGAAAAGGATAAAGAATACTACTCAAAATCCATGGAGAAAACACAATAATAAGTAATTTTAAAAGTAGAAATCATGTTGAAATACAAGAAGTCTCAACTAAAACCAAATGAAGTACAAAGATAAAAACTTATCTCATATTCCTCTCTACCAAACTCTTGAAGTTCATTTGAATCTCTTACTTTCTCTTACAAGTCTCCCTAGGACTGGTCGCCCCAACCTAGAGGGTTAAAATCTCTCTAAAACATTGGATTTTTACTTATAAATCTCTACCCACCTTCCATTTTACTAAGAATGAGATAAGCGTGAAGAAACCTTAAGTAATAATCCTACAACTTCTCACTATAACTACTCTCTCTACAAACACTAATTCAACTATCTAACCCACTCTCCTCCAGTCTCTTTAAGTCCTTCCTTTTATATTTTCTCAAATGGTGTATTGGTCTGTCTTCAAAATGTGTCCATATTCAATGAATCTTCCCAGAAGATGCATCCTTTCAAGTGCTTATTGAATGTCTTTTAGCACCCTTGATCAGTTACCCACATTTGTACCAAAGGTTTCTTCAAACACCCCTTCAAAATTTGCCAAAAATTCCTTGATATTGTAAAGTAACTACCGTGCGCTTGAGTGAGGGGCCTCTGGAATTTAGGTGCCAGATTTTGGCGATTAGGCGACCCAGTTAAATTTAACACCTTCTTCATTTTTGCTCTAAATGTGATTCTTTTTCACTCCTTTTGATATATTTTGTACATTTAATTGTAACTAAAAGAAAAACACACAAATACCAGCCATTAATGTGCATTATCATCAAAAATAGGTATATAAATGTGCAAAAAAATATTATATGTTATAGGTATATCATGCGCCAATCCATTTCCCATAGTCCACACTAGATGGGTTTAGTAATCCTTCTTAAGTGCAACTTCCATACTAGGACCAATCCAAGATTGATAGAGATAAAGTGCCTGTTATAGTTAAGGTCATTTTACTCAACAAAACTAATGAACCTAAAGAAGGATAAGGAATACTTTGGTATTCCATTGAGTCCTACTAAGCTAAGAACTTTATCCTAACTTACATTTACTTGACTCAATGCTTTAACCTAAATTTGCAACTGTAACACGGTGACTAAGTTAATTGATCTATCTTTCATGATGGAGCCACAAGGACATACCCTAAATTCCAATGATCTTTCAGCCAGATCCGTGGAATGGAATGATCAAAGCCAAACCATATATAATTGCCTTATCCCAAAGGATTCAAGTGACTACATTACGAGAATATCAGATATTTTCAAGATTTACTCAATCACCGTATGAACTGCATAACCAACCTGTCTATAAGCCAGGGGTAAGGAAAAACAACAAATCCATTCAATAGTCTAACCAATTTGGATAGATGCCCGATGACCTCCCCCATATTTACAAGTCTGCAATGTAGCATCAAATGGACCCAAAAATACATTGACATCTGCTAGTGCCTTAAGTCAATTGGTCCACTCCAACTCTAAGTGTGGCATTCTGAATTAAAGGCAGGCAGTGACTAACTCTAATAATAAGTTACATAGACGTAACTTTTGTCCTAGTTTTTCTGAGTCAAGGCATCAGCTCGTTCGGGTTGGTTTCTCCAATCGAGGATATCGGCTCTGAAGGAAGGAGCAAAAGATATCTCTTTTGGTATGCAATTAGCTGAATTGAGAAAAAGATCATCTAAAATATTAACTTCAACTAAGAATTGCAAACTTAATGGAGTAATTCATAGAACCAACCTTGATTAGTCTGGAATTAATCAAAATAGTCACATCGTGATGGTGCCACATGGGGCATACTCCAATTTCCAATACACCAAAATTAAACTTATTAAGAGATTGAAAAAGATCAATTTATGTTTGGGGAACCTTTTCTTAGTGTGCAATGAGTACACTACTTAAGAGTAAGACATACTCACTCTAGATATACTCAGTCAGTGGACTAACGATAGAAGGAGCGTCAATCAACCTTATAACATTGTGATGGTGCCACATGGAATCTATTCCAACTTCCAAGGGACTTAAAATAGTTTAGAATGACAGTAAGATGGGTTACTCTAAAATAAGGTTGAATGTCATTCCAGATTTTTTACTAACTCAAAGGGTTTACAACTATATCAACCCTTATTGATTTGAAGTCAACTGACAACATTGTGATGATGCCACCAAGGGGCATACTCCACTTTTTGATGGGTGAACAACTTTCAGTATGCAATTGGCTAAGTGGAAAAGACACTTAAAATAAAGTATCAATCTCCCAAGCTAGCTCCAACTGGTCAAAGATCAATCGACCTAGCCCCATCATGCTAATAACACAATGGAACTGAAGAAGTGCAAAAGGTTGTGAAATGCATTATCATATTAAAAGATTCATCTTGATTTGTTTCATTTCTTTTGATTCATTAGGTTGTTTCATTTCTTGTTTCAATTTTTTTATTTCAATTTTATATGATTTGTTTCATTAATTTTATTTTGATTTTATTAATTTGACAAATTATCTCATTTAAAGGCAACCGATTTGCTTTGGTTTGATTTCAATTTTATTTGTTATGTTGGACACATTGTCTTATTCATGAATAATCAATTTAATTTTATAATGATTGTCTCATCCAAGGATGATCAATTTGATTATGGATAGATTGTCCCATAAGGACAATCGATTATATTTTAGTTTGATTTGAATTTGATTTGGTTTGATGGATAGATTATCTTGTTTAAGGACAATCAATATAAATAAATTGTCTCGTCCAAAAGTAATCAATTTGATTTTAGATACCTTATAAGATACCACAAATGGAATTACACATTATTCAAGTAGCAGATAAGATAGTCGAGGACAAAATCCTCAAGACCAAGAAAGTCTTCATGTCTTATTTTTTAGGGTCTTATTTTCATTTTGATCGTTACTTTTTGAAGAGATTATTTTCTTTTTTTTAGAAGAAGTTATTGATTTTTTTTAAATTTGTGTTGATTTGAAAATTTCTTAAGAGATTTGGATTTTATTTTTTTTGGTTTTAAGATATTTAAATTTTAACTCATCTAGAATGTTCTCATAATTTTTTTAAATGAGTATAGGATAACTTATCATTATTTCAAGTTTTGAACACAATGTCAATTTCAAGAGTTCTGTATAATTGATATTTGAGATTGCGTTTGATATCATTTAAGTAAAACCTCAAAATTCAAAAGAGAGTTCAAGTTTTCTTCAAGTATTTAGAGATTCCATAATTTATGGGTTCCTATTAAGTCCTGGTAGGTTTTGTCAAATGGCATGTCATTCTGTCGAGGACACAAAGAAAAATTAAATCATCGAGATTTTGCTTTATGGACAGTCCCAATGTTAAAAGTACATAACCAATGAGTACTAGTTTTTCTTTCACTTAGATAATAATGCAGCCGTGCATTACTGTTTTTCAAATATTGTGGTTTAATCTACTTATACTTCATGTTTTCATCATTCTAGTACTGTTCTAGATAAGAAACTCAAGGATTCATATCATCGCCTATTGATATTTAGAAAACATTTTTATGGCCAATAATGTATAAATTCCATTAAGTGATCAATACGAAGTGTACTACTCATTCTCCAACATCGATGACATGTCCTTGAATGAGCATTACATGTTTGATTTCCAAGGATAAACATTATGGAGCTTGCTTCGTATCATTATGTATTTTGAGTTTAGGGACTCTCGATCCTGATATATAGTCAGAACCACTATATCAAGTTTCCTAATCATTTAAAGATAAATTTGACAATTTATTTGGCTTAAATTTCACTTAAAAAAAGGTTCAAAATTATATTCCCTGCTTGATTGATTATAGCTCACTTTAATGTTGACACTTTTTTGGGAAATTTCATCATTTTGGAATAGCTCAGTTTTGAGTTTTGAGATTAAATTTAAAATTCCACTAGAATTGAGCACGTGGAGGAATTTTTCCTTTTGAAAATTTGCTCGAAATATTGTATGGTGGTAAGGCATTTTTAATATCTAATTTTTATAAATTTTTTGAATATGGAAAAGTTGGAGTAAATATAGGTCAAAGAATTCATATATACAAATTAAGGACCTTATCTTTATTCATATCTATCTTCACAGATATATGTACTATTTTGTGGCCGACGGATTGATCAAGTTAACTACACTTCTCTTTCTCTTCTTATTCTCTTTTCTTTTTTTATGCCCCCTCCCCATCGCTTCTTTATTTCTTTTAGTAAAGTTCTTACTTTAGACCAATGTTCAATGCAAAACTTATCATATTGGTTGGAAACTTTGTAGATTCTGCATTCTTTGCAATTTGTGATATAATTTTTTTTAGTTGTTGTTTCTTCATAATTTAAAATTGTTAATGATTCCTTCATTTACTCAAAGGTTTATAAAAGTGTGGATTTGACAAAATAGTGTCTAAAGACAATTTTCATTATGCGGTTACATCTTTTTTTTTCTTTTGTCCATATATATCTATAAAGAATGCTATCTTAATAAGGGTTTCAAAAGTTATTTCTAAATTATGATTTATTTCACTCTAAGAATGATATGATATGTGGAGGGAGAGGTTTATTATTCAAATATTTTAATACATCTTGATTGAAAAACACTTGTGGGAATGCAAAGTGGGCAAATGGATTAATCTTCACAAGGAAGTATATTTTGATATTAAAGGAATAGGATCCCCAGAATTTTCCGTAAGAAAATGTTGTCGCAGTTTTATGAGTAAATCATTATTTTTTACTTTAACCATTTATATAAAGAAAGTTTTCATAAAATTATAGGTTGTCTAAATTTATATTTTAACTTATCTCTTAAGTGATAAGATGTTTATCACAATAAATTCTAAAATTTGTAGTTTTCTATGAAGAGAAATTTGTGATAGATTTTATATAACATAGACGTATATGAAGCATCAACTTTTTTTAAGAAATGTTTTTTATGTTCATTATCGAGGAGTTTTAGATTTCACATCAAGTAAGTGGTTATCCTTATGTTGAGGATACTCCTCTGATAATTATAAGATTTAAGAAGACTAAAGAACATATTTTTATTACATTAATGCTTGGCGACAATCTCATCTTATAAAAATTGAATGTATTACCATGAATTATATTGCAATTAACGAAGTTTCAATGCAAATTGATAATCAAGTCATCTATGTTCGAACTATCTCTGGGCTCAAAAGAAACATCAAGTACATTGTTTCGTGAGTGAATTACAAATAGGATGTCAATAGCTATTTTATTTGTAGTTTGACTTTATAGGGGATCTTGGAAAAAATAATGTACTATAATTCTTCTTTTATTTAGACATCCAAGAATTTCATGTCTTCACAAGAGACAACACTGATAGAGCTTTGTGTTGGATCTCTCAGATATTCTCCTTTGGTTATTATCGTTTCATCTTTGTTTTCTCTTCCAATTAGTCTTTGAAGTAAAATATTTTTCAATTGTACGGTTGAGCATTCTATGGAACAAACAATAGTTATGATCTGTGATGCGCCCCTAGCGTGTGCTATTTTTCTACATGTTTACATGTTTGTATATATGTGCACACACTAGAAGTTCCACGCAAGTATAGGTATCATTCAAGTAATACAGGGCTCTAGTGGAGTCTCGTTTATCAATCCCACAGGGAAGTGAGGTAAGAGGTCCTTAGTCAAATTCTAGTACACTATTATTAAACTTTAGTTTAGAAAGCCGATATAAGTGGTTTTTCTAACAAATACTCCTAAAGTTAAGTCTTATGTTTAAAATAACTAATAACTACTCCTAAATGAAAATATTAATTATAAAGATAACCCTCTCTGGATGGATTGGTTTGGTGAATTTTGTGATAATAAAATCTACTATTCTTATGTTCTGAATTAGATAATGTAAAGGGATTAGATACATTAAATATTATATGTGCCAACTAGGAGCAATCCTATTTTATACCCTCTTTTGAGTGCATAAAGAACACTGTCTAATACTAGTTTTAGTCCCTAAATTCATGGTTAGGCTGGCAGGATACTGGCCCTCACTCCAGAGCTTCCACTTCCCTTCGCCTGAAGGATAACTCTAGCTATAGTTTCCAAACAGTAGGACTGAATTGGGGATTTTAGTCTGTCACTGTAAAATCTCCAATTTTACGCCTATCAAAGTATATTTCCATATTTATTTGCACTCAAACCCCATGAACTTCACAATCCATAGAATTTGAATATGGTTCCACTTTGTTGAGAATTACACCGCCCTCTCGGATCTTAGTGCAATTACAATAAATTTTAACACTACAACGAGCTCTTTTTTACTGTAAATGAAGTGCAGGTAAAAACCATCACATTTATAATTAAAAGTTCTTTTAACATGCATCCCAATATCCTAAACATGAAACCTACTCATTGCAAAAGAAAAGTAGAATGAAAACAATGGAATATTCTTTTCATGCCATTATTTTCGAAATTGAAGAAACAGTAAGAGAAACACATCACAAAGCACGAAGAAAATATAAAAGGAAAACTTCATTTCATCAAAGGAAATCCACTAGATAAGTTTTTACAAAATCATAAGATAATGAAGAACACAATACTTTGCTTTTTCCCCTTGAAAGACAAATGAAAATCTTTTCCACAAAGTCTCCCGCTGATCCATGCAATGCTAGTAGAAACCCTTACAGATTCAATCAAAATTCCCTTTCTGATCTCTCAAGAAAAGTAGAAATATACATTTCTACTCCTATTCTAATATCTCTAAGCATTCTCCACGTTTTTCCTATCTTTCCTATAACTTTTCTGACATGCAATCATTTTAATATAGTATAGGGATGAATTTCCCAAAAGGTGCCTCAAGAAACACTTCAAAAAGCATTCAGGTTCAATGTATATGGACAATAATCACTCCTGATGCCATTGGCGCCATTTTGGGCATTGCTGATGCCCTATTTTCATTGCTCTCAGTTTTTGGGGTCGTCAACGCCCTATCGGGCGCTGCTGGCACCCATTCTGTGCAGCTCCATCATTTTGCCACGTTTGCCTCCGTTTTAGCTCTGATTCGCCCCGTTTCAGATGCATTGCATTTTTAACAGATAGACCTACAAGATAAGCATAAAAACAACCTTTTTTAAATTTTAATCTCATTCAAAAAATATGCAATAAGTGTAAAAGAGATTAAGCATAGAAAGAATTATCGAAATGTGTCATGCCAAAATTTGCTTTCTTGCTCATTTTTGCTCCAAATTGCACCATTTTTGTTTCTTTTTCTTAAAGAGTCCATTTATTGTATTTAAAACCAAAAACATAAAAAATGTCTTCCTTTAAAGTGAAATATCATTAAAATTAAGCATAAAATGTATATGTAAAATCAAGCATTTTTTAGGCTTATCAACTCCCCCAAACTTAACTTAGTTAAAATTCAACTAATATAAGAGAACATACAAGTCTAGCCATAATAAGAAGTTAAGGAATTACCTCCCTCGTGACACATACAAAGATCAATTCAAACCACTAACAATCCAAACATTACCAATGAATAATCCACAATGACACGTAAAGATTAAGTCAATCTACTCTTAAGCAAACACAATACAACACTAACAATCATGACCTCAAGCATACGAAATCAAAGGACACTGATAACCATGGGTTGTCTCACACAAAGCGCTTGGTTTAACATCACCAGCCAGACAAATGATTCCTCCTGGATCAAAATTCTAATTAAGTAATCCTCGATTAATTGCCCAAATCTTATCAGATTCAAGGACTCTTACAAAATCTTTCAATTTAAAATTTCATTTAGTTCTTAATATTCTTCTATTGATTTTTAGAATTTGCATATTAATATAATCCTTGAAATTTATAAGAAATGGATCTCTATAAGATACGTTAAGATCTCCCAAATTTTTTATCAGATTCTTTCTAGAGATTTCAGATTCTGGATCAAAATCTTCTATGTTACTCTTCTGTTTTAAGTTATCTTCAAATTCTTCCCCTTGGTAATGATTAAATGATGGAGGCGGACTTTCTACGACTATCTTACTTAAGGAAATAGGTTTTTCTAATTCCTTAGGAATTTCTTCCATTGGTCATTCAATCTCCTTATCCTCTTTTTTCAACTCAAATTTCTTTTGAAATATATCGTTAAATTCTCTTCTAAGTCTTAGTTCAATAACTTTATCTTGTTCATCATTCAATTCAAGTTTTTTTTGTGATTGAGTTGAATCTGAAGATATAAAGACTGGTGGTGTAGATGAATTCCCTAAATATATAGGATTTAAAATTGTATGGGGTACATCCATCTTAAGTTCATGAGATTTTTCAACAGATGGAATTAAAAGTTCACTATTTTTGGTAGCGTCCATCGTTTCACACCTTTCCTGAATATACATACATTATTCTTTAGACAACGTTTTCAGCTCATCATGAAAGTCCATTTTAATCTCACCTGATAAATTACTTTCAAACCTTTTTGGGAAATGTTCTTTACTTAGATAATCAATTTCATCCATCCAAAAACAATCATCATCTTTTCTCTCAGTTGGATATTTTTTAGTCTTTAACACATCAAAAGTAACTTTCTAATCATTAATATTCATAATCAACTCTCCTTTTTGCACATCTATCATAACTTGTCCAATAACAAGGAAATGTCTCCACAAAATAATTAGAATTTCTTTATCTTCCTCCATATCTAATACAATAAAGTCCATAGGAAAGATAAATTTATCGACTTTAACAAGCACGTCTTCTATAACCCCTTTTGGATAAATGATAGATCGATCAGCTAACTGAAGGGTTACAGTAGTGGGAGAAATATCGGCTAAACCTAACCTTCTAAATATAGCTAGAGGCATCAAATTAATGCTCGCTCATAAATAACATAAATCTTTTCCACATAATCTTTCTCTAATTGCCCAAGGAATTATAAAGCTACAAGGATCTTTAAGGTTCTGAGAAAATTTTTTGTGAAGTATAGCGCTGCACTCCTCACTCAGTGCAACTGTCTCGTAATCCCTAAATTTCCTTTTCTTGTTTAATATCTCCTTCATAAACTTTGCATAAACTGGTATTTGTTCTAAAGCTTCTACAAAAGGAATATTTATCGTTAACTTTTTAAGTACTTCCATGAACGTTTAAAATTTTTTATCCAACTTATGATGTCTAAGTCTTTGAGGAAATAGAGGTGGTGGTCTTTCAAAATTGATTTTAGTTGGAGATATTAATTTTTCTAGATCCTTAGAAACATGTTCTTCAGGTCTTTTTGTTTCCTTTCTTTCTCTCAAAACTTCTTTCTCTTTTCTAACCACATCCTCTATCTCTCTTCCACTTCTTAAATAGACAGTTTCTTCTTGTTCATTATTGTTCTCTTTAGGTTTGATCTCAGTGTTGTTAGGAAGTTTTCCTTGGGGTATATTGCTAGGTGAATTATCAATTTGTCCCAGTTGATTCTCTATGTTTCTAATCACAGAATTTTGACTTTGCGAATGGCTTCTAATTTGCAATACCAATTCTTCTATAAACATATCATTATCCTCAAATTATTGATCATTGTTAGAGTCCAATGGATATGAAGGTCTATAGCTTGTATTCCTCTAATTATTCCAACTTCCATTAGGATTTGCATGATTATTTTCCCATTGTTGGTTTCCACCCCAACCAGTATGATTCCAGTTAAAATTAGGATTATTCTTCTAACCTGGGTTGTAAAAGTTATAATACGGGCTGTTTATGGTATTTAAAGTCTCATATAATAAGTTGGAATCAATCATATGTCCTAAAAAACTTTCCTCACTTACAAGAGTAAATTAATGTTAGTTCATTCCAATTTGGTCCAACTTTCTTGATATTGCAGCAACATGAGATGCAAGAATTGTAGTTGTATCTGTATCATGAACACTAGCTACATTTTTAGGATTTACCCTTGTGGAGGGCCATTGAAATTCATTTCTAGTCATTTCTTCAATTAATGCATACGCTTCATCAAATGATTTTGACATTAATGAACCACCACCAGCAGCATCAATAATGGACCTTAAGGATCCTACTAACCCATTATAAAAAGTTTGAGTGATTAACCAATATGGCAGAGCATGATGTGGACACTTTCGTAGGAGTTCCTTAAATCTTTCCCAGGCTTCATATATTGATTCCCCTTCATACTTACAAAATTAAATAATATCGTTTCTAAGTTTAGTAGTCCTTGAAGGTGGAAAATACTTAGCTAGGAATTTCTGAGTCAACTTCTCCACATTATTAGTAGAGCCAGGTGCTAATGAGTATAACCACATTTTAGTTTTATCCTTTAGTGGGAAAGGACAAAGACTTAGCCTAACAGCATCATCTGACATGCCATTATAACGAAATGTAGCACAAAGTTCTAGAAAACTAGATAAGTGTAAATAGGGATCCGAAGGAGTTCCCCAAAATTGGTTGTTCTGCACAAGTTGGATAATCGCTGGATTTAGTTCAAATGTGTAAGCTTCTACAACAGGTTTTTGTATACTTAAGTGAATTTCATCTGTCGTAGGATTTACATAATCCCTCAATGATTTATGATGTTTTTCCAAGTTATTATTTTGAATGCTTTTCATTTCCATTTATAGTTTTTCAAATCCTTTCTATATTTTGATTTTTTTCCATTTTTTAACTCGGGACCATAAAGCACAATTTCTACAGATTCTTTATTTTTCATACGTAACACAATAAACAATACATTAACAATAAAATAAATAAAAAAATATATTCAATACAAGAAAATATTTCACAAACACCTGGTTTTTCACACTAACACTTTTATTTTTCAATACTTTTTCACACAAAAAACATGTTTCACACAAAAAAAATTTTATGAAACTAAAGTTTTTCAATTCTAAGCCTAATCAATTCAACTAAAACTCTCTTAAAATTCTTACCGAAGCTTCCCCGGCAACGGCACCAGAAACTTGATGCGCCCTCGGCGTGTGCTATTTTTCTGCATGTTTTTACGTTTGTATATGTGTGCACACAATAGAGGTTCTACGCAATTATACATATCGTTCAAGTAATACAGGGCCCTAGTGGAGTCTCTTTATCGATCTAACAGGGAAGCAAGGTAAAAGGTCCTTAGTCAAATTCTAGTCTACTATTATCAGACTTTAGTTTGGAAGGTCGATATAAGTGGTTTTCCTAACAAATACTCCTAAAGGTAAGTCTTATGTTCAAAATAACTAATAACTACTCCTAAATGAATATATTAATTATAAAGATAACCCTTTATGGATGGATTGTTTTGGTGAATTTTGAGATAATATAATCTACTATTCTTATGTAGTGAATTCGTTAATGTAAAGGAATTAGATGCACTAAATATTGTATGTGCCAAATAGGAGCAATAATATTCTTTACCCTATTCATAGTGCATAAAGAACAATGGCTAATCCTAGGTTTAGTCCCAAAAATTGTTGTTAGGCTTGGAGGATACTGGCTCTCACTCAAGAGCTCCCACTTCCCTTCACCTGAAGGCTAACTTTCGCTTTAGTTCCCAAACACTAGGACCAAATTGGGGATTTTAGTCTGTCACCCTAAAATCTCTAATTCTATGCCCATCAAAGTATATTTCTCTATTTATTTGCACTCAACCCCCACGAACTTCATCATCCATGGAATTTAAATGTAGTTCCATTTTGTTGATAATTACACCGCCCTCTCGGATCGTAGTGTAATTACAACAAATTTTAACACTACAACGAGCTTCTTTTGCAATGTAACGAAGTGCAACTAAAAACCATCACATTTATAATTAAATATTATTATAGCATGCATCCTAATATCTTAAACATGAATCCTACTCATTGCAAAAGAAAATTATAATGAAAACAATGGAATAATCTTTTTATTCCATTATTTCCAAACAAGAAGAAAGAGTAACAGAAAGACATCACAACGTACGAAGAAAATACAATGAAAACTTCATTTCATCAAAGAAAAACCACTATATAAGTGCTTACAAAATTATACTATTATGAAGAACACAATATTTAGTTTTTTCCCCTTGAAAGACAGATGAAAATCTCTTCCACAAAGTCTCCTGTTGATCCATACAATGCTAGTACAAACCCTTACAGATTCTCTTAAAATCCCCTCTCCAATCACTCTAGAAAAGTAAAAATCTACATTTCTAATCCTATTCTAATATTTCTAAGCATTCTCCATGTTTCTCCTAACTTTACTGGTGACGACGGGAAGAGATTGGTGTGGAATGTCGATATTGAGGAGTCGCCTTCTAATATTAGCCTAATTTTATTCCTATAAATCCCATGAAAGATTGAGGAATTTAGGGCTAATAGTAGAAAATGATGTTTATGACAATCCTTATAGAAGAATATCCTAGAATAATATATCCTAGAATTTTCATATAAAGAAAATCATGAAAAACCATAGATTTCTATTGTGGGTTCTTTTGGATCTCCTATAGAAGCAAGCTTCTATAGTTAATTACATCTTAAACAATTTTTAATTGTTCAAGAAAACTTCTGATTAATGTCAATCATTTGTTTTCTAAAATTTTATTTTTAAGGAGAGGTGTACCCACTATCACTCCTAAATGTCATGTCATATTTATTATTTTAAAGTTTTGATTTTGTTTTTCATATCGTTATCTTAAAAATTTTGTTTTTTGTTTTCAATGTCGTTGTTTTGTTTTGTTTTGGTGACTATCATAAAAGTTTTTGTTTTTGTGTATCCAGAATGTCGTCCTACAAAACAGAGTTAGCACATCCTATAACATGCAAAGAAAATCTAAACGAAACTTTTTGTCTTCACCCAACAAAGAAAAGATTGTCAGAAAATAAATGCATGTTCATTGCCTTAGAATTTTGTAGGATGTTTTGATTTATGTCCTGGATGTCGGTTTATGTCAAATTATATTGATTAATGTTTAATTTTGTCGAAATATCGGATTAATTTCATTTAATATCGATATTTGTCAAATTTATATTTGAAATGTCAATTTTATGTCGGTTATGTTAATTTATGTTTGAAATGTCGATTAAGTCAAATTTTGTTTGAAATATCAAATTTATGTTGATTATGTTTAATTTTTAATTAAAATATCAAATTTATGTCGATTTTTGTTTGAAATGTCATTTAATGTTGAATTTGATTTGAAATGTCAATTAATGTCATTTAATGTCGGTGATTGTTTAATTTGGTTTGAAATGTCAAATTTATGTCGGTTATGTCGATTTTGGTTTGAAATGTCAAATTTATGTCGGTTATGTCGATTTTGGTTTGAAATGTCAAACTTATGTTGATTTTTTTTAAAAATTTCGATTTTATGTCAATTTAAACTTAAATCTTGAGTTCATGTCTGTCTGAACTTAAGTTAAAAGGTTTGGTTTAGATTAACTTGAGTTCATGTCTGTCTAAACTTAAGTTAAAAGGTTGAAAGTTAGATTCAATATTGATTGAATTAACTTGGGCTCATGTCTGGTTGAACCTAAGTTAAATTCAATGTTGATTGAATCTAATTAACTTGAGTTCATGTCTGTCTGAACTTAAGTTAAAAGGTTTGGTTTAGATTAACTTGAATTCATGTCTTTCTGAACTTACGTTAAAAGGTTGAAAGTTAGATTCAATATTAATTGAATTAACTTGGGTTCATGTCTTGTTGAACCTAAGTTAAATTCAATGTTGATAGAATCTAATTAACTTGAGTTCACGTCTGTTTAAACTTAAGTTAAAAGTTTTGGTTTAATCAGAATAGACCTAATTAAGTTTTAAGCTTTGTTTAAATAGGACTTAAAGGTTAATTAAATCTAATAAATTAGACTTAATTAGAATTTCAGACCATCTAAGTCCTTTTTAGGTAAGGCTTAAGTTTTAATCAAGTCTAATTTGATTTAACCGAGATTTGTTTAGATATCAAGTCTTATTGAATTAGACTTAATCATGGTTTGCATTTATTTAAACCTTAGTTGATTAAGGTTTAGTGATTTATCTAAGTCTAATGTAATAGACTTAATTAAGGTTTACGTAGGATTTGATTTAGACTTAAGTTCATGTCAGGTTGAATCTTACGTATGATTTAACTTAAGTCTAATGTGGGTTAGACTTAAGTTAGGTTTGAGTTAGGTTCATGTCAGGTTGAACCTAAGTTAGGTTTGACTTAAGTCTAATATGGGTTAGACTTAAGTTAAATTTTGAGTTTAGGTCAAGTTAGGTTCATGTCAGGTTGAACCTAGACTTAAGGTTGACTTAAGTTCAATATGTGTTGAACTTAAGTTAAGGTTTGAGTTTTAAGTTAGGTTTGAGTTAGGTTGAACCTAAACTTAAGGTCGACTTAAGTTCAATATGGGGTTAAGTTGAGGGTTTGAGTTTAGGTTAAGTTAGGTTCAAGTCAGGTTGAACCTAGACTTAAGGTCGACTTAAGTTTAATATGGGTTGAACTTAAGTTAAGGTTTGAGTTTTAAGTTAGGTTCAAGTTAGGTTGAACATAGATTTAAGGTCGACTTAAGTTCAATATGAGTTGAACTTAAGTTGAGGTTCGAGTTTAGGTTAAGTTAGGTTCAAGTCAAGTTGAACCTAGACTTAAGGTAACTTTAAGTTCAATATGGGTTGAATTTAAGTTAAGGTTTGACTTAAGTTAAGTTCAAGTTAAGTTGAACCTATACTTAAAGTTGGTTTGAGTTCAATATGGGTTGAGTCTTGAGATAAGATTAAGTTTGGGTTAGACATAGGTTCATGTCGGGTTGATCCAAAGTTTGATTTTGACTTAAGTCCGATATGGGTTAGACTTAAGTTCGTGTTTAGGTTCGACTTAGATTCACGTCGAGTTGAATCTAAGTTTGGTTCGACTTAAGTCTAACGTAGGTCACACTTAAGTTAGGTTTAGGTTTGACTTAGGTTCATGTCGGGTTGAGCCTAAGTTTAGTTTGACTTAAGTCTAATGTAGGTTAGACTTAAGTTAAGTTTAGGTTATGTTAGATTCAATGTAAGTTGAACCTAAGGTTTAGGTTAACTTGAATTCAAGTTAGGTTGTATTCGGGTTATATTAGATTTAATATGGGTTAAGTTTGATTGTTTAAGGTTAATTAAACCTAATTTAAGTAAGGTTTAATGACTTAATTAGACTTGTTTAAGTTTAATTAAACCTAATTTAGGCAAGTTTTAATTGATTTAATTAGACATAATATGGGTTAAGTCTAATTGTTTAAGGTTAATTAAACCTAATTTAGGTAAGGTTTAATTGATTTAATTAAACTTAATATGGGTTAAGTCTAATTGTTTAAGGTTAATTAAACCTAATTTAGGTAAAGCTTAATTGATTTAATTAGACTTAATATGGGTTAAGTCTAATTGTTAAAGGTTAATTAAGCCTAATTTAGGTAAGGTTTAATTGATTTAATTAGACTTAATATGGGTTAAGTTAGACTTGTTTAAGGTTAATTAAACCTAATTTAGTTAAGGTTTAATTGATTAATTAGACTTAATATCGGTTAAGTCTAATTTGTTTAAGGTTAATTAAACCTAGTTTAGGTAAGGTTTAATTGATTTAAATAGACTTAATATGGGTTAAGTCTAATTGTTTAAGGTTAATTAAACCTAATTTAGGTAAGGTTTAAGTAATTTAATTAAACTTAATATGGGTTAAGTCTAATTGTTTAAGGTTAATTAAACCTAATTTAGTTAAGGTTTAATTGATTTAATTAGACTTAATATGGGTTAAGTCTAATTGTTTAAGGTTAATTAAACCTAATTTAGGTAAGGTTTAATTGATTTAATTAGACTTAATATGGGTTATGTCTAATTTTTTAAGGTTAATTAAACCTAATTTAGGTAAGGTTTAATGTATTTAATTAGACTTAATATGGGTTGAGTCTAATTGTTCAAGGTTAATTAAAACTAATTTAGGTAAGAATTAATTGATTTAATTAGACTTAATATGGGTTGAGTCTAATTGTTCAAGGTTAATTAAACCTAATTTAGGTAAGGTTTAATTGATTTAATTAGACTTAATATGGGTTGAGTCTAATTGTTCAAGGTTAATTAAACCTAATTTAGGTAAGGTTTAATTGATTTAATTAGACTTAATATGGGTTGAGTCTAATTGTTTAAGGTTAATTAAACCTAATTTTGGTAAGGTTTAATTGATTTAATTAGACTTAATATGGGTTAAGTCTAATTGTTTAAGGTTAATTAAACCTAATTTAGGTAAGGTTTAATTGATTAATTAGGCTTAAGGGGTTAGACATAATTAAGGTTTAGGTTTGATTAAATTTAATAGTGTAATAAAGGGTTAACTTTAATTAAATAAGTTTAAAAGATGTTTTAAACCTAATTAAGTCTAATTTTGTCATTTTAAACTTAATTAATTAAGCTTAAGGTTTAATAGGTTTACATGATGTTTTAAACCTAATTAAGTCTAATTTTGTCATTTTAGACTTAATTAATTAAGCTTAAGGTTTAATAGGTTTAAATGATGTTTTAAACCTAATTAAGTCTAATTTTGTCATTTTAAGCTTAAGGTTTAATAGGTTTAAATGATGTTTTAAACCTAATTAAGTCTAATTTTGTCATTTTAGACTTAATTGATTAAGCTTAAGGTTTAATAGGTTTAAATGATGTTTTAAACCTAATTAAGTCTAATTTTGTCATTTTAGACTTAATTGATTAAGCTTAAGGTTTAATAGGTTTAAATGATGTTTAAACCTAATTAAGTCTAATTTTGTCATTTTAGACTTAATTAATTAAGCTTAAGGTTTAATGGGTTTAAATGATATTTTAAACCTAATTAAGTCTAATTTTGTCCTTTTAGACTTAATTAATTAAGCTTAAGGTTTAATAGGTTTAAAATGATTTTTTAAACCTAATTAAAGTTTATCAAGTCTAATTTATCATTTTTTAGACTTAGTTAATGTTTTTCAGGAGTCTAACATGGACTAGATTCATTTCAAACTTAGACTCTTAAAGAAGATAGGTTAAGTTTATAAAAGGATGATTTTTAGGATTAAATTTATTATTTAATAATGAATTTTAATCCTAAATTTTAAAATATCATTTGAAATAATTTTTATGACTTAGAAAATATTTTCCTAGGTTCATTTTCTGTTACCCTAACATTTCTAATAATTTTCGCTTTATTTTTCTTAATTTTCATTTTTTTGTAATTATTATTTGAAGTAGTTACAAAATGCCTTCAAAATTAGAAAAAAGTGTCCTAGACATGTTTTCTGTCCTTGGAAAAATCATGAAACATCCCTAAGGACATAAAGAAAAATGCCTCAAAATTTTATATTTTTCTGATTTATAATAAATTTTTAATAATTAAAATACTCCAGAGAGTATTTAATTATTTAAAAATTAAATAATGGGAATAAAATTATGATTTTTATTTCATAATTTTCCTCTCTTCAAGAGCTTTCCAGAGGTATTTTGTTTTATTTTTATGACCCCTGGATCAAAAGATATGAATTTTTGATGTTTTTTAAGGTTTTCTGGAATTTATTAATTCCAAAAAATCCAGGGGGTGCCACGCGTCCTCGTACACGTCGAATGGGCGGGTTGATCCCATGCGCGGCGCGGAACAGCAAATAGTGGATGGCGCGATCAGCGCCATCCCTTCCAAAACACGGGAACGGAAGGCGGAGATAATTCGCCCAAAAATTCGAAAATTTTTGAATCGTTAAACTTCAAACTTCAATATCTCACTCATTTCTTAATGAAATTGAGTGATTTTTGAACCTATGTAATCATCTAAACATGTAGAATATATCCATACGGTGATGCAACATTTATGGGCTAGTATAACACATGATATTTCAAAAACATGAATTATATTAAGAAAATTAATTTCATACCTTTGCCACAAGTAAATCAAACTTGATCAGACCTTGTAGTTGTCTTCTAAGACTCCAGAGGAAGATTGTTGCTACACCAATTTGGTTCAAAAGTCCGCCTCAAAGGAGAATTTTAAGAAGGTGGCTGGTTTGGGCTATTTTTAAATTTTGATCAAATTGGCTCGATTGGGCTCAATCTATGGTTTGGGCTTGATCAAAATGGATTGCTAAGCCCCTTGGAAAGAGTTTTTGTGTTGGGAGCCAGAAGATTTGGGCAGCCTATAGGTCTCACTAATTTTTTTTTTTCTATAAGGCTCGGGTATGGCCCTATTTATAGCATGGGGAGGTCATAGCTTGGCTTAGGCTGTACTAGGGGAGTTGTTATCTTCCCTATTAATGAATTGAAGATAAGATTTCAGCTGAGGGGATAACTATGGTTGTCTTTCCAAAGTTCTCCATCATGACCTCATTGTTTTGGCTCCTCCCCATTGGATCATGCATGAGGTGGTTTAGCTCTTTGAAATGAGTTGTAATTTCTCTTCCTCATGAGCTTACAAGTCACCCATTAGCTTTGGCAAATGGTGACACATATGCTTCCCCTTCATAATTTCATTTTGACCATGGTGAGGAGTGGAGTTTAAGCTTTGTTCCCTTCCCATTGGTTAGTTTAGGAGGTGGGAAATAAGCCTTATTGTTGGCCGGCCACCTCATTGTTGACTAGAGGTGAGTCATGGCTTAGAATGAAGGAGAAAGAGCCACCTCATTTTATTCACCATGATGGGAGTTAACCCATGGTTAGCCAAAATTAAGCTAAGCTTTGTCATGTGTTAATTATGTCTTATGATGGGTTTAATTTAGTTTTAACTTTAATTAATTATGGGAAGGCCATGTGTCATTTCTATTTTAATTAATTATGTTATTAAAATAGTTGGAAATTATTTCATTAATCAATTTAGTAATTGAAAATAATTTCAAATTAATTAATTGATTAATTTTATCATTTTTATTTAATTTTTTCATTTTAGATTTTAATTTAATTTTCATTTAAATTAATTATGTCAATTAATTAAAATACTAAAAAATAAATCATTAATTAATTTAATTAATCAAAATATTTTTGAAATTAATTATTTGATTAATTTTGTTGTTTTTATTTTATTTTTACCTATTTTTATTAAAATAGATAAGTGTTGACCAATTTTGATTTAGGTTGACCCAAGTCAGCCTAATTTAATTTTAAGATGTCCAATGTGACCTTTTTCAACTTTGTCATGGTTGATTTGATAATAATATTTGTGATTTTATCATTGTGGTGTTTTAAACATGTCATTGGGTCAAAAGGTTGACCTATGGGGTCAACAGGATTGGTCATTGGGTCTGGTTTGACCATATTGACCAAAGTTGACTTTTTAGGTCAAAAGGGTGACCTATGGGGTCAACAGGATTGGTCATTGGGTCTGGTTTGACCATATTGACCAAAGTTGACTTTTTAGGTCAAAAGGGTGATCTATGGGGTCAAGAGGGTTGGTCATTGGGTCTGGTTTGACCATTTTGGCCAAAGTTGACTTTTTAGGTCAAAAGAGTGACCTATGGGGTCAACAGGATTGGTCATTAGGTCTGGTTTTGACCATTTTGACCAAAGATGACTTTTTAGGTCAAAAGGGTGACCTATGGGTCAACAGGGTTGGTCATTGGGTCTGGTTTGACCATTTTGACCAAAGTTGACTTTTAGGTCAAAAGGGTGACCTATGGGGTCAACAGGGTTGGTCATTGGGTCTGGTTTAACCATTTTGGCCAAAGTTGACTTTTTAGATCAAAAGGGTGACCTATAGGGTCAACAAGTTTTGTCATTGGGTCTGGCTTGACCATTTTGACCAAAGTTGACTTTTTAGGCCAAAAGGGTGACCTATGGGGTCAGCAGGTTTAGTTATTGGGTCTGGTTTGACCATTTTGACCAAAGTTGACTTTTTAGGTCAAAAGGGTGACCTATGGGGTCAACAGGATTGGTCATTAGGTCTGGTTTGACCATTTTGACCAAAGTTGACTTTTTAGGTCAAAAGGGTGACCTATGGGGTCAACAGGGTTGGTCATTAGGTCTGGTTTGACCATTTTGACCAAAGTTGACTTTTTAGGTCAAAAGGGTGACCTATGGGGTCAACAGAGTTGGTCATTGGGTTTGGTTTGACCATTTTGACCAAAGTTGACTTTTTAGGTCAAAAGGGTGTCCTATGGGGTCAACAAGGTTGGTCATTGGGTCTGGTTTGACCATTTTGACCAAAGTTGACTTTTTAGGTCAAAAGGGTGACCTATGGGGTCAACTGGGTTGGTCATTGGGTCTAGTTTGACCATTTTGACCAAAGTTGACTTTTTAGGTCAAAAGGGTGACCTATGGGGTCAACAGGTTTGGTCATTGGGTCTTGTTTGACCATTTTGACCAAAGTTGACTTTTTAGGTCAAAATGATGACCTATGGGGTCTACAGGGTTGGTCATTGGGTCTGGTTTGATCATTTTGACCAAAGTTGACTTTTTAGGTCAAAAGGGTGACCTATGGGGTCAACAGGTTTGGTCATTGGGTCTGGTTTGACCATTTTAACCAAAGTTGACTTTTTTGGTCAAAAGGGTGACCTATGAGGTCAACAGGGTTGGTCATTGGGTCTTGTTTGATCATTTTGACTAAAGTTGACTTTTTAGGTCAAAAGGTTGACCTATGGGGTCAACAGGGTTGGTCATTGGGTCTGGTTTGACCATTTTGACCAAAGTTAACTTTTTAGGTCAAAAGGGTGACCTATGGGGTCAACAGGGTTGGTCATTGGGTCTGGTTTGACCATTTTGACCAAAGTTGACTTTTTAGGTCAAAAGGGTGACCTATGGGGTCAACAGGGTTGGTCATTGGGTCTAGTTTGACCATTTTGACCAAAGTTGACTTTTTAGGTCAAAAGGTATTGATTCTTTATAAAAATGAGGTCAACAAAAGGGCCCCCAATATGTGTAGAATACTATATAAGTATTCTGCACATATTGCCGTTGACCGAAGTGATCTTAGAGATGTCCCATAACAATCAGGAAAAGTGTGGGTGTCATACTGTTCCTAGAGGATGTCAGATGTTTTGTTTGTCGGTTCTTAGAAGGAATATTCTTCTCGTGTCTGAAAAGGAATTTACCGGGAGAGAAAATGGATGTCATATTCCATTTCTCAAAATGTCGATGTTGCTATTTTGTTAAAGGATTGCCATGATTTCCGTGTCAGGAAAGGACTTATATCCCATAACTGGAGAGAAAAAATAGACGTCATTTTCTATTTTTCTCAAAATGTCAATGTCAAGATTTGGTTAGAGGAAAGCCATGATTTCCGTGTCAGGAAAGGACTTACATCCAATAACCGGAGAGAGAAAATAGATGTCATTTTCTATTTTCCTCAAAATGTCAATGTCAAGATTTGGTTAGAGGAAAGCCATGATTTCCATGTCAGGAAAGGACTTACATCCAATAACCGGAGAGAGAAAATAGATTTCATTTTCTATTTTCCTCAAAATGTCAATTTCAAGATTTGGTTAGAGGAAAGCCATGATTTCCGTGTCAGGAAAGGACTTACATCTAATAACCAGAAAGAGAAAATAGATGTCATTTTCTATTTTTCTCAAAATGTCAATGTCAAGATTTGGTTAGAGGAAAGTGATGATTTCCATGTCAGGAAAGGACTTACATCCAATAACCAGTGAGAGAAAATAGATGTTATTTTCTATTTTCCTCAAAATGTCAATGTCAAGATTTGGTTAGAGGAAAGCCATGATTTCTGTGTCTGGAAAAGACTTACATCCAATAACCGGAGAGAGAAAATAGATGTCATTTTCTATTTTCCTCAAAATGTCAATGTCAAGATTTGGTTAGAGGAAAGCCATGATTTCCGTGTTAGGAAAGGACTTACATCCAATAACCGGAGAGAGAAAATAGATGTCATTTTCTATTTTCCTCAAAATGTCAACGTCAAGATTTGGTTAGAGGAAAGCCATGATTTCCGTGTCAGGAAAAAACTTACATCCAATAACCGGAGAGAGAAAATAGATGTCATTTTATATTTTCCTCAAAATGTCAATGTCAAGATTTGGTTAGAGGAAAGCCATGATTTCCACGTCAGGAAAGGACTTACATCGAATAACCGGAGAGAGTGGCGAACTCACTATTATTTTTGGTGGGAATATCCGCTGGGGTTTTGACCTATATAGATCGAATGATAATTCTCATGTTTAGTTATCACAAGTTATTCATTTCATCATTAAAATTTATTTTATTATTTTTAGGACCTGTCGACATATCATAGACAATGGGGAACATTTTTCCAACATTTCATTTTATTTCCATAAAAATGTCACCAGTACATATTTTTGCAAGCAAAAGCTAACGGTACATATATGTGTACATATCATATAGTGTGCTGCAACAAACTACTGATATTTTACAAACCAACAGTTACTGATATATCACACATCAACAACTGCAGATATATCACATATCAAAAGTTCCTATATATATCATATCATAGCCTTGGATGTTAACAGACTGTCTATAAACGTCCTACACTCCAAAACATTATTTGTCGAACATGTTTCAGGTGTTCAGACATTTTTATGGGATTACGGTAACTCAAAAGGCTTCAATCCTTCAAGTTCCGGATAGCTTGGTATCCAACCGGTCTTTTGTCAGGCTTCATTCATCGCAAAGTGATTGATATGCGTGGCCTATCGACGCTGGGTATGCAGTGTTTTACAATGTCTGCTCCATTTCCATGAAATAAAAGGACTAATCCTTGAGTCAGAAGGATACGGCATGTTCCTTCAAATTCTCCAGGTCCGAGAATCTGTATCTCCCTCCCAAATACAATAGAGCAGCGGTTCATTAAAGACACCGTGCAAAAGGGTCTTTCGAAGTCATGATCGTCAATATGAGGAGGGATACAATCTCCTTCATCATACATGTTGATGATGCGAGCTATCGAGAACACAACTGCGTGTATGATCCCCCAAATGACAAGTCGTCTGATAATTTGAATTATCACAGTGGGTAAAGGATCTACTTGTTCGTGTCGCAAAATTCCGGGGAGATTTCCTTCTTTGTCTCTTGCATACACCCATATTGGATGGTTTGTCTGCCCTTGCCACGAATCCATTTATTGGGTTCAGAATAGGTTTTCCTTCGAAGGTGTTCGACCTCTACCCCGATTTCGGGCTTTTGTAATATGATCAATGATAGCATCTTGTTCATCCTCATCAAATATCCTGGTAAACAGTTTAAGACCATCCAGAATATTTATTGCCATTTTGTTCACATGCTTATATTGTTCAAAGGTTCTCCATTCGATAGCGCGAATTCGTCGCACCTCTTCCCTTGAGTGATTCTTTCTGTCAACTTTCTTATCTGACACCTTCAAACTCTGAGCGGGTGTGACTGATGGTGAAGTGATAATCTCTTTCCCATCTTGATTTTTCTTTATAGGATCTAGATTTGTTGTTTCTAATGCGGAATTTATTTCTTCAAATGGAGTATTAATAGTTCGTGATTTCGATTGACTAATATCTCTTGTAATTTTCTTTGACGCTTTAGTCATTTATTATGATTTCATCTATGTGATCTAGTAAGTTCTGTTGCCATATTTTTGGTACCCGATGCAGATATTCTTTGTACTGAAGTAGTCATGAATTCTATCTCATCTGAGCTATCACTGATTGTGAAGTCATACTCTTCGGGTTGTCGGAGTTTGAATTCTATCAAAGGTGTTTGCAGATTAACTTCATTATGATTCACCAGATAAAGTAAAGATCTGTGATATATGGATTCAACCTGCTACAGGTCAAAGTTGAAATGAATTCTGGTTCTCTCATCCATGTGTCGACGGTCCAAGGCAAACGTCATATTATTTTGAAAAGAGAAAAATAGTCTGTCTTCAGACATTTTTCCTGAAAATATTAAGACAAAATGACATTTTAGCCTTTTAAACATTTGTTCAGCAAATGAAACAGATGTCATAAAAAAATTAAAGATGATTTTGGAAAGAAGAATTTATTGTCCCAGTTTATAAATAAGTCGTTATTCATTTTTATTTTTATGTTGCATAGTATTTCTTTAGAAAACGTCCATTGATTGGAGGCAGGATTCTTTCTCCTTGACAATCCACCAGTTGGTAGGATCCTCCTTAATATGTCTTTTCAATTACATATGGGCCCTCCCATATTGGTTCAAATTTACCACCTATCTTTCGATGAGCTAGTATAAGTCTTCGAAGAACTAAAACCAAATCGCCGATTCGAAAGGTTCTGGGGTGAACTAATTTGTCGTGAGCTCGTATCATTTTTGCTTGATACAGTTCGAGATTTTGTTGGGCTTGTAGATGTTTGCCTTCCAAACTTTCAAGTTCTTCAAGTCGTAGTCTAGCATTTTCTTCTTCAGTTATTTTGTTTGCTATCGCAATTCTGAGAGAAGGAATTTGAACTTCAAGTGGTAAAATGGCTTCAGAACCATATACAAAAGAAAATGGTTTAGACTATGTTGGAGTTTGGTATGTAGTTCTATAAGCCCATAAAGCTTCTATTAATCGTTCATGCCACTGTCTCGGGTTGTTATTCAACGTCTTTTTCAAGATTTGAGCCAATGTTTTATTGAAAGCTTCAGCTAATCCATTGGCCTTAGGGTAATAAATTGTGGAGTACCTCCAATCAATCACGTGTCTTTGGATAAAATTATTCATTTTCATGTTTTTGAAGGCTAATCCGTTGTCTGATATGACCCTTCGAGGAATTCCAAATCTATAAACGATATGTGTTTTAAAGAAATGAAGAACTTGTTCTGCTTTAACTTCTCTAAGTGGTATTGCTTCTGCCCACTTGGAAAAATTGTCAGTGGCTGCCAGAATAAATTTATGACCCTTAGAAGATGGAAGATCTATAGGGCCCACTATGTCGGTACCCCAACATTCAAATGGCCACGATGCAATAGTTGGTTGTAGGACATTTGGAGGTTGATGTAAAACTACCCCATGTATTTGACATTGATGGCATTTCTTTGCAATGTCAATGCAATCGGCCATCATTAGTGGCCAATAATAACCCATTCTTTTTATTTTCATTTTCATTTTGGACCCAGATTGATGTGCACCACATAAACCTGAATGAACTTCCTTAACAATCTCTTGAGCTTCAACTTAGTTTAAACATCTTAACCACATTTGATTAAAAGATCGTTTATAAAGAATATCATTTATTAGAGCATATGATAACGCTCTTTGTTTAATTTGGTTGGCAATAGAAGTGTTTTCAGGTAATTTTCCAGTTTGTAAATATTGGATGATTGGTTGTCGCCAATCATCATTTTCGTCATTTATTGTCATTGTCATATTTTCACCGATTTTATGTAAATTATTCATATCAATTTGAGAAAGAACTTGTCGTCCTCTTATAGAGATTGGTATGTCGTCTTCTTCTGGACATGCGAATTCTTTTGCGAGTTTTGCCAGAGCATTTGCTAGAGAATTGTCTCATCTCGGGATTAAGAGAAATGTTACATCAGAAATTTGTTGAAGTAATTTCAGAGTGTAACGAGAATACTGTTCAAGTCGTGACTTCAAAGTTTTGTATTTGCCAGCAATTTAATTAATAATCAACTGGGAATCCCCGTAGATGTCGATATTTTTAATTTCCATCAATAATGTTAATTCTAGACCGGTTATGAGCGCTTCATATTTGGCTTCATTATTTGTGCATGGTTACGTCGAATGATAGGAAAAAGGCATCATCGTTTTGTCCGGAGTAATGAAAATCAATCCTACTCCAGGTTTGCCTGGTATAATTGTTTGTTTGTCTTTGTCTTTCCATGCAGATGATGCTCCGTCAAAGTAGAGTTCCCATCGTTGCACATTAGAATTTTTTATTTCTGATATTTATTCATCAGGTAAATCGTCATTAAGGGGTGATCTAGTTGGAATTGGATGTGCTGCTAAGAAATCTGCCAGGATTTGTCCTTTGACGAGCACGTAACGGTACAAATGTTATATCAAATTGGAGTAAGATCATTGCCCATCTTGATAATCTCCCAGAAAGTGTTGGTCGTGTTATTAAATATTGTAATGGGTTAACTTTTGAAATAAGAGTTACCTTATGAGAAAGCATCTAATGCCTTAGTTTTTGAACTGCGAAGATCAAGGCTAAACAATGCTTCTCAATTGTCGGGTATTTTATTTCCGTTGGAACTAAACAACGACTTAAATAGTATAATGCACTTTCTTTTCCCTTGTCATTTACTTGTGCTAATAAAGCTCCAAGTGAATTGTCCAATGCTGCGGTGTAAAGGATTAGAGGTCTTCCTAATACAGGGGCTGGGTTGTCAGATATTGTTTAATGTTTTCAAAGGCGTGCTGGCATTTTTCATCCCACAAAAATTTGGTATCCTTTCTAGTAAGGGCAGTGAGAGGTTGACATCTACCCGATAGATTGGAAATGAAACGTCGTTTATACGCTAATTTTCCTTGAATTATGTTAGATTTTTAGGAGGAGGCATATTCAGGATAGCTTCAATTTTGAGAGGATCAATTTCTATCCCACGATGCCGAACTACAAATCCTAAAAATTTTCCTGAAGTGACACCGAAGGCGCACTTTAAGGGATTCATTTTAAGATTGTATTGTCGTAGTTGTTCAAAGACAATTCTCAAATTGTATATATGATCATCTTTTTGTTTACTACTGACAACCAGATTGTCGACATAACATTCAACTCGATTATGTATTAATTCATCAAATATCCGTGTCATGGCTCTTTGAGAGGTTACACCGGTATTTTTTAGTCCAAATGGCATAACCTTATAACAATATATCCCCATGGGTGTCCAGAAAGTTGTATTCGCTTCATCCTCCGAAAACATCTTTATTTGGTTATATCCTGATGATCCATCCATAAAGGAGAATATTGCATGTTTTGATGCTATATCAACCATTAATTCAAGAATTGGTAAAGGAAATTCATCTTTTGGAAATTCTTTGTTTAAGTCCCTGAAGTCTATACAGACCCTTATCTGTCCATTTTTCTTTTTAACTGGCACCACATTGGCTAACCATGTTGGATAATTCTCTTCTCGTATGAAGTCAGCTTCTATCAATTTCTTGAATTCTGCAATGACTTGTTGCTCTATTTCAACACGCATTCTCCTCGGAGCTTGTTTAACTGGGATTGTGATTTGATTTATCCCAAGTTTATGGACTGCGACTTCTGGAGACAAACCAGGCATCTCGTCATAAGTCCAAGCAAAACAGTCTTTATATTCCATTAACAGTTGAGTTATATCTTTTGCTTCCTCATCATTAAGGAATGAACTAATAAAAGTTGGTTTTTGATTTTCATCAGTTCCTAAATTTATTTCTTTTAATTCATCAATTGTCGATTTAATTTCTTCTTCCAATTCTGGAGGAGCATCTTCAATTGGAAGATCAGGGAATGATTCAGAATCGTATTCTTCAGTGATGGTCAGACAAAATTTTGTGTCATCTAATGGTCCTAGAGTTCCAAATCCAATACCTTCTTTGGAGTTAGAATTTTGTTTGTTATTATTCAACATTTGTTCTATGAAATGTGGTCGTTTTAAAGACCATTGTTTGAGCATTAAACTTTTTTGAATAAATTTTTTTGCCCAAGGAGAATACAACTCAAAAGGAATTTTCATTGATTGTGGAAGATTTTCATCTTCTATTTTTACATCATTTTCAGTACAAGAGGAAGTAGAGCCAAGTCTAAACTTAATTGGCTTTTTGTCATCATTATATACTTCTTTGACTATTAGATTCTCAATCTTAGCAGTGGAGATTGGAGTCAAAGTCATAGAATGTATATAATGATTGATTTTGTCATACATAGATTCAAATTGTCTTTCTTTATCTTCTTCTTCCAAAGATATTTTGAATTGAGGTTTCTTCGCAATCACAGATGTCGTTTCTTCTTCAGAGTCCAAGTGGATTTTGAATTTCAGTGGTTTCTTCATTGTGACAATCGGATCTTTTTTCCCTCGTCCTCGTCCTCGAGTATGAGTTTGACGGGAATTAGTTCCTCTTGTCTTAATTGAAGAAGAATTCTTTTCATTTCTTTTCATTTCTTTGTTCTTTTCTTCCACATCCACCATTGTTTCTTTGGAAGACATTGTTTTATTTATAGGAGCATAATATGCTGCATCTTCATGTATACTGATTTCATGAATTGAAAATGGTTGCAGATCTCCTATAATACGACATTCCTGTCCTTTTCGTAGGTATTTTATACATTGGTGTAATGAAGAAGGAACCATTTTGTATTCATGAAGCCATGGTCTGCCAAGTAAGGCATTAAAAGAGGTGTCTAAATCAATAATATGAAATTTTGCTATCGTTGTCAAGTCAGCTATTTTTAAGAGTAATGTTATTGATCTAAGGGCCTGTTCTCCATTCTGATTGAATCCTCGTAACATCATCGTATCCCTTGATAGTTGAGAGGCATCAATGTCCAAATATGCAAGAGTTCTCAAATTCATAATGTTGATTGAAGCACCTGGGTCAATAAGAACTCTTGAAAGTATTGTATCATTTATGTTCACCGTAATATACAGTGGACGATTGTGTTCAGTTGTTCCAAGCAACAAATTATTGTCAGAGAAGGTAATCTTCATTGATTCCTCTAATGGGTAAGCTTCATTTTGGGTAATACCAGCAAGTTGAGTTAAGCAAATATCTGGATCTGAAAGGGCCTTTATTAACGATTCTCTCATTTCTTTGGAAAGTATGAGAGCGTCATAGATGCTCAACTTCGCAGGTAATTTTCTCAAATGAGCTAGTACGTTATAATCCACTTTGTTATGAAGATCATCCTTATTTCTTTCAGGGTTTGGGGATGTATTGGAGGAATGATCTTGTCTGGTGTGATTATTTGTTTTTCTTTTTCTTGTGGAATCATCCTAGGAGGTAAGATTTTTCCACTTCTCAAATTAATTTCAATTATTTCTTCAAGTTGATTATTTGACTCTTTAGTTTCTGAATCCAAGAATTCCAATTCTATGGAAATTGGAGTTCCTTGTAGTTGAAGTGTAGCAATGTGATTTTCATCTTTATCGTTATCAAACTTTTCATCTGTATTTTCATTATTTTGGTTGTCTTTAGATTGATCATATACGATTTATCGTCTATAAGGTTAGAATTCAAATGATTATTCTCATAAACATCGTCCAAAATAGACAAAATATAAGCAAAACTAGGATTGTTATTATTCATGGTGGTAAAAAGGAAGTCATACAAAGTTATCGGTTCGAGGATTTTTCGTCCTTCACCCGACATAACTATCCTAGTACAAGAGGAAAATGAACTAGAAGGTACAAAAGGAGTTGCAGCCCCTATACTTGGAAGACTTTTGATCTTTTTTGGTTTCTTGATTTTCTTTTTCTTTTCCTTCTTGGGAAATTTTGTGATTTGATATTTAGCAAAGATCTCTTCAGAAGTATTGTCTTTGTTTCCAGGATTGAGTTTCTCTATCGAAATCATATTGATTGATCCTTTTTCAGGTTCTTTCAAATATTCTTTCGGGATTATAATGTTTCTGTGTTTAAAATTACGCTCCAACCAGTCTTTGAAGACAAACAGTCTTCAATTTTATGTCCAAGCATTCTGTGATAAGGACAATAATTAGGATTGTCTTTCATGTCAATTTCTGTTGGACTTTTAGCTTCTGGTAGCTTAAATTCGGGCATTTTAAGCAGACTACGAAATATTTTACTAACGGCTTCTATTTTAAATGAATATTCTTTATTCATTCTTTCAGCCATTGTTTTCTTTTCTATTGGTACTGAGATTGGTTTTTGAAGTTGTAATTGAGGTGATGTCTATGACGTCGAAGGATTCTGTCGTTGTTGTTTCTTTTGTTCTGGTTGAATCTGCATCACCTGTTTACCTTTTTCTACAACATTTCCAGGTTTCTTTTCAAATGTTTTGATAGTTTTTGTCTTTTCGGTTTTCTCTGTTACACTCATCTGCTTTGCTTCTTCTTGGAGATTAGCAGCTTTATTGAGTAGTTTTTCAAATGTCTTTATTGTGAATCCTTTGAGCATAAAAGCTATAGGACCATGGATATTTTTAAGCTATATTCCAACAGCGTGTTGCTCTTGTAGTTGTGGTTCACATTTCATGATGAGATTTCTCCAGCGTAAAATATAATCCACTAAGCTTTCTCCCGGTTTTTGTTTTTCTACCACCAAATCACCAACAGTGGTGTGATGTTGTGCTCCTGCAAAACGTTGAATAAATAGGCTTTCAAGTTCCATAAAGGTTTTGACGGATCCATTGGGAAGTTCTGCATACCAGTCAAAGGTAACTCCTATGAGACTGTTAATAAATTGTCGAAATAGGAGAGCATCACTTCCTCCAGCATTACAGCAACTTGCTCTAAAATATGTTAGGTGTTGTCGGGGATTACCCGTTCCATCAAACATTTTAAAGACAGGAGGAAAAAATCCTTTAGGTTAATGAACAGAATCAAATTCCTCTGGGTATGGTTTACCCTTTGGGGTTAATGCTCTAGCTTTCACTTGAGCCATTGTTTCTTTAATTTTTTGTTCTACTAATTTTGTAATATCCTTTTCTAGAATTTCATTATGAGGAGAATTCTTTTTCTTTTGAGTGATTTCCTCAATATCTATTGGTTCTTCTTTATTTTCAAGGATATGAATAGCCTCTGATCTGATGATTTCAATGGCTGGAGATGGGTTCATTGGTGGATTTTGCAAAGTTGCTACCAATTCTTCCATTTTTTGTTCAAGACGACTAATTTGTTCATCATGTTGTCGTATCACCGCTCGCAATTCATTGGTTGCCTCCTCTTCATTTGATTCTCATGCTAAGGAAGTAGATCATGTTTCTACCATGTTAACACTGACAACATTTTTATTGGAACTATCAGAGGTATCTTTCTTCCTTTGCTCTGAAAGTTGTTTAATATCATTTTTTAATTTCTTCAATCTTTCCTCTAATGATTTTACAGAATGTTTTTTGCAAGTTTCTTCTTGTGAACTATTTGCAGGAGTGTTGGTGGTATCTTAATTTCTTTCAGATGATTTTCGTCTCCATACATTATTTTTAAGTAGAGGACGAGAATTTTCAGGTGTTGTATCGTATCTTGTGTGAGGATAATTTGCTTTTTGTAGCATTTGGACCAAGTCCGACATTTTAGCAGTTGTATCTTCTGCTCCTGATATCAATTCATAATATTTAGCTTTGTCATTTGTGACTACCACATCTTTTATTCTAGGGCCCAATCGAAATTTTACTGGCACTCGAACACAATGTTTATCAGTTGGAAATTGATAATCAGTTTCTTGAGAGTCAGGATTTTCCATCGCTAAAATTCTCCTTTTCATGGTGTTGGAGACTGCACAACTGTTGACCTCATTTTTGATGAGGTCTTCTCTTCCTTTTTTAGTACTTAGGATCTAGCCTTAGGCTTTTCCTTTCGACTATCCTAGAGGATTAGAATTGGGACCCACCACTTAGAAATTCAAACCACTTATTAACTCCTCGCAAACTCCATAAACTTGATTGTAGACCCCTAATCACCTAGAGGGTTGAAATCAAATGTGGAAGTTTAAAGGATGAGTTCCTATGGGACTCTTTGGCCTTAAGACCACTTACTAGGTGGCACAGTCCGGTGAAAGGGCCGACTTACAAACACACTACACTTATACACTACACTTTCACACACCTCCTAAAACCACACTCATACCCAACTTGACCTCCTGACTCATGAAGGTGATTCACATGGATGGTCCTTAACCCCTAAGCCCTTGGCTAAGAGGGTTAGGAACAACATAGTGAATGCCTCAAATGAGTCCCTTCATGGCTCATGTGGGTTTGATATGGCTTCATGGCTCAACCAAAATGATTTCATTCCACTTACATTTACCCAATCTTCAATTTTCTAAATTTTCAATTTTTGACCCCCGGGACCCCAGACCCGCCTAGCCTACCTGAACCCTTGAAATTACCCAAATTTTCCAAAATTCTCCAAAATCACCCAAATTCCTCAAAATCAATCCTAAACATTCTCCTACCACTCAAATTGACCATTTTTTTACCCAAAATACCCAAAATTCCAAAAATACCCACAATACCCTCCAAATTACCAAAATGCCCCTCTTGACCCAAAAATTCAACAAAATTCCACAAATTCTCAGAAAATTCCAGAAAATCCAAAATATTCTGAATTTCATTTTGTCCAACTACACCATGGGCCAATTTTGTCAATTTACCCCACTTTTACCAAAACCCCCAATTTAGCCCATTCTTAACCCAAGTGAACCCAATGTCAAACCAAATCTACCCAATTGACCCCAATTTTGGTCCAATTCAATTCTAAACTTCAAATTGATATCCACAACATCAATCTAGACCAAATCCAAGTCCAATTTGATTAAAATTTGAATCCAATTTTACTTTTGACCTTAAAGCCCAATTTGGACTAATGACCCAAACTTAGCCCAAACCAAACCAATTCAACTCCAATTGACCCCAAACCTTTTCTAAACCTTCCATAACATCCCCACAAACAAAACACTAACATAATTTGCCCAAAATTTGGACCCAAACCTAACTCAAATTCAACCCAAAACCAAAAAGCCCAATTTTGACCTACACCTAAACCTAACCCAAATAGGCCCAAACCCCAAAATCCAAACCCAACCAAAGTTGAAACCTCTTTGAAATACTCCCATAAGCATTTCCCAACATTAATTTTACATCAATTTCAACCTAGCCCAACATTCGCCCAAATTAGCCCAATTTGACCTACATTGGCCCATGTACCAAATGAACCCAAATCCAACCCAATTCAAGCCCAAACCACCTCAAATTTATTTCAAATCACTCATGACACATCCCTAAACCAAACCCAATAATTATTTGGCCCAACCTTTTACAAAAATTCCCATCAAAATGCCAAAATTCACAAAACCCTTTTTCATGAAGTTGACTTAACTTTTCCCAAGCCAAAGATGAGCCATGAAGCCATGCATGAGCCACATGTGAGCCATGAAAGCCTTGGAAGCCTCACCATACCCAAAATGGCAAGAGGAGGGGACCCTTTAATGATCCTCTTAAGAGTGATTAACCACTCCCATGTCTCCCCTAAACCTTGCTTAAACTTAATTGTACTTGGATGGTGACCTTTCCCCACTAATCAAGCTGACCTAAACCACTTTCTCTTCAGCCCAAATTAGCCATGGGGAGGTGCACCTAGCCCAATCCATGCATTTGACCAAACTTAGCCAAAATACACCCTTACCCCATTCCACTTTGATTCAAACCCTTTACACATGGCAGCAACAAATTGACTTCACAAACATCAAGCCCTGACCCACCTGGACCTGAGGGTGACCCATGCCTGTCGGCCAGCCACCTGGATCACCGGAAAACACCACACCCAAGAGCTCCCATGTGAGCCAACAATGAAATTCCCCCTTGCTGAGCTGCCCCAAGTCCAGTGGCCACCATAGCTCTTCTTCTCCTCACCAGAGCAGCTGATCCCAAGCCCTAACTCCCCCTGGGAGACCCTCCAGCCATGCCTATTTAAACCCCACCTCCTCTCGGCCATGAGGAGGTGTTGAACCAACCTTAAGGAAACTCTGCCAAAATCACTCCGGACTCTCCCCAACACTTAGAGCATTTGATCCCCACTGTTCTCTTGCCCTAATCCCTATTAATTGAGCTCAAATTTGGAGCTCAATTCTTAGGCCAGAACAGGACACTCCCAAATCCTCCACCAAAGTCAAATTAAACTCACCCACACCTGCACAAGACCAAGAGAAGGAGTTCCCCAGTGAAAGCCCCCTCTCCAGGCCACCCATCTGTTCCAGACTCCAAAGGTTGAAATCGGGCTTGGTCGAAATCATACCTGAACAATTCACCAGGCCAAGGGACTTCATCTGGAGCTTGCTTGGACCCAATCGAAGGTGACACAACTCTCAGATCAAATCTTCACTTCTCTGAGAAAAGGTATGGACTCACTCTTCTTCCCGAGCTTACAGAGATTCTCCATTTAATTTGGATCAATTTCAATGCATGTTTACCATATGGATGTGTTCGTCTCTTCAAGATGAATCCATAGAGCATAAGAACATAAAAATCTGTTGAGAATCGAGTGAGAAATTAAGGTTAGAAGGTTGACGGTCACGGGTGCACACCAGTCATAGACGATGACTGAGAGCCATTGGATCGAGCGTGTGTCGAGCGGACGATCTGGATTGAGCCGGACAGCGCGATGGTACATGAACCGCGGGCCCCTGGAGCGCTGAGTCGGATGGCGGCGCCGAATCAGAGCGCGCCGCGTGGCCCTTCGGAGCTGCCGAGGATGGCGTGGCGCCGCGTGGATAAGTAGGAAAATAGGGATTTTTCTTATTTATTTAATTACCGTAACTTAGAAAATTCATAACTTTGTGTAGGAAAATCCTAAAAATAAAATAAAAATACCTTCTTGCTCGATGAACGGAGGAGAATAATGTGGAAAAGAAATCATTTAATTTCATTGAATATTTGATTTTTAATGATTTATTTACTCTCTGCAGATTTTCAATTCTCCATGCATGTATACAATTCACCATGGCATGAGACCATAGGGCTTTTCAAGCCTTTGAATTTGGGGACATTCCCTGAATTTTCCAAAGTCAGAGGTCATCCCTATGAAGAGTTATTGTTTTTTCAATTCTAGGTCACTATTCTGAGTGTTTTAATTCTAATAATTAGCATGTTGTGAAATAAATTCTAGGAAAATTTGGTGATGTTTCCTGTGACCAGAGGACCCTAGGGAAAATAGGTTTTCAGTTAACTCACTTGGAATAACCCTAATTGGCTTAAACACCCAAAATGGAGCTTTAATTAATTAGAGCTAATCATACATCAAATTGACTTGAAATTAATTCTCCACTGACCTTTAGGATCAGAGGAACTCACCATAAAAGTTTGAAGTCAATTGGACTTGGTTAGCCTTATCAAATGGGTTGATAAGCCCAGCCAAACTAAAACTTCAAAAATTCATAACTTTCAAAATACTTCTCAAAAATTCACAAAATTGGTTTTGGAGCCTCTCTGATATCAGGGGAATTTAAGAAAATTACAATTGCAATTTTCCAAAAAAGTTGATTTTTTGCATTATTTTAATATTTTTAATAATTAAAAAATAATAAAAATCATAAAAATAATAAAATTCACCAAAATGTCACATTTTGAATTTTAATCACTTTGGAACAAAACTCATATTTTTCTTAAGTCCCTATGATGAGATATCAAATTTTAAAGCCCTAAGGTAATTTTAAAATTAAAAAATGTATTTTCTAACATTTCCACTAAAATAATTCTAATAAATCAAAGAAAAATCAGAAAATTCTAAAAATTGGTTCTCTGGTTTCCTTGATATCAGAGAGATTTTTTAAAAATATAAAATTCATTTTTCAATCTTTATTTTATTTTTAAATTAATTAATACTCCAAAACTCAAAATAATCATAATAAAAATAATATAATTCCAAAAATCACCAAAATTGGTCTAAGTGGTCCTCTGGTCATTAGGAATGTCCCATAATTTTCTTAAGGACAGAAACTTTCCCTTGGTCATGTTATTGAATTTTCTTTGAAAATCCCTATTTTCCACCAAAAATAATTACATAAATAAATTAAATTCAGAAAAATCACATTTTCTCCTCTAATGTCTTGATTGATATATGAGTGAAGTCACATAAAAATTTCAAATTTATTTGAGCTCAATTTAGTGAGTTATGGAATTAGTAAGTTTAAAGGGCAAAATGGTAATTAAAATTTTAACCTATAATTAAAAATTTTAGGTTTAATTAAAAGGGTGGGTAAAATATTTGATACTAAGTTGATTTTGGATGTTTGAAACTTAGGTAGTTAAAGGGTAGAAACCTACCAAACAATTTGAAAATAATTAAAATAAACCTTAATTAAATAATTAATTAAGTTTGGAAGAATAATAAAAAAATTGGAATTATTAAAATAGGGATATAATTAGGAAGAGATTTGTTCTTTAATTTAAAAATCCCTAAATTAACCACCTCAATAATATTCAATTCCTAAATAAAATGATAATCCAAATTCAAGATTTAAAATGCTAAAAGACTTAATCATTAAATTAAATTAAAGTTAAAACATTTAAATTAAATCCTTCTAAAATTTCAATTAAATTAATACTTTAACAATTAAATTAAATCATTTTTAAAAACATAAAAAAAAAATAAAATATTAAATTAAAATTAAAATTAAAATAAATTAAATTAAATTAAATTAAATTAAATTAAATTAAATTAAATTAAATTAAACAAAATTAAATTAAATTAAATTAAAACTAAATAAAAAATAAAGTCAAGTTAAAATAAAATTAAAATTAAATTAAAAAATAAAATTAAATTAAAATTAAAACTAAACCAAATTAAATTAAATTAAAATTAAATTAAATTAAATTGAATTAAATACAACATCACCAAAGACATAAAGAATTCAAAATAAATCTAAAACAACTTGAACACTATTCCAAACTTAAACCCATTAATTAAAATTAAATTAAATCATAAATCACTTAAACATCAATTTGCCCTCAAAAGCTCTTGTTGTCATAACTCCTAAACGGAGTATTAAGTGAAGTGTTACTTCACTTATAGGACATTCAAATATCCTAGTTCACCGAGCAAGAGAACAAAACTTGAACTCCTGAATGATTAATTCATTTGTATAATTAAATTCTCTTGGACTTAAAACAATTCTAGAGGTATTGAAAAGATGTTTAAGACTCGTCTTACGCACTTCCTCAATATGATAGGATATTTATAAGAACAATTGAACTTAATTGTTCTTTGATGAAGAAAATCATCCTTAAACCAAAACACAAGAACCTAGACGTCATAGGTGGTGACTAGTTATAGGATTAGGAACTTGATAGAAAACCAAAACCTTTCCCTTAGCTTTACCTAGGTACTTGTTGGAATACTTAAATGCTCTGATATGTGTTTTAAGTGCAGCTTGGGATGACGGGAAGACCCTCCAGGTACGCTTTTATTTTATTGCAATTTACTTTATTGCAATTTACTTAATCGCATCGCACTTACTTTTCTTTCATGATAAACAATTATTGCATGAAAACCCACACCTTTAGGATAGTCCCTAAAACTGAAAACCAAACTAAATTAAAAGTCATTACAAGATAAAATTCACTGCCACAACATTTCAAAATATAAAACAACTCAAAATTTAATCACAAACAGAACAACAAAACTACAACTACAACTAAATTAAAACGTCTTGTTGGATGATCGGGAATACATCGGATGATGTAACCTACGTGTTGCTAACGGGATTTCCCACGGTCTAAATGAAAGTGTGGAACTCATTTAGTTGAGTTTAGCAAATTCATCTGGACTAAGTGAATCCGATAAAAATAACGATGTCGGAACGATGGAACCGTGGGATCTTAACCGGTGTTGTTATAATCAACTTTAAGATTTGTTTTAATTAAAACATAAAAAAAAACACTTGGAAATTAAGACCTTCTCTAAACCAGAATACTTCTCTCATCTCTTGATTTATGACTTCTTCTAAAACTAAACCTCTGCAACAACAAGGAGCTCGGAGCATGGTGGGCAGCACGGTCATCGCCATCAGGAAAACCTGAGTCTACTTCAGCAAAACATTTCTTAGAATTAAATAACTAAATCATAGGACTTCAAGGTAGTTTGCCTAGTGCAACATAAATCCTCAACCTTTTGTTAGGCATTTGCATTGCAAATTAAGCCCTAACCGGTCTTAGGATTCCGAGGTGATCGTTCGGTACGTCATAAACCCTCACATCTTCGAGGTTGTTTGTATGATTGTGTCATACGAATATAAGTCCTGATTAATTAAAATTGGCAAGATCAAAACATTAAATAAACATTAGGGCCTTCCTAAATTCAGGCCAAAAAATAGGATAGTCAGGAAATTACCGAAGTTCGCTTCGAATCTGTGATTTCTCCTACCTTTCTTCCTTTGAATTCCCAAAATAAAATGTTCCAAATTTGATACATTCCCTATTAAAATTCTAATATTTCAATCCCTTGAAAACTTAAACTTTGAAATTCTTGAGAGCAGAACTACTGATTATTATCGAGAGTTTTCTTAGGTGATTCCTGTCACTTAAGATGTAATTAACTATAGGGGCTTGCCCTTATAGGGAATTTTAAGAACCCAGGTAATATAAACCCTGTTTAATGCTTTCATATTAAGCAGGGGAACTTGTCGGCAAATAAAATGGTTCCACAGACCAAATGGATGTCACAAACTTTCTAGTTTATTTAATCGAGCCCCACCACCAAACAGTGTGCCTATTCTTCGGAATAGACACGCGGTTTGTGGTGCGGTGCTCGTTTATATAAACTATTTAAGATGTGAGATCAATTTGATTTCATATCTTGAAATTTTTAAAATTATTTTCAAAATCAAATACTACTTTTCAAATTATTTATTTAAATTAAATTAAAAATTCGCCGACAATTTCTGTAGGCGACCTCTTTTCAAAAATACAACACTCAACCTAAAAATATGCCGACAATTTCTGGCGACTCTGCTTGGGACTAATTCCTCTTTCCATTTTTAATCAGATATTTCTGCTTTCAAAAATCGGTAGTGAATCCATGTCCCTAGTGGATCAAACTACCCTTCTTTCCGTTGGAATACTATGTTCATTTCTAACCTTGAACGAGTATAGCCAACATTCTCTCGGATTAAGGAGCCACTGTTTAGACACCCCTAAACAGAGAGGTTCCGAGATCCTTTTACCTCATTTCTGAGGTGGGGTGGACCCCCAATAGATATTAGTTTAGGAGCGGTCTTGCGGGTCGAGAAGTTTCTACATGACTTTCTCTTCCTTTTCCAGTTCCTAATCAATTCCTTTACCCTTCCTACAACTCTCCTTCTTTTAATAATTCTCCGTCCTAACGAACAAATCTTTTCGAAAAAATAATAATTTAAATAAATTTTTTTTAATACTACAAATACATTAAGATAAATGGAAATGCGTTCGGACTCTTTCTTTTTCGTCATAAGTTTTACGACAAGAGGAAGCACAATTCGGGGACTAACACTTGGAATCTGCCCTGCAGAAATGGAAGCCCCAAAACTGATCTTCTCCTTCGTCAACGGACTGGACCTGGCTATTTTCAAGGACGAACTGCCTAATAATGGAATCATTCGATTCGGACAAGGATTCGGGGACACCGACATCAAAATCCCCGACGTCACTCTCTTTTCACTCACAAACAAAGTACCGGAAACTGAGAAGCCGTTGATTGAGTTTAACCTCAAGTCAACTCATGAATTCCCTCCTCTGCAAAAGATTCCAACTAAGAGGAGTACTGTTGTTCGCAGGAGGACTGTTGTTGCTACTCCCACCGGTCTAGTTGTCTCTGCACCTACCCCGGCTTCTGCCAGTCCAAAAGGGGAAGGAAATTCAGAACTGTGATGAACCTGTGGAGGGTACAGATCTTCCTGTGAGACCTTCCGTTTTTGAGATTTGGTCCAGCTCGAGAATTCCACCACTAACACGGACTCGGAGGAGGAACGAAGTAGAAGGATTGCTAGAGAAGCCGGAGCCGCCGAAGTTGCTTTCCGGAGGAAATCCGGAACCGCCCGAGTATACACCGCTGCTCGAATACATACCACTTTTGGGAGGAAGTAGGTTCCATCCCCTCTCCGCCGCAGAGGACGAGGAAGATGTCCGCAAGATTGATTCTGCATTGCCTCAGCCCGCATATTACAACGACGGCCGTAATAAAAGGGCTAGAATTACGCCATTTGCTCGACTGCAGAACCTGATAGAGACGTTAGCAAAGAAAGAAAAATGCCCTGTATCAGAGATTTTAAGAAGGATAGGGTGGGTTCCGGCCAAATCCCGTCTTGGCCCGCGAGTAGAACCTGCTATCGCTGCAGAAAAGCCGAATAAGAGAATGAAAGCTAGTCCACCTGTCGTTGTTTCAGGACTACAAATTAGGGAGGATACCACCTTCCAGCATTTGGCTGACAGACCATCTGGTCCTAGACCTTCTGCTGCTAGAGGGATGGTATGGCGTCCCACTACCGGACAATTAAGATTAAAACAACAACCTGAGAAGGAAAGTCTCATCAGGAGACTTGAGTCCGAAGAAAGTGCTACCGCAATGAAGGGGACTCATGAGAAGGAAACCCGACAGCCTATCGCATGACAAGCTGCAAGGATGTACGAAAAGACCATTAGAAGATGCTATGGAAAAGCTAAGAACCGATATTCAGCGATTAGCAAGAGAAAGAGAAGAAAAATTTGGAGATGAAGTCGACTCGTCAGAGTTCATGGATGATGAATATGCAGAAATTAACATGGTTGAAACACGAGCTTCGTCAGCTTCACAAGGTGTTCCTGCAACCGCAGAAAGAGAGGAGCCGGAAGTGATGAGGATGCAGCTTCAAGAAAAAGATGATACAATCTCCCAAATGGCAAAGAGGATAGAAGAGATGGCTGCAGCCCTAGCCACTCTCCAGAGTCAGGTTCAACCCCAAAGAGAAACACCCCCAGAAGTTATTCACATTGTAGACGGAGGAAAGGAGATTACATCCGTCAACGGGGATGATCAGTTTAAAAAGGATGCAATACAAAGCATGATTCCGGAAAAGGATATCAAGAGCATGGTGGAACAGCAGGTGCGAGAAGCCTTGGCACAATCAAAGAGCGGGACATCCATTCGGACGGGTAGACCTTACCCAAAAGAATTTGATGCTGTCCAATATCTGAAAGGCTTCGTACCACCTCTGTTCAAGACCTTTGATGGAACTGGAAACCCTCAGCAGCATGTTGCACATTTTCGTGCCGATTGTTGCAATGTCGGCGGAAGTGATGCTTTACTCTTCCGACAATTTGTCGGCGCACTCGTCGTGGATCGCCTTTGATTGGTATGCGGAATTACCGAACGGTTCGGTGAAGACATTTTCAGAATTAGAGAACCTCTTCATCAAGAGATTTGTCGGAGCTCAGCACCACATCACTATAGGTGATTTAGTGGTAGAGATGCAGAAACCGAACGAAACTTTGGTGGACTACATACTTCGATGGAGGAATCTAAGTATGAAGTGTGAGCCACGACTACAAGAACAAGCATGCGATCGGCATTCTACTTAAGAGCATTCATGGCCCGATAGCACTTCTCCTCAAGGGATTTACTATTAAGACTTTCGAGAAGTTGTTAAGCAAGGCCGGAAGCTTGCAAGAGGAGGCGAAGCAATTAAGTTTCACCGACAAAACGTACAAACGAAGCCCGTGAAAACTTTTGAAAAGAAGTCCGGGATCGTTGCAGCAGTCGATAAAGGCAAGCAGCTAATACAAATACCGCCAGAACGGCCGCAACAAATTTATCAGCAATCTCAACAGAATTACCAGCAACCCCGACCCAGCTATCAGTCATCTCAACAGTATGAACAACCGCCTCTTCCACAACGTACGTTAAGGGAGCTTCTGAGCAGGGAGTATCCGTTCAAGAACGAGGCAGTGCCAAAAATGTTCCGCAGTCTGATGAAGACTCCAGATTTCCAACTGCCAGAGCCTAAGAAACCAGAAGAAGTCGACAAGAAAGGTGATCCCAACTTTTACCCTTACCACCGGATGCTTGGGCACAAGATAGAAGATTGTATTACCTTCAAAAGTTGGCTCAACGACAATCTTCGAAAAGGGAACATAACGATCCCGAAGGAATACATGAAGGAACCCCAGAAAGGAGGTTTCGTCAATGTTATCTCGACGGATCTCATTGTTCCGATAGATCCCTATGCGACTGATGATGGATGGACTACCGCTTGGACAAAGTCTTCGAAGAAGATTTTAGATCGCATCCAAACCACTTCGGTGCGAGCTTCAATTCAGAGTTCGAAACCTGTCAAGTCGGCACTATCACTTGCGATAGAAGAACCACCTCAACAAGAGACGATTGAAGAAAAGAAGAAAATTGATGAAGAAGAGGAGACCAAGGCTTCTGAGGCAAGACTAGGGGCTGCCTATCCTAAGATAGTTGTTTCCGATTCAGGGGAGAAATACCTCGAACCTCTGACTCTGTATGATTATTTGCTCACTCCGGTGGGATCTTATAATGATAAGGTTATGGCGTTGGCTACGTTTTGATCGTTTCTAACGATTACGTAACTAGCGACAACCAACCTAATCCGACGTCGATTCCAATACAAATAACAATTCTCAAATCATACACAATCTCGACGATCATAATGACAAAGAAGACATCCACCAAGGAGGCTACGAGAGTTCAACAAGCAACGAATCTATTTGCGAGTTTCGAGGAGCTCCGATCACAATAGAGTTAGAGCCTTCAGACTCCGAAGCTAATCTAGAAGAACTCGTCATTCCGATTTAGAAGGAGACACCAAGAAACTCAATGCTAGATTCGAAGAAATCACGAAGTCAACTTAAGAAGTGGAAGAGTTCTACCTCCGAGAATGGGTCCAAAGGACAAAGGAAAGCGGTGGTTGTTCGGGAAGAACCAACCCCGGCAGAAGAAATACCCATTCGAGAAGAAATCGAGACACATGAAAAAAAATTGGACTACAACGTGCTAGCCCATCTTAGGAAACTACCAACCAACCGAGCATCTACGACACTCTCATCTTATCAAAGGAGATGAGAGAAGCTCGATCAAGGCCTTACTTGATCCGGAAATTTGCTTAGCTCAAATGACCGGAGATTCCTTAGATGAGGTTTCGCTCGTTAATGGAACAGATGAGGTGTTACCTTCACGGACAATGACCTACTACTTGGGACGACGGACCACAACCGACCGTTGTACATTTCGCTTACAATTGGGAAGTTTACACTCTCCAGAGTATTGGTGGATCCAGGAGCATCAATCAATATAATGAATCTTTGAACGCTAGCATACTTAGAAATTGATGCTCGCGAGCTCGAAGCGGACAAAATGTTATTAAGAGGATTCAACCAGAAAGGAGAAAGAGCCCTCGGATCAATAACACTGCTAATGAAGACCGGTGACTTAGCAAAGACAACCGCAAAATTTCACATAATTGATTCAGAAACGTCATTCAACGCTCTACTCGGGCCGACCATGGATACATGAAAACCGGATGGTACCATCATCTCTACATCGGTGCATCAAATACTACGATGGAGGGGAACGAGTGCATCAAAGGTGACTTACAACCATTCTCCATACATGAAATTGGAATCCATGAAGATGCAGCTTATTACGCACCCCCGAAGAAAACAATCTTCTCCAGAGATATCATAACAAATGAAGCAAAGGAAGTTCGGGACGACGAAGAGCCCGAAGTTCTAGTCCAACAGTCACTCACCACTCCCTTACAGCGAGATGGTGAAGGTTTCTCCACAACTCGCATCCGAGGTTGAGGCCGGGGACGAGGTCATGGCAGAGACGTTAGGACAGTTAGACAGAGGAAACCAGCCATCAATGTTGATTGGGAAGACAGTTGTGAAGAAGAAAAAGAAATCAAGCAAGAAGCAGCGACAATAAGTCGGAAGAAGCCGCAATTCAGGATCTCTCTTGAAGATGAAAAGAACGAGGAATATAAATCGATGTACGAGAAGATTAACCACTATGTACATACTTATGACCCCGACCCCGATCCATTCTAATAAGATCGAGGGTATGGTGGTCAAAGAGGTACGTAGCAGCGGTGCAAAGCCCATCAAATTCTACCGTGGTGCTCCTTCCTCCAAAACTGAAAATAATGTACAATTTGAAGATGTTACTTCATCAGAATTAATGGAATTACCTGTTGAGTGGTACTCTCCCTGTGTTCAAAATTTAATTCAGCGTGGTTTCTTACCTCGACAATGGACAAAAGGTCAATCACAACATTTTGAAAAATTATGGAATAACTCCGGTCATCCACCCAATTCAAAGCATGGTCTCGGATTCGGCAAAGTAGGATCAGTTGACGATACTGAATTTTGCTTGGTTTTCACTTGCGAGTCTAATGAAAACTCCATGGAAGCTACAGAAGCACTTGAAGATTTACAAATTGGAAACGGTCTACCAGAGTTCGAAGAAGAGATCAAATCTACAATAGATGAGTTAACGGAAGTTAACTTAGGTACTAGCGAAGAGCCTAAACCTACCTTTGTTAGCTCCTTACTCAATAAAGAAGACTCCGAAGAAATAATCAAGTTATTAATGGAATTTAAAGATTGTTTTGCTTGGAGCTACGATGAGATGCCAGGATTAGCTCCAGAGGTCGCAGTCCATAAGCTAGGAGTGGATCCTACTTCTGTTCTAGTCAGACAAGGTTCCAGAAGAATGCGTCTAGAAATCGAACAACAAGTCATAGCTGAAGTTAAAAAGCTAATAGACGCTAAATTTTTCCATGAAGAACAATACTTGACTTGGCTAGCCAATGTGGTACCAGTCAGGAAGAAGAATGGTCAGATCAGAATTTGTGTGGACTTCAGAGATTTAAACAAGGCATGTCCAAAAGATGAATTCCCTCTACCGATAATGATTGACATTGCTTCAACACATGAAATATTCTCATTCATGGATGGAACTTCAGGATACAACCAGATAAAAATGGCTCCAGAAGATGAAAAACTTACAGCATTCAGAATGCCGATCGGAGTATATTGCTACACAAGGATGCCATTCGGACTGAAGAACGCAGGAGCAACCTACCAGAGAGCGATGACAAGAATTTTTGATGATCTCATCCACAATCAAGTCGAATGCTACGTGGATGATGTGGTCATCAAAAGCAAAGTAAAGGAAAACTAACCGTATGATTTGAGAATTGTTTTCGAACGATTAAGACAATTTAACCTTAAGATGAATCCTTTAAAATGCGCCTTCGGCGTCACCTCCGGAAATTCTTAAGATTCGTTGTCCGACATCGTGGAATTGAAATCGACCCGGAAAAGATTAAAGCTATCTTAGAAATGCCACCTCCCAGAACCTTAAAATAACTACGATCTTTTCAAGGGAAGTTGGCATATCTTCGACTCTTTATCTCGAACTTGTCAGGTAGGTGTCAGCCTTTCTCGGCATTAGTTAAAAAGGACGCCAAATTTATTTGGGAAGAGAAATGTCAGAGGGCCTTCGAGGACATTAAACAATATTTAATGACACCTCTCGTCTTAGCGACTCTGGTCTCGGAGTAGACCGTTGATACTTTATACCGCGGCTTTAGACGACTCACTCGGAGCCTCGTTAGCCTGTGTCAATGATGAGGGTAAAGAAAATGCTCTTTACCTTCCGACGGAAATAAAGTATCCCACAATTGAAAAGCACTGTTTGGCCCTGATCTTCGCCGCTCAAAAGCTCAGGCACTACATGCTTTCTCATAAGGTCAACCTGATCTCGAAATTTAATCCATTGCAATACATGATGACTCGTCTAATGCTTTCTAGCAGACTTGTCAGGTGGTCAATGATATTATTGCAATTTGATATAACTTTCGTGCCTCTTCGTGCTGTAAAGGGACAAGTCCTAGCAGACTTCCTCGCAGCACACCCTTTGTCGGCAGAATCTCCTCTCAATGACGACTTGCCAGATGAACAAATAATGAGCTTAGAAAACCCCGATGATCGACGTTGGGAATTATATTTCCACGGAACATCTTCAAGCACACAAAGACGAAGAATCGCAAGTGATAAGTGCTCGTAAGGCGAAATCGACTAATCTTTATAACACCGGAGCGGGGGATGTTAAGATACTCCTACCACTTAACGGAGCCGTGTACAAACAACGAGCGGAATACGAAGCTCTCGTAACAGGACTGGAATTGACTATTCAAATGGGGATAACAAACATCAACATATACGGGGATTCACAGTTGATCATTCAACAGATCGTCGGACAGTACAAAATTTTAAAGCCAAGACTCGACCAATATTTCCAGTATGCCAGACAGTTGTTGGAACAGATTCCGAATGTGACGATCTACAAAATTCCCAGAAAATAAAACGCTTTAGCAGATGCGTTAGCCCGCCTCACAAAAGAATTTTCCTGCTTGCAAGATGAATCAGTGGAAGTGTCAGTTCACGGACGTCGGGTCCTATCACAGCTCGACATAGACACAATACTCAAATCAGAAAAAGAAGAAGAATCAGTTGCAGTAGTAACATAAAACACAGAAGATTGGCGACAACCATTAATGAACTACCCGCAAACAGAAAACTACCGGACGATAGGTCGTTAGCCCATCGGATCAAGAAAAGAACTTTGTCCTACACATTAATAAATAACGCGTTATACGGAAGGTCTTTCGATCAAATGTGGCTAAGGTGCCTAAGCGGGTCCGAGGCCCGTGAAATTGTTAAAGAGGTGCATTCGGGACTCGCGTGGCGCTCACCGGTCGGGTCCGAAGATGAAAATGAAAATTAAAAGACTAGGGTACTACCGGCCCTCGATGATGACCGACTGCATGAAAATCGCCAAGAGCTGTCACCAATGCCAAGTGCACGGAGTGGTTCTACACCAACCTCAGAATGTGCTACATCCGACAATTGCGTCGTGGCCATTTGAATGTTGGGGCATAGATATAGTGGGTCCAATAGAACCACCATCTTCAAAAGGACATCACTTCATTCTTGCGGCTACAGATTACTTTTCCAAGTGGGCAGAGGCAGTTCCACTTAGAGAAGTGAAAGCCCACCACGTGCTACAGTTTTTTATGAACCAAGTTGTCTATCGTTTTGGAGTGCCGCGCAGGATCATCTCAGATAATGGGTCAGCATTCAGAAGCACGCAAATCAACAATTTTGTCAGGAGACACAGAATCGACTGGCGGTATTCAACAATTTACTACCCAAGAGCAAACGGCCTGGCTGAGGCTTTTAATAAAACTCTCGTTCAAATTTTAAAGAAAACTTTGGACGATAATAAGAGAAATTGGCACGAGAAGTTATTAGAAGCCTTATGGGCCTACCGAACAACCTTCGAACTCCTACTCAAGCTACACCTTACGCTCGCGGTGTATGGGTCCGAGGCGATGTTACCCTTAGAGGTCCGAGCTTCCTTCACTCGAATTGCAGTTGCAAAAAAAATCACGACAGAAAAGAATGCCAAATTACGACTAGAGGAATTGGAATGCCTGGAAGGGAAAAGACTTGCAGCGTAGCAGAATTTAAAACTATACCAAGCTAAGATGTTTCAAGCCCATGACAGACTGGTCCGCCCAAGAACCTTCAAAGTTGGTGACTTAGTTCTCGTTCTCAAGAGACCTATCCTTGCACACCGCAAGATAGGAGGAAAATTTGAACCCACTTGGGAAGGGCCGTTTGTGGTTGAGGCGATCTACTCAGGAGGCTCCTACAAGCTAGTGAATTGCCAAGGAGAACGACATATGCTTCCGATCAACGGACGATACTTGAAAAAGTATTACGCTACCTGATGTTTCGAAGGAATGGATTTTTTCATCCCTAGAAGCACGGGTGAAGTAATTACTTATGACTGGGTCCGAACCCAAAAAAAAAATAATAATAAAATGTGCTAAAATAAATAAAATCATGATAATAAGGTTTTCCTTGTTCTCTCTTCCAAATCAAAATCTTTTTCCCGATCTTTTCCCACTTCATTCCTGTTGAATTTAAAAAATACGAAAGGAATAAAAAAAGGGAAAAAAGAAAACTCTGTCTCTAATAAACATTTTCTTAATGTTCTTGTTCTTAGTAAAGCCCCTGATCCTTTTCCTTGTCTTTTCGCAGGGAAATATCGAACGGGCGGTTGGTCCTGAACTTTAGAAATGGTGTAAGTCTTGCACTCAACGAAAAGAGGGTGAAAGATGGAGCGATAATAGAGATTGACTCAGACTTCGCACAAGCAGGCCTACAATACGAGGAAGGTGACTGGGTCCCAATTGACCGAGAGGAACCGCCCGGTCCGACGATAATGAAAGTGGGTGGCCCAAGCCACCAACCCAAGACAGAAGAAAAGGAAAACAAACACCGAGGAGAGTCCGTAGTCGCTACAGCGGAGGGCGAGCTTGTCGGCGCCGCGCCCACGTAAATTCGGAAAGTACGAAGAGCTACTCTCACGAAGAACTCGGCGAAGAAATAAAAATCGCCGTATCCGCAAGATGTTAACTAAACTAGCGACGGACCGGCGCGACGAGGCGATCGCTACTACCGGTGCATATACTTCAAGGATACCGGTTCGCTAGGAACCTGAAGAAAGGAGGCCAGCTCCGAGGATAACAGAAAAGACCAGGGAAATCTCAAGAAGATCAGAAGAAGGAAGGCTACCATGCCACCAGATAAAGCCATCAGTAATGCATAACCTTGTTGCAGAAGCAACCCCGGAGGATGTCCCAATGGAGACCATCCACGAGGAGCCGAGGTATGCAGGAGAACGTGAAGGGATTGAGCCATATATCACACAGTACGTCACCAGGCCTCGCCATTTGCAGATTATTCCAGAATACGAGCTAGAAAGAATGCTGAATGTCGAGAAGCAAACTTTTGAATACTTCGAGAGAATCAGAGGCAGGAGGATTAATATACTAGAAGGCCTCGAGCTACATACAGGCGTGTTCTCAGAATATAAACAACAACAAATCGTGGACTGCATCCGGGATTTGAAAAGGATGGGTCGAGCAAGCCGCCTAAGAGAAAACACTTACTCGGAACCCCGGAGATGGATGCCAGGGAAAGGGAGAATTACAATAAAATGTGGATGCTGCTACAACTTCGCAGAAGACAGGAAGGGAAACCCACCGGGGATATTCCGTCATGGCAAGGTAGATCCAATGCCATTAGTCATCAAAAGGATGGTAAAGAGAATGATAACATGGAGGGTACGCCGGCGGATTGCATACCCAACGGTTGCATCATTAACATTTACAAGAAGGGTGATCGCATACCCTCGCACATAGATCACCACAACTTTGTCGGACCTTTCGCACGGTTTCTTTTACGAACGAGTGTAATATCATGTTCGGATCCGACCTCCGGATAGCGAGCCTAGGTGAGTTCCGAGGGCCGAGTAAAGATACCATTACCGGTAGGTTCCGTCATGATACTAAAGGGCAATGGAGCGGATGTCGCTAAACATTGCATACCGGGAGTACCAATGAAGCGGATCTCGCTTACTTTCATAAGGATGGATGACGGAAAGCACCTTACCACTTCCAGCCAGACCTAGAGCTAGAGAGCCTGCGGCCTTACGAGCTGTGAGTTACATGGAAAATATCACACCTCCAACGTACATCCATACGACATCCTTGCCAAGGATGGCTTGGAAGGTGATGTTATTGACCATGTACCTCACTATTCAGACATGGATTTTTGACAGATGCCTTTTTGGATGGATCCACAAAGATCATACATAGTCCGTTTTGAGTCTACATGGATTGTATGAGATGTATTCCAGATCGAGTTTTATGATGTATCTTCAACATGATTGGAATGAAAGTGACCATGTCACATTTTTGGCCTTCACCTCTTTTGTGCAAGTTGACTGGGAAACGCCATTAAAGTTAAATGAACTTTGAACAAAGAACAAAAAAGAAATAAAAAGAATAAAAGAAAACTTTCCTTAAAAATCTAAAAAAATGATGAACGCCAAATTCACATGAACATTAAATGAACAATAAGGCAAATTTGAATCATTAAAGGACAAACAAAATGAACACAAATTTTAAATCAAATCTCGATCAATTTCAAATTCAACCTTCCAGATCTCAAATAAAATCTCAATCAAATTCAAATTCAACCTTCCAAATCTGAAATTCAATCCGTTCTACTCTCTCCCTTGTCTGGGATGGAAGCGGTCGATTCCATTGACACGGAGCCACGAGGTTTTCGATTCGAATCTAGTGGCGAGGAATTGTATCCAATCCAAACCAGCAACTTTCGATCGACTCTTTTGAATGGGATATGTAGCATCTACATATTCCCTCCTAATCTATTTCTTTTCACAAAAATCATTTACAACTTTCATGAAATTCTCGAAACACCAAAATTCCACACTTTTCAAATCAACACTACAAATCTTTGCAAAATCAATTACCATTCAAAAAATCAAACTTTTGGGGTTGAGGATTTTACATCCTATACTGCATTGCTTTAGGTTCTTTCCCTATCGCAATGAAATACATCAAAATCAAACTTTTGGGGTTGAGGATTTTATATCCGAAACTGTATTGCTTTAGGTTCTTTCCCTATCGCAATGAAATACATCAAAATCAAACTTTTGGGGTTGAGGATTTTACATCCGAAACTGCATTGCTTTAGGTTCTTTCCCTATCGCAATGAAATACATCAAAATCAAACTTTTGGGGTTGAGGATTTTACATCTGATACTGCATTGCTTTAATTTCTTTCCCTATCGCAATGAAATACATCAAAATCAAACTTTTGTGGTTGAGGATTTTATATCCGAAACTGCATTGCTTTAGCTTCTTTCCCTATCGCAATGAAATACATCAAAATCAAACTTTTGTTGTTGAGGATTTTATATCTGAAACTGCATTGCTTTAGGTTCTTTCCCTATCGCAATGAAATACATCAAAATCAAACTTTTGGGGTTGAGGATTTTACATCTGATACTGCATTGCTTTAGGTTATTTCCCTATCGCAATGAAATACATCAAAATCAAACTTTTGGGGTTGAGGATTTTACATTCGATACTGCATTGCTTTAGGTTCTTTCCCTATCGCAATGAAATACATCAAAATCAAATTCTTGGGGTTGAGGATTTTACATCCGATACTGCATTGCTTTAGGTTCTTTCCCTATCACAATGAAATACATCAAAATCAAATTCTTGGGGTTGAGGATTTTACATCCGATACTGCATTGCTTTAGGTTCTTTCCCTATCGCAATGAAATACATCAAAATCAAATTCTTGGGGTTGAGGATTTTACATCTGATACTACATTGCTTTAGGTATTTTCCTTATCGCAATGAAATACATCAAAATCAAATTCTTGGGGTTGAGGATTTTACATCCGATACTGCATTGCTTTAGGTCCTTTCCCTATCGCAATGAAATACATCAAAATCAAATTCTTGGGGTTGAGGATTTTACATCCGATACTGCATTGCTTTAGGTCCTTTCCCTATCGCAATGAAATACATCAAAATCAAATTCTTGGGGTTGAGGATTTTATATCCGAAACTGCATTGCTTTAGGTTCTTTCCCTATCGCAATGAAATACATCAAAATCAAACTTTTGAGGTTAAGGATTTTACATCCAATACCGCATTGCTTTAGGTTCTCTCCCTATTGCAATAAAGCACACCAAATCAAGCTGTTGAGGTTAAGGATTTTACATCCAATACCGTATTGCTCTGAGTTCTTTCCTCATTGTAATGGTTCAATCCAATCAATTCAAATTTTTTAGGTTGAAGATATTACATCTAAAACCATAAAATTCCAATTTTCATTTCAAGTTTAAATCCCTTCAAATTAATTTTAACAAAACTTCAATCTAAATTGAAACTCAAACTAAAATCTGAGCTCACACATCAAAACTTCAACTGAAACAAAATGAAATCTAAATTGAAATTCCCCCAGATAATGTGATTTGGGATTCACCTCCTTTTCCTTTCCCCAGCAAGAGTTCAGGAATCTTCAGTCTCAGAGATATACTTGACACTCCCCAGCGGAAATTCTTCTACTCTGTCACAAGTTTGTCACTTGGACTTTTTTGTTGGTTTTGTTGATCACTTCGGTCAACACCAACACGCGCGGTGTGCTTGGTTAGCACACCACACCTATTGGGGGTCCATTTGTTGACCTCATTTTTGATGTGGTCTTCTCTTCCTTTTTTAGTACTTAGGATCTAGCCTTAGGCTTTTCCTTTGACTATCCTAGAGGATTAGAATTGAGACCCACCACTTAGAAATTCAAACCACTTCTTAACTCCCTGCAAACTCCATAAACTTGATTGTAGACCCCTAATCACCTAGAGGATTGAAATCAAATGTGGAAGTTTAAAGGATGAGTTCCTATAGGACTCTTTGGCTTTAGGACTGCCCTGGGTGGCCTGGTCTGGTGAAGGGCTGACTTACACACACACTACACTTATACACTACACTTTCACACATCTCCTAAAATCACACCCATACCCAACTTGACCTCCTGACTCATGAAGGTGATTCACATGGATGGTCCTTAACCCCTAAGCCTCGGCTAGAGGGTTAGGAACAACATAGTGAATGCCTCAAATGAGTCCCTTCATGGCTCATGTGGGTTTGATATGGCTTCATGGCTCAACCAAAATGATTTCATTCCACTTACATTTACCTAATCTTTAATTTTCCAAATTTTCAATTTTTGACCCCCGGGACCCCAGACCCGCCTAATCTACCAGAACACTCGAAATTACCCAAATTTTCCAAAATTCTCCAAAATCACCCAAATTCCTCAAAATCAATCCTAAACATTCTCCTACCACTCAAATTGACCATTTTTTTACCCAAAATACCCAAAATTCCAAAAATACCCCCAATACCCTCCAAATTACCAAAATGCCCCTCTTGACCCAAAAATTCAAAAAATTCCAAACATTCCCATAAAATTCCAGAAAATCCCAACTATTCCCAATTTTATTTTGTCCAACTACACCATGGGTCAATTTTGTTAATTTACCCCACTTTTACCAAAACCCCCAATTTAGCCCATTCTTAACCCAAGTGAACCCAATGTCAAACCAAATCTACCCAATTGACCCCAATTTTGGTCCAATTCAATTCTAAACTTCAAATGGATATCCACAACATCAATCTATACCAAATCCAAGTCCAATTTGATTAAAATTTGAATCCAATTTCACTTTTGACCTTAAAGCCCAATTTGGACTAATGACCCAAACTTAGCCCAAACCAAACCAATTCAACTCCAATTGACCCCAAACCTTTTCTAAACCTTCCATAACATCCCCACAAACAAAACACTAACATAATTTGCCCAAAATTTGGACCCAAACCCCACTCAAATTCAACCCAAAACCAAAAAGCCCAATTTTGACCTACACCTAAACCTAACCCAAATAGGCCCAAACCCCAAAATCCAAACCCAACCAAAGTTGAAACCTCTTTGAAATACTCCCATAAGCATTTCCCAACATTAATTTTACATCAATTTCAACCCTAGCCCAACATTGGCCCAAATTAGCCCAATTTGACCTACATTGGCCCATGTACCAAATGAACCCAAATCCAACCCAATTCAAGCCAAAACCACCTCAAATTTATTTCAAATCACTCATGACACATCCCTAAACCAAACCCAATAATTATTTGGCCCAACCTTTTACAAAAATTCCCATCAAAATGCCAAAATTCACAAAACCCTTTTTCATGAAGTTGACTTAACTCTTCCCAAGCCAAAGATGAGCCATGAAGCCATGCATGAGCGACATGTGAGCCATGAAAGCCTTGGAAGCCTCACCATACCCAAAATGGCAAGAGGAGGGGACCCTTTAATGATCCTCTTAAGAGTGATTAACCACTCCCATGTCTCCCCTAAACCTTGCTTAAACTTAATTGTACTTGGATGGTGACCTTTCCCCACTAATCAAGCTAACCTAAACCACTTTCTCTTCAGCCCAAATTAGCCATGGGGAGGTGCACCTAGCCCAATCCATGCATTTGACCAAACTTAGCCAAAATACACCCTTACCCCATTCCACTTTGATTCAACATGGCAGCAACCAATTGACTTCACAAACATCAAGCCCTGACCCACCTGGACCTGAGGGTGACCCATGCCTGCCGGCCAGCCACCTGGATCACCGGAAAACACCACACCCGAGAATTCCCATGTGAGCCAACAACGAAATTCCCCCTTGCTGAGCTGCCCCAAGTCCAGTGGCCACCATAGCTCTTCTTCTCCTCACCAGAGCAGCTGATCCCAAGCCCTAACTCCCCCTGGGAGGCCCTCCAGCCATGCCTATTTAAACCCCACCTCCTCTCGGTCATGAGGAGGTGCTGAACCAACCTTAAGGAAACTCTGCCAAAATCACTCCGGACTCTCCCCAACACTTAGAGCATTTGATCCCCACTGTTCTCTTGCCCTAATCCCTATTAATTGAGCTCAATTTTGGAGCTCAATTCTTAGCCGAACGAGACACTCCCAAATCCTCCACCAAAGTCAAATTAAACTCACCCACACCCGCACAAGACCAAGAGAAGGAGTTCCCCAGGTGAAAGCCCCCTCTCCGGGCCACCCATCCGTTCCGGACTCCAAAGGTTGAAATCGGGCTTGGTCAAAATCATACCTGGACAATTCACCAGGCCAAGGGACTTCATCTGGAGCTTGCTTGGACCCAATCGAAGGTGACACAACTCTCAGATCAAAGCTTCACTTCTCTGAGAAAAGGTATGGACTCACTCTTCTTCCCGAGCTTACAGAGATTCTCCATTTAATTTGGATCAATTTCAATGCATGTTTACCATATGGATGTGTTCGTCTCTTCAAGATGAATCCATAGAGCATAAGAACATAAAAATCTGTTGAGAATCGAGTGAGAAATTAAGGTTAGAAGGTTGACGGTCATGGGTGCACACCAGTCGTAGACGATGACTGGGAGCCGTCGGATCGAGCGTGTGTCGAGCGGACAGTCTGGATCGAGCCGGACAGTGCGATGGTACATGAACCGCGGGCCCCTGGAGCACTGAGTCGGATGGCGGCGCCGAATCAGAGCGCCGCGTGGCCCTTCGGAGCTGCCAAGGATGGTGTGGCGCCGCGTGGATAAGTAGGAAAATAGGGATTTTTCTTATTTATTTAATTACCAGAACTTAGAAAATTCATAACTTTGTGTAGGAAAATCCTAAAATTAAAATAAAAATACCTTCTTGCTCAGTGAACAGAGGAGAACAATGTGGAAAAGAAATCATTTAATTTCATTGAATATTTGATTTTTAATGATTTATTTACTCTCTGCACATTTTCAATTCTCCATGCATGTAGACAATTCACCATGGCATGAGACCATAGGGCTTTTGAAGCCTTCGAATTTGGGGACATTCCCCGAATTTTCCAAAGTCAGAGGTCATCCCTATGAAGAGTTATTGTTTTTTCAATTCTAGGTCACTATTCTGAGTGTTTTAATTCTAATAATTAGCATGTTGTGAAATAAATTCTAGGAAAATTTGGTGATGTTTCCTGTGACCAGAGGACCCTAGGGAAAATAGGTTTTGAGTTAACTCACTTGGAATAACCCTAATTGGCTTAAACACCCAAAATGGAGCTTTAATTAATTAGAGCTAATCATACATCAAATTGACTTGAAATCAATTCTCCACTGACCTTTAGGGTCAGAGGAACTCACCATAAAAGTTTGAAGTCAATTGGACTTGGTTAGCCTTATCAAATGGGTTGATTAAGCCATTTAGCCAAACTAAAACTTCAAAAATTCATAACTTTCAAAATACTTCTCAAAAATTCACCAAATTGGTTTTGGAGCCTCTCTAATATCAGGGGAATTTAAGAAAATTAAAATTGCAATTTTCCAAAAAAGTTGATTTTTTGCATTATTTTAATATTTTTAATAATTAAAAAATAATAAAAATCATAAAAATAATAAAATTCACCAAAATGTCACATTTTGAATTTTAATCACTTTGGAACAAAACCCATATTTTTCTTAAGTCTCTATGATGAGATATCAAATTTTAAAGCCCTAAGGTAATTTTAAAATTAAAAAAATGTATTTTCTAGCATTTCCACTAAAATAATTCTAATAAATCAAAGAAAAATCAGAAAATTCTAAAAATTGGTTTTCTAGTTTCCTTGATATCAGAGAGATTTTTTTAAAATATAAAATTCATTTTTTGATCTTTATTTTATTTTTAAATTAATTAATACTCCAAAACTCAAAATAATCATAATAAAAATAATATAATTCCAAAAATCACCAAAATTGGTCTAAGTGGTCCTCTGGTCATTAGGAATGTTCCATAATTTTCTTAAGGACAGAAACCTTTCCTTGGTCATGTTATTGAATTTTCCTTGAAAATCCTTATTTTCCACCAAAAATAATTACATAAATAAATTAAAAACAGAAAAATCACATTTTCTCCTCTAATGTCTTGATTGATGTATGAGTGAAGTCACATAAAAATTTCAAATTCATTTGAGCTCAATTTAGTGAGTTATGGAATTAGTAAGTTAAAAGGGCAAAATGGTAATTAAAATTTTAACCTATAATTAAAAATTTTAGGTTTAATTAAAAGGGTGGGTAAAAAATTTGATACTAAGTTGATTTTGGATGTTTGAAACTTAGGTAGTTAAAGGGTAGAAACCTACCAAACAATTTGAAAATAATTAAAATAAACATTAATTAAATAATTAATTAAGTTTGGAAGAATAATAAAAAAATTGGAATTATTAAAATAAGGATATAATTAGGAAGAGATTTGTTCTTTAATTTAAAAATCCCTAAATTAACCACCTCAATAATATTCAATTCCTAAATAAAATGATAATCCAAATTCAAGATTTAAAATGCTAAAAGACTTAATCATTAAATTAAATTAAAGTTAAAACATTTAAATTAAATCCTTCTAAAATTTCAATTAAATTAATACTTTAACAATTAAATTAAATCATTTTTAAAAACATAAAAAAATAAAATATTAAATTAAAATTAAAATTAAATTAAATTAAATTAAATTAAATTAAATTAAATTAAATTAAATTAAATTAAATTAAATTAAACTATATTAAACTAAATTAAATTAAAACTAAATAAAAAATAAAGTCAAGTTAAAATAAAATTAAAATTAAATTAAAAAATAAAATTAAATTAAAATCAAAACTAAACCAAATTAAATTAAATTAAAATTAAATTAAATTAAATTGAATTAAATACAACATCACCGAAGACATAAAGAATTCAAAATAAATCTAAAACAACTTGAACACTATTCCAAACTTAAACCCATTAATTAAAATTAAATTAAATCATAAATCACTTAAACATCAATTTACCCTCAAAAGCTCTTGTTGTCATAACTCCTAAACGGAGTATTAAGTGAAGTGTTACTTCACTTATAGGACATTCAAATATCCTAGTTCACGGAGCAAGAGAACAAAACTTGAACTCCTGAATGATTAATTCATTTGTATAATTAAATTCTCTTGGACTTAAAACAATTCTAGAGGTATTGAAAAGATGTTTAAGACTCGTCTTAAGCACTTCCTCAATATGATAGGATATTTATAAGAACAATTGAACTTAATTGTTCTTTGATGAAGAAAATCGTCCTTAAACCAAAACACAAGAACCTAGACGTCATAGGTGGTGACTAGTTATAGGTTTAGTAACTTGGTAGAAAACCAAAACCTTTCCCTTAGCTTTACCTAGGTACTTGTTGGAATACTTAAATGCTCTGATATGTGTTTTAAGTGCAGCTTGGGATGACGGGAAGACCCTCCAGGTACGCTTTTATTTTATTGCAATTTACTTAATCGCGTCGCACTTACTTTTCTTTCATGATAAACAATTATTGCATGAAAACCCACACCTTTAGGATAGTCCCTAAAACTGAAAACCAAACTAAATTAAAAGTCATTACAAGATAAAATTCACCGCCACAACATTTCAAAATATAAAACAACTCAAAATTTAATCACAAACAGAACAACAAAACTACAACTACAACTAAATTAAAACGTCTTGTTGGATGATCGGGAATACATCGGATGATGTAACCTACGTGTTGCTAACGGGATTTCCACGGTCTAAATGAAAGTGTGGAACTCATTTAGTTGAGTTTAGCAAATTCATCTAGACTAAGTGAATCCGATAAAAATAACGATGTCGGAACGATGGAACCGTGGGATCTTAACAGGTGTTGTTATAATCAACTTTAAGATTTGTTTTAATTAAAACATAAAAAAAACACTTGGAAATTAAGACCTTCTCTAAACCAGAATACTTCTCTCATCTCTTGATTTATGACTTCTAAAACTAAACCTCTGCAACAACAAGGAGCTCGGAGCATGGTGGGCAGCACGGTCATCGCCATCAATGAAACCCGAGTCTACTTCACAGAAACATTTCTTAGAATTAAATAACTAAATCATAGGACTTCAAGGTAGTTCGTCTAGTGCAACATAAATCCTCAACCTTTTGTTAGGCATTTGCATTGCAAATTAAGCCCTAACCGGTCTTAGGATTCCGAGGTGATCGTTCAGTACGACATAAACCCTCACATCTTCGAGGTTGTTTGTATGATTGTGTCATACGAATATAAGTCCTGATTAATTAAAATTGGCAAGATCAAAACATTAAATAAACATTAGGGCCTTCCTAAATTAAGGCCAAACAATAGGATAGTCGGAAAATTACCGAAGTACGCTTCGAATCTGTGATTTCTCCTACCTTTCTTCCTTTGAATTCCCAAAATAAAATGTTCCAAATTTGATCCATTCCCTATTGAAATTCCAAAATTCAATCCCTCGAAAACTTAAACTTCGAAATTCTTGAGAGCAGAACTACCGATTATTTTCAAGAGTTTTCTTAGGTGATTCCCGTCACTTAAGATGTAATTAACTATATGGGCTTGCCCTTATAGGGAATTTTAAGAACCTAGGTAATATAAACCCCGTTTAATGCTTTCATATTAAGCGGGGAACTTGTCGGCAAATAAAATGGTTCCACGGACCAAACGGATGTCACAAACCTTCTAGTTTATTTAATCGAGCCCCACCACCAAACAGTGTGCCTATTCTTCGGAATAGACACACGGTTTGTGGTGCGGTGCTCGTTTATATAAACTATTTAAGATGTGAGATCAGTTTGATTTCATATCTTGAAATTTTTAAAATTATTTTCAAAATCAAATACTACTTTTCAAATTATTTATTTAAATTAAATTAAAAATTCGCCGACAATTTCTGTAGGCGACCTCTTTTCAAAAATACAACACTCAACCTAAAAATATGCCAACAACAACCCATTTTGTTTAATAATTTAGATAGTGAACATCTATCTTTTCGTGCTAACCTTTTAAACATTGAATATATAGCATGAAACGGAGGAGAGCTTTTAGGTTGAAAGGAATTATCAGTGTATTCAACGAGAATCGAATATATGGATTTTCTTCTAAAAAGGAAGGGTTTTCAAAAATATTCTCGTTGAAATTCGGGTGTTTCAAAATTATCATTTTCGTTCCACCTTTTCTTTCTTTTGAATGAAGGAGTTTTATGAATATTCTTTGAACATGATCCAATCTCATACATAGATGATGGTAAAGCATCATCTTCCCTGTAAACTTGTTTTCCTTTCCTATCAGCTTGCTTTTCATTTCTTCAAGGGTATTAGGTTCTTCAGGTATATATTCAGGCAAATTTTCTGTAAAATTCAGAAAGTCTTCATAAGCTTGTAAGTCAAATTCTTGAAAAGATTGTGTATCAGCTTGATATGAATTATCTAATATGAATTCCGTTTCACTAAATAATCCATAATCATTTTGTTAAATGGGAGGATTTTCCTCTATTGGTATGTCAAAGTCTTGAAAATAAGAAAAGATTGAATTCAATGAATCCATTGCAACTTTTCTGAAATTTCAAAAAAAAACGAATATTATTGACTTATTTATAAACTGGGAGCTTATTTTTAAAATTTGAAATGAAAACAAATGATGACAAAAGATGAGAAGAAAGATCATCCCCAGCGGAGTCGCCACAAAATCTCTTGGTGACGACGGGAAGATATTGGTGTGGAATGTCGATATTGAGGAGTCGCCATCTAATATTAGCCTAATTTTATTCGTATAAATCCCATGAAAGATTTGAGGAATTTAGGGCAAATAGTAGAAAAGGATGTTTATGACAATCCTTATAGAAGAATATCCTAGAATAATATATCCTAGAATTTTCATATAAAGAAAATCATGGAAAACCAGAGATTTCTATTGTGGGTTCTTTTGGATCTCCTATAAAGCAAGCTTCTATAGTTAATTACATCTTAAACAATTTTTAATTGTTCAAGAAAACTTCTGATTAATGTCAATCACTCCTAAATGTCATGTCATATTTATTATTTTAAAGTTTTGATTTTGTTTTTCATGTCGTTATCTTAAAAACTTTGTTTTTTGTTTTCCATGTCCTTGTTTTGTTTTGTTTTGGTGACTATCGTAAAAGTTTTTATTTTTGTGTATCCAGAATGTCGTCCTACAAAACAGAGTTAGCACATCCTATAACATGCAAAGAAAATATAAACGAAACTTTTTGTCTTCACCCTGCAAAGAAAAGATTGTCAGAAAATAATGTCATGTTCATTGCCTTAGAATTTTGTAAGATGTTTTGACTTAACATGTCCTGGAAGTCGATTTATGTCAAATTATATTCATTAATGTTTAATTTTGTCGAAATATAGGATTAATTTCATGTAATATCGATATTTGTCAAATTTATATTTGAAATGTCAATTTTATGTCGGTTATGTTGATTTATGTTTGAAATGTCGATTAAGTCAAATTTTTTTTGAAATATCGAATTTATGTTGATTATATTTAATTTTTATTTAAAATATCGAATTTATGTCGATTTTTGTTTGAAATGTCATTTAATGTTGAATCTGATTTAAAATATCGATTAATGTCATTTAATGTCGGTGATTGTTTAATTTGGTTTGAAATGTCAGATTTATGTCGGTTATGTCGATTTTGGTTTGAAATGTCAAATTTATGTCGGTTATGTCGATTTTGGTTTGAAATGTCAAATTTATGTTGATTTTGTTTTAAAATGTCGATTTTATGTCAATTTAAACTTAAATCTTGAGTTCGTGTCTGTCTGAACTTAAGTTAAAAGGTTGAAAGTTAGATTTAATATTGATTGAATTAACTTGGGCTCATGTCTGGTTGAACCTAAGTTAAATTCAATGTTGATTGAATCTAATTAACTTGAGTTCATGTCTGTCTGAACTTAAGTTAAAAGGTTTGGTTTAGATTAACTTGAATTCATGTCTTTCTGAACTTAAGTTAAAAGGTTGAAAGTTAGATTCAATATTGATTGAAATAACTTGGGTTCATGTATTGTTGAACCTAAGTTAAATTCAATGTTGATTGAATCTAATTAACTTGAGTTCATGTCTGTTTGAACTTAAGTTAAAAGGTTTAGTTTAATCAGAATAGACCTAATTAAGTTTTAAGCTTTGTTTAAATAGGACTTAAAGGTTAATTAAATCTAATAAATTAGACTTAATTAGAATTTTAGACCATCTAAGTACTTTTTAGGTAAGGCTTAAGTTTTAATCAAGTATAATTTGATTTAACTGAGATTTTTTTAGTTATCAAGGAATTAGACTTAATCATGGTTTGTATTTATTTAAACCTTAATTGATTAAGGTTTAATGATTTAATTAAGTATAATGTAATAGACTTAATTAAGGTTTATGTAGGATTTGCGTTAGACTTAAGTTCATGTCAGGTTGAATCTTAGTATGATTTAACTTAAGTCTAATGTGGGTTAGACTTAAGTTAGGTTTGAGTTAGGTTCATGTCAGGTTGAACCTAAGCTTGGTTTGACTTAAGTCTAATATGGGTTAGACTTAAGTTAAATTTTGAGTTTAGGTCAAGTTAGGTTCAAGTCAGGTTGAGCCTAGACTTAAGGTCGATTTAAGTTCAATATGTGTTGAACTTAAGTTAAGGTTTGAGTTTTAAGTTAGGTTCGAGTTAGGTTGAACTTAGACTTAAGGTCGACTTAAGTTCAATATGGGTTTAAGTTGAAGTTTTGAGTTTAGGTTAAGTTAGGTTCAAGTCAGGTTAAACCTATACTTAAGGTCGACTTAAGTTTAATATGGGTTGAACATAAGTTAAGGTTTGAGTTTTAAGTTAGGTTCAAGTTAGTTTGAACCTAGATTTAAGGTCGACTTAAGTTCAATATGAGTTGAACTTAAGTTAAGGTTCGAGTTTAGGTTAAGTTAGGTTCAAGTCAAGTTGAACATAGCCTTAAGGTCGACTTTAAGTTCAATATGGGTTGAATTTAAGTTGAGGTTTAACTTAAGTTAAGTTCAAGTTAAGTTCAAACTATACTTAAAGTTGGTTTGAGTTCAATATGGGTTGAGTCTTGAGTTAAGATTAAGTTTGGTTTAGACTTAGGTTCATGTCGGGTTGATCCTAAGTTTGATTTTGACTTAAGTCTGATATGGGTTAGACTTAAGTTCAGGTTTAGGTTTGACTTAGATTCATGTCAGGTTGAATCTAAGTTTGGTTTGACTTAATTCTAATGTAGGTCAGACTTAAGTTAGGTTTAGGTTTGACTTAGGTTCATGTCGGGTTGAGCGTAAGTTTGGTTTGACTTAAGTCTAATGTAGGTTAGACTTAAGTTAAGTTTAGGTTATGTAAGATTCAATGTAAGTTGAACCTAAGGTTTAGGTTAACTTGAATTCAAGTTAGGTTGCATTCGGGTTATATTAGATTTAATATGGGTTAAGTTTGATTTTTTAAGGTTAATTAAAACTAATTTACGTAAGGTTTAATAACTTAATTAGACTTGTTTAAGGTTAATTAAACCTAATTTAGGCAAGGTTTAATTGATTTAATTAGACTTAATATGGGTTAAGTCTAATAGTTTACGGTTAATTAAACCTAATTTAGGTAAGGTTTAATTGATTTAATTAGACTTAATATGGGTTAAGTCTAATTGTTTAAGGTTAATTAAACCTAATTTAGGTAAGGTTTAATTGATTTAATTTGACTTAATATGGGTTAAGTCTAATTGTTTAAGGTTAATTAAACCTAATTTAGGTAAGGTTTAATTGATTAATTAGACTAAATATGGATTAAGTCTAATTTGTTTAAGGTTAACTAAACCTAATTTAGGTAAGGTTTAATTGATTTAATTAGACTTAATATGGGTTAAGTCTAATTGTTTAAGGTTAATTAAACCTAATTTAGGTAAGGTTTAATTGATTTAATTAGACTTAATATGGGTTAAGTCTAATTATTTAAGGTTAATTAAACCTAATTTAGGTAAGGTTTAATTGATTTAATTAGACTTAATATGGGTTAAGTCTAATTGTTTAAGGTTAATTAAACCTAATTTAGGTAAGGTTTAATTGATTTAATTAGACTTAATATGGGTTAAGTCTAATTGTTCAAGGTTAATTAAACCTAATTTAGGTAAGGTTTAATTGATTTAATTAGATTTAATATGGGTTGAGTCTAATTGTTCAAGGTTAATTAAACCTAATTTAGTTAAGGTTTAATTGATTTAATTAGACTTAATATGGGTTGAGTCTAATTGTTTAAGGTTAATTAAACCTAATTGAGGTAAGGTTTAATTGATTTAATTAGACTTAATATGGGTTAAGTCTAACTGTTTAAGGTTAATTAAACCTAATTTATGTAAGGTTTAATTGATTAATTAGATTTAAGGGGTTAGACATAATTAAGGTTTAGGTTTGATTAAATTTAATAATGTAATAATGGTTTAACTTTAATTAAATAAGTTTAAAAGATGTTTTAAACCTAATTAAGTCTAATTTTGTCATTTTAGACTTAATTAATTAAGCTTAAGGTTTAATAGGTTTAAATGATGTTTTAAACCTAATTAAGTCTAATTTTGTCATATTTAACTTAATTAATTAAGCTTAAGGTTTAATAGGTTTAAATGATGTTTTAAACCTAATTAAGTCTAATTTTGTCATTTTAGACTTATTTGATTAAGCTTAAGGTTTAATAGGTTTAAATGATGTTTTAAACCTAATTAAGTCTAATTTTGTTATTTTAGACTTAATTGATTAAGCTTAAGGTTTAATAGGTTTAAATGATGTTTTAAACCTAATTAAGTCTAATTTTGTCATTTTAGACTTAATTAATTAAGCTTTAGTTTTAGTAGGTTTAAATGATGTTTTAAACCTAATTTAGTCTAGTTTTTTTCATTTTAGACTTAATTAATTAAGCTTAAGGTTTAATAGGTTTAAAATGATGTTTTAAACCTAATTAAAGTTTATCAAGTCTAATTTATCATTTTTTAGACTTAATTAAAGTTTTTCATGAGTCTAACATAAACTAGATTCATTTCAAACATAGACTCTTAAAGAAGATAGGTTAAGATTATAAAATGATGATTTTTAGGATTGAATTTATTATTTAATAATGAATTTTAATCCAAAATTTTAAAATATCATTTGAAATTATTTTTATGACTTAGAAATTATTTTCCTAGGGTCATTTTCTGTTTCCCTAACATTTCTAATCATTTTCATTTTATTTTTCTTAATTTTCATTTTTTTGTAATTATTATTTGAAGTAATTACAAAATGTCTTGAAAATTAGAAAAAAGTGTCCTAGACATGTTTTCTGTCCTTGGAAAAATCATGAAACATCCCTAAGGACATAAAGATAAATGCCTCAAAATTTCATATTTTTCTGATTTATAATTAATTTTTAATAATTAAAATACTCCAGAGAGTATTTAATTATTTAAAAATTAAAAAATGGGAATAAAATTATGATTTTTATTTCATAATTTTCCTCTCTTCAAGAGCTTTCCAGAGGTATTTTTGTTTTATTTTTATGACCTCTGGATCAAAAGATATGAATTTTTGAAGTTTTTAAGGTTTTCTGGAATTTATTAATTCCAGAAAATCTAGGGGGTGCCAAGCGTCCTCGTACGCGTCGAATGGGCGGGATGATCCCATGCGCGGCGTGGAACAACAAACACCGGATGGCGCGATCAGCGCCGTCCGTTCCAAAACACGGGAACGGACGGCGGAGATAATTCGCCCAAAAATTGGAAAATTTTCGAACCGTTAAACTTCAAACTTCAATATCTCACTCATTTCTCAACGAAATTGAGTGATTTTTGAACCTATAGAATCATCTAAACATGTAGAATATATCCATATGCATATGGTGATGCAACATTTCTGGGCTAGTATAACACATGATATTTCAAAAACATGAATTATTTTTAGAAAACTAATTTCATACATTTGCCACAAGTAGATCAAACTTGATCAGACCTTGTAGTTGTCTTCTAAGACTCCAGAGGAAGATTTTTGCTGCACCAATTTGGTTCAAAAGTCGACCTCAAAGGAGAATTTTAAGAAGGTGGCTCGTTTGGGTTGTTTTTAAATTTTGATCAAATTGGCTCGATTGGGCTCAATCTATGGCTTAGGCTTGATCAAAATGGATTGTTAAGACCCTTGGAAAGAGTTTTTGTGTTGGGAGCCAGAAGATTTGGGCAGCCTATAGTCTCACTAATTTTTTTTCTATAAGGCTCGGGTATGGCCCTATTTATAGCCATGGGGAGGTCATGGCTTGGCTTAGGCTGTACTAGGGGAGTTGTTATCTTCCCTATTAATGAATTGAAGATAAGATTTCAGCTGAGGGGATAACTATGGTTGTCTTTCCAAAGTTCTCCATCATGAGCTCATTGTTTTGGCTCCTCCCCATTGGATCATGCATGAGGTGGTTTAGCTCTTTGAAATGAGTTGTAATTTCTCTTCCTCATGAGCTTACAAGTCACCCATTAGCTTTGGCAAATGGTGACACATATGTTTCCCCTTCATGATTTCATTTTGACCATGGTGAGGAGTGGAGTTTAAGCTTTGTTCCCTTCCTATTAGTTAGTTTAGGAGGTGGGAAATAAGCCTTATTGTTGGCCGGCCACCTCATTGTTGACTAGAGGTGAGTCATGGCTTAGAATGAAGGAGAAAGAGCCACCTCATTTTATTCACCATGACGGGAGTTAACCCATGGTTAGCCAAAATTAAGCTAAGCTTTGTCATGTGTTAATTATGTCTTATGATGGGTTAAATATAGTTTTAACTTTAATTAATTTTGGGAAGGCCATATGTCATTTCTATTTTAATTAATTATGTTATTAAAAATAGATGGAAATTATTTCATTAATCAATTTATTAATTGAAAATAATTTCAAATTAATTAATTAATTAATTTTATCATTTTTATTTAATTTTTTCATTTTATGATTTTAATTTAATTTTCATTTTAATTAATTATGTCATTTAATTAAAATACTGAAAATTAAATCATTAATTAATTTAATTAATTAAAATAATTTTGAAATTAATTATTTGATTAATTTTATTGTTTTTATTTTATTTTTACCTATTTTGATTAAAATAGATAAGTGTTGACCAATTTTGATTTAGGTTGACCTAAGTCAGCCTAATTTAATTTCAAGATGTCCAATGTGACCTTTTTTAACTTTGTCATGGTTGATTTGATCACAATATTTGTGATTATATCATTATGGGGTTTTAAACATGTCATTGGGTCAAAGGGTTGACCTATGAGGTCAACAGGTTTGGTCATTTTGACCAAAGTTGACTTTTTAGGTCAAAAGCGTGACCTATGGGGTCAACAGGATTGGTCATTGGGTCTGGTTTGACCATTTTGACCAAAGTTGACTTTTAGGTCAAAAGGGTGACCTATGGGGTCAACAGGGTTGGTCATTGGGTCTGGTTTGACTATTTTGAGCAAAGTTGACCTTTTAGGTCAAATGGGTGACCTATGGGGTCAACAGGATTGGTCATTGGGTGGTTTGACCATTTTGATGAAAGTTGACTTTTTAGGTCAAAAGGGTGACCTATGGGGTCAACAGAGTTGGTCATTAGGTCTAGTTTGACCATTTTGACCAAATGTGACCTATGGGGTCAACAGGGTATGTCATTGGGTCTGGTTTGACCATTTTGACCAAAGTTGACTTTTTAGGTCAAAAGGGTGACCTATGGGGTCAACAGGGTTGGTCATTGGGTCTGGTTTGACCATTTTGACCAAAGTTGACTTTTTAGGTCAAAAGAGTGGCTTATGGGGTCAACAGGTTTGGTCATTGGGTCTGGTTTGACCATTTTGACCAAAGTTAACATTTTAGGACAAAAGGGTGACCTATGGGGTCAACAGGGTTGGTCATTGGGTCTGGTTTGACCATTTTGACCAAAGTTGACTTTTTAGGACGAAAGGGTGACCTATGGGGTCAACAGGTTTGGTCATTGGGTCTGGTTTGACTATTTTGACCAAAGTTGACTTTTTAGGTCAAAAGGGTGACCTATGGGGTCAACAGGGTTGGTCATTGGGTCTAATTTGACCATTTTGACCAAAGTTGACTTTTTAGGTCAAATGGGTGACCTATGGGGTCAACAGGGTTGGTCATTGGGTCTGTTTTGACCATTTTGACCAAAGTTGACTTTTTAGGTCAAAAGGGTGACCTATGGGGTCAACAAGGTTGGTCATTGGGTCTGGTTTGACCATTTTGACCAAAGTTGACTTTTTAGGTCAAAAGGTATTGACTCATTATAAAAATGAGGTCAACATTTACTATCGCTTTTTCTGACATAAAATAGTTCTAATATAGTATAGGGACGAATTTCCTAAGAGGTGCCTCAAGAAACTCTAAATGTATATGGACAATAACCGTTCCTGGCACCGTGAAGCCATTTTGGGCCCTGTTGGCGCCCTATTTTCTTCGCTCTCAGGTTTCTGGTGCCACTGGCAACCTATCGGGCGCCGTCAGTGCCCACTCTGCGTAGCTCCACCATTTTACTATGTTTGGCTCCGTTTTAGCTCTGATTCGCCCTGTTTCAGTTGCGTTGCATTCCTAATAGATAGCCCTACAAGATAAGCATTAAAATAACATTTATTTAAAGAGTAATATTATTCAATAGTATGCAATAAGTGTAAAAGAGATTAAGCATAGAATGACTTCTCGAAATGTCCCAGGCCAAAATTTGCTTTCTTGCTCGTTTTTGCTCCAAATTGCACCATTTTTGCTTCTTATCCTCCAAGTGTCCATTTATTGTACCAAAAACCAAAAATGTACCTTCCTTTAAAGTGTAGTATCATTAAAATTAAGCATAAAATATATATGTAAAATCAAAAATTTTTTAGGCTTATCAATCTGCATCCTTTTTCACTTCTTAAGGTTTGCGAGGCTCAGAGAGTTTAAAGTTTGGATCTTAAACTTCTTCTTGATGTTGTCCTTCATGAAAGATTTTTCATGATTCCTCTTTTCTTGAAATGTAAGTCACCATTTTCTATTTCTTTCAGACTTATACAATTGTATTTTTCCGACTGTGGTGCAAATTTCTCTTTGTTTCTAACATTACAAGAGTGTATAGGTTCTAATATCAAAGCTAGATTTTGACTAATTGAGAAGGAATTCATAATTGCTTCCATCTTCTTCAACTTTAATAAATGTTCATCTTTCTGCCTGAATTGATTTTGAGGACATTCAATTGCTGCTATTGGAACTAGATCATGATTCATCGTGGCAGCATTGATAATTCTATTGATCCTTTTCTCCAATCTTTTTATTCATTTATCTCGTCATCTCAGCTGATATAAAAGTTGTTGAGTGGTGTTTATTAGATTATATTCTTCATGTTGTAATTTAACATCCTCTTCTTGTTATTTTCTCAGAGAAGCTCTAGTCATAATCATCATGATGGTGTCAGCTTTTTCTGAAGCTTTAAAATTTTCTTCTTCTTCTTTGAGAGTTTCGATGCTAGGCTCAAACAACATTTCATCAACGGGTTTAACTCGAACATTATTCTGATCAACTGGGAGGCATTTGAGGAACAACATTTTTCTTCAATAGAGATAATAGGAAGAATGATGATAAGAGGCACTCACTTAAGTCTAATGAGTTTAAAGTTAAAATTATTTGAAAAGAGCTCAATCAAGGAATTTGGGTTTGGACCATGTCCACAAAATAAACAAGGAAATATTATATTTTATTTTGTTTGAAGTTTTGAGTTTCATTTTATTTTAAAGAGTTTTAGTTTTAAATGTCTTCCAAATTTTAATTTGAATTTTAAGCATTGCTTCAAATTTTACTCTTAGAGAATTTTAAAATGAAAGATTCATTTTAAGTGAAAATTAGTAAAGTATAGAGTCGGTCCTTAATGGTAAAATAAGGAGGCTCTAAATTAAAATAAGTTGCAAAACCACATAATGAGGTATGAAAAAGAAGGTCCAGCTCATTAAATGAGGTGTAAAATGAGAGGACCAGCAGAGTTAAGGATATATGGTGAGATTTATAATCCAGGTGAAATTGGTGGACACATGAAAAGTCCAAAGGTAGTAGTCTAAATCTATAAAGGGTGCAGATGCTACTGATGAATAAAAACACAAATCACTACAAATGTTGTAGTGAAAAGCAAATCCACAATAGAGTCACCAAAAAATAAACCAAGAGGGTATATTTTTGCATACCAATACCATAGTGCCAATCGGAAGACATTCCATCCAGATGATCGGGCACGTCATTTTCATGAATAATATGTCCTCCAGAAGGAAGGAAATATTATGTTTGAAATGAACCTAACCACCTAGATAATGAAAGCCTTCCTTCGACCTATGGAACTAGGGGTTTTCTCTTACCTTATGCGTGTAAGAAAAGGTTTATTTTAATTTTGGGGCCTTGTTTCCTACAAAGGAAAGTGCTCGTAGTTATTTACATCATTAAGGTCATGAACCGAAAAAAAAACTTTTTATTAATGTAATGAGTTAAATTATGAAAGAAAGTTAAAGTATTGGAGCTCAAATGGGCTAAAGAACTTGATTATATGAAAAACAAAGCTTGATATTCAAGGAGTGAAATTTCAAGGGTTCGAAAGGATTAAATTAATATTTTTTGGACTGACTAAATAGGGTTTAAAGGTTGAATCAAGGATATTTGGTGTTTCAAAAGTTTGGATATAAATGGGTTAGATATGGTTTCATAAAATGAATCAGTTACATTTAAAATAATATACAAGAATAATCAAAACCCTTATACTATAGAGTAAGCCAGTAAAAGTTTCTATATCAAAACTTGAACCTAAACTCTATAGAAGCCTAATAGGAGGAATAAACTTGACTCTAAGAAGAATTTACCCTGTCATGATACCAATGGCTTTCCATCATTTCAAAAAATTGGTATCCATCGACTATAACTATCACATCCAGGAATCCCCACTAAATTTCGTAGGTCAAGGGATTCAACGTCTTAAGGAGTTCTATAATACCTTTGTCAGTAACTATGGGTTACATCCCTCTATGGTAATCCCATTAGTCCTATGGGGCAGGTTTAGGTGTTTTGTATGTCTTAGTCCTTCATTTTAGCGAGTTACCTAAATTGACATAAGATTTTAAATTTAGATTAACCTAGGGTAAGTGTATGGATCTAATTTATGGTGGCTACATTAGCAAACCTAGGGTTCATGGCGGAACTGTCTAGACTCTATTTTACTTTAAATTCAATATTCAATTAGTCATTTCATTTAATTCCTATATCTTATCACTCATGTTGGATAATCAAGGTTTTCTATGTTTTCAATTTTGTTATTTTTATTTTTTTTTTAATTGAGAACCACATAGAAGGGGCTTTTGTCTTTTATTTTTGTTGTTTTTTTATCTTTATTTTCCATTTTTATTTTGGTTTTTTTGTTTATTTTTTAGCATAAATAACATAATAAAACATGCAATAGAACATTAAAGACTAGTAATAACATAATAGAACAAGAAAGAACACAATAAAACATGGAGAAATGAATAAAACAAAATAAGTATTGCCTTGGACTATACTTGGGCTGATTCAAGGTAGTTCAAGTTTAAATTGGGATGACTTAGTTTAACCTAAGTTAGCAATGAGTGAGTTTAGGATTAGCTTGGGCTAAGACAGATTGTCTTGGGTAAGCTTGGGTCTGGTTTAGGTTGACTCGAGTAGGTTAGGGTTTGATTTGGATTAACTCAAGTTGAGTTGGGTTATCCCGGGTAGATTAGGATTTGAGTTAGGTTGAACTGTGTTGACTTGGGTTGAACTTGATTAGTTAGGGTTTGACTTGGGTTGACCCAAGTTGAATTGGGTTAACTTAGATAGTTTTGCAATTGTGTTTGATTTGGGTTGACCAAGGTTGACTTGGGTTAACTCGAGTAGGTTAAGGTTTAATTTAGATTGACTCGGGTTGGCTTCAGTTGACTTGAAAAAATAATGATTTGATTTGGGTTGGCTTAGGTTGACCTGAATAGGTTAGTGTATAATTTGGATTGACCCTGGTTGACTTGAATTAATCTAGGTAGGTTAAGTTTTGGTTCAGTTGACCCAAGTTGACTTAAATTGACTTAGCTAGTTTAGGGTTTGGTTCAAGTGGACCTGGATTAAGCTAGGTTAACTTGGGTTGGCTTACTTTTAGTTCAGGTTAACCTGGGTTAGCTTAGATTTGGTTTGGTTTAGGATTTTGGCTTGGTTGGGTCAGGTTTGGGTTGGGTTAGAACTAGGTTAAGCATACGGTTTGGGTTATATTGGGTCAGGTTTAAGTTGGGTCTGTCTTGGGCTAGGTTTAGGATTCATACTAGGTTGGATCAGGTTTGCATTAGGTCAGGCCTAGGTTTGGTTTAGGGTTCAGGCAAGGTTTAGTCCGGTCTGTGTTGTGTCAAACTAGTTAAGTATATGATTTTAGCTAGGTTGGGCTAAACCTAAGCTAAGTCGGGTCTTTGTTGGGTTGGACCTGGTTTGGGTCAGATCTGGATTAGATTTAGGGTTTACCTTAGTTGGCCTAGATTTGAGCAAGTTCAGGTCTAGGTTAGGTTAGGTTTGGGTTGGATCAGACCTGATTTAGGGTCAAGTTAGATTGGGCTAGATTTGAGCTAGGTCAGGACTTGATTGGATCAGGTCTGGTTTGGGGCAGACCTTATTTAGGTTTGGGTTATGTTTTGGTAAAACCATTTTAAGGATTATGATATGGTCGGGTTCGGGTCGACTTGATTCAAACCTAAACTCAGGCTAAATCCAAGACTATTGAGTTAACCTAACCTACTCTTAAACTTAAACACCTAACTTAAACATAACCTAAAACACTTAACTTAAAATAGAGAAGAAAGACTTACATAGGTAACAACTAACTAGAGGAGTAGAAGGTTCATCGAAGAAAACTCAAGGAAGAATCTCTGAATTAGAAGTGTTGGGGATAATTCAGAGCACACTTTGACTTGATTTTGGATCCCCTCCTGGAGGTATGAATAGAAACATTTTACAAGTGACGGTTGTCCTAGACTATCAATCAGATGGGTAGATTGATGTCTTGGATTACTCTGGCAATTTCTACAACCATCGATGTTTTCTAGATGTTTTTAGTCATCTGATCGTATAGATAGTCGGGAGGAGGATCCATAGACAAAGGTTACATATCAATAACATAGCCGAAGGGAGATGACCATGCTAGCAAGATTGGGTGTGTAGCCACGCCCAGGCTAGGGAATGGCTACACCTAGACATGGCCATGCTCTAGGCAGGTGTGATCACACCTTGGCGTGGTCGTGCCCCAAGCCTGGTGTGACCACACCCTAAACCCAGAAAGGGGCACAATGCTTTTTCTTAGAGTTCAGAGGCACTGAGACCTTTTTAGAAGCTCCATATGACTTCGGAAGCTGCATGTGAGGCAAAAATGAGATCAATAGCCACAATACCAAGGCCAGTGGTATGATCACACTGTTCTTCGAAATGCTCGATGTGATAACTCCCGAATCGAGCATGACCACACCAACCAATCCAAAATATCGGCATGACCGTGCTGGATTCCAGTGTGACCACATTGATGAAGTGGGAAATATATTTAGAAATAAGTTTCTTAAAAAATCTAGGAATTTGGTTATACAGGGAGGTCTTAGGAAAACTTTTTAGGAGTCATGGACCTTTGAAGAAGGTTGGAGATAGAGTTTGAGGGATTGGAGAGTTTCCCCATAAGGATTTTCTTCCTTGCTTTTGGTTGAGGTCCTAAGGCGTTATCATTTCCATTTTTCTTCTATATTTCTAATTGATTTTGAGTGGAGGTTGTATGAAAGAGAGACTCGCCACTATAAAAAAGAGAACAAATTATTTTGTTTGTTTTACTTTCTAGTTTTACTTGAAAAAAATGGTTTGTATGTATTTGATTTCAATCATTCCTTCTAACATGAGTGGGTAAGTTTTTTTTTTTTTTTTTCATCTCTATAACGAAAGTCTCATAGTTTTATGGTTTTCTTGGATTATTTTCTCTAGTAATATTTCTTTAGCATTCATGACTATTTTTTTATGTTAACCATCAAATTTCATTTACTCTTGATATGGCCAATTATGTTATTAGCATATTTTGTGATCTATGACTTCTACCAATTGCGTAGAGAAAAGAAATGATTTACCATAAAGTTTTGGTAAAAATTGACATTCTATCAAGATTTTCCAACCTAGAAAAAGAATCAGAATAATCCAGCGTAATGTCATGGGAATTAAGGGAACTTAACTTTTTGGGCCCTAGATCATTCTAGTTTTACTTGCAGTAATGGTCTTTATGGATTTTGTTTCAATTATTCCTTCTAACTTGAGTGGCTAGGTTTTTTTTTTTTTTTTTTTTTTTTTTGCACTCTATGATGGAAGACTCATAGTTTTGTGGTTTTCTCAGATATTTTCTCCAGTAGTATTTTTTTAGCTTTCATGTCTATGTTGTTGTGTTAAACATCAAATTTCATTTACTCTTGATCTGGCCAATTATGATGTTAATATACTTTATGATCTATGACTTATGCCCATATTGTAGAGGAAATAAATTGTTTTCCATAAACTTTGAGAAAGAATTTGCATATTCTATCAGGATTTTGAACCTAGAAAAAGAATCAAAATAATCTTGTGGAATGCCATGGAAATTTAGGGAACTTAAGTTCATGAGTTCTAATATTCTTTTGAATAAGGAATATTCATAAGGCAAACTTTTTATCCTTGTTTACAACTATTATAGGAGAACGTCTAGGAATATCACAAACCAATGTGATTCCAAAATCATAGAGACATGAACCTTATATCTCTTTAAGAATAATAGGATTTTTCTGCTTGCTGCTTTCCTTTGGTTTTCAACCTAATTTTCTTCGTTTCATTTTCCAAGTAGGATTTTAGGAACTTCATCTATTGTTTTTCATCACGCTAAAGTAGTTTTAGATGTTTAGTAAACTTGAAATTCACCCTTCATAATATTTCTTAGCCCTCTCCTTGTGGGATCGGTATATAGTACACTTTAACTGCATTTTTACTTGAAATGTATACTTGTATGATTGATTGGCTTACTTTGCATTAAGTTTCCATCCATCCAGTTTTTGGAACCATTGCGTGGAGAAAATTTTAACAAGAACCCTGATTTTAGGATAACTGTAGTTGTTAGTTTTAGCAATTTTTGCATTTTTTCTATTTATTTCATAATTTATTGCACTTATATTGCAACTTTTTTTTCTTATAGATGCTAAAAAAATTCAAAAATAAATATTTTTTATTGAGTTTCTTTTGTTCTTTCTTTTTGTATGTGTTGCTTGCTTTACATGTTTGAATGTTGACTAAATCATGTTGGTAAGCATGACTGTTTATTTGGTTGGATCAATTTCTTTTGTATGAATACCAGATGTTGATCTCTTTTTTGGTGAAGTCTCATTTTCTCCTAGAACTTAGGATCTAGCCCTGGCTCTCCTATGGACTAGCTTAGAGGTCTAGTGATGGGACTCGCCTCTTTAATAGTTTTAACCACTCCTTGGATCTTTCATGAAGTTTCACATGGGTGGTCTCAATCTCTCAACACTTGGTCAGTTGGTTTAGAACAACATGAGGAAGCTCAAAGAAGAGTTCTCATAAGACCATCTGGCCCTTAGAAAACCCTAAGGATGCCTTGTCCACCACTCTACCCATCACCTCTTACTCACCCTTCACATCCCATCACCATCCTCATAACCCTAAATCCACCTCAAATTTATGAAAATCTAAAATCAAGTCCAATCTGCCTAAAAATCTATAAGATTACCAAATTAACCCAAAATTACCCAATTTTTCACCCAAATTATCCAAATTGACCAAAATTCTCGAAATCCCCAATCTTCCACCAAATTGAACAAAATCCTTAAGTTCACCCAAAATTCTAAATTTTCATCAAATCCTCCCAAACCCAAGTTGAAATCAAAATTCCCCTAATTCCAAATTCAAATCCAATTTCCATAAACCCAAAATCCAAAATTACATCTAACCCACATCAAATTCCACCCAATCCAAAATTCACCAAAATTGAACTCTCATCCACAAATCAAATTTCACCGAGCCTAGATTTTTTCATGATGGATTCAAGGCCTCAAAATTTTCTCCATGGTTAATTTCAATGCCATTAAATCTTAATTCAAAGTCAATCACCTAAGCCCAAAATCAATCCCTCATGACCCATTTCCAAAGCCCATCAACCAACCTCAACTTTCAAATTTACCTATCAAATTAATCAAGCTTAAATTACAAGTCCCGTAATTAAATCAACTAAAACGGAAGGCACCAAAATCCTTTCATACTTGAAACTCTCACCCTTTCCTCTTTAATGCAAGCCACATAGTCCATGCATGAGTCATGGGTAAGTCAAGTGACTTCATCAAAGCCAAATGGAAGTCATGAAGCCATGCATGAGCCTCATGTGAGCCATCATGCCACAAATAACAAAAGGAGGAGCCTTTTTCAAGATCCCCTAAAAAATGTTTAACCCTCCTAATGACTCACATAAACCCATGATTAAGCCCTTACCCCATGATTGGGGCATGTCTAAGCTTAAATTCAGCCCTAGCCAACATGGGGAGTGAACCAAGCCCATTTGGCATGACATAAACACATGGTTGACCCAAAAGTGTCCTCTCCCCATTCTACATTAATTCAACACATATACCCAAGTTTCAACACAATTGGCTTCATCAAACCACACCACTAACTTCCCACAATCAGACATTGACCTCCTATGGCCTGGCCGGCCACCATGGCCAATGGAAAGCCCAAATCTGAGAGCCACGCATGAGCCAGAACCCCAAAATTTCACCCATCCTACTTGGTTCATCTCCATTGAAGTCTTGCCCTATCGTCTCTCCACCTTAGCAACCTTTGACCATCCAATTTTATCCATGAACCTTCCTCATTATCGCGCCTATAAATTGACCACCTCTATGAACAAAGGGGAGAAAGGCACAAACCTTAGGAAAGCACTACCAAAATCACTCAAAACCCTTCCTACAGTCTCATAAATTTTATCCCCCATTCTTAGCCTCTCCCCCCATCCACAAAACCCTTATTTTCCCTCTGAAACCCAGTGCACATAAAATTAAACTCCACAATACTTTAAATTGATTGTCCCAAAGGCTTCACCACACTTTAAAACCACTTCCCCAATCGAAATTCATCTCTCTTGCGACCACTAACGTAGCCTTAGATAAAACCTGATCCATTACTAGGTCTTGATCATACCAAGGCTCAAGCTCAGTGCAAAGTGAAGCTTGGAGGATGTTCGTGGTGTCAAGGTGAAGCTTATCAACCAACCAAATTGAGGCCTCCCCACTTGGGCAAAGGTATAGCTCAAATACTCTCATTATTTCCATGGTTTGTACTTTTGTGAAAAAAATGAACAATCCATTTCCATCTAGTTGCATAAATGTGCTTGTCTCACCTAAATGAAGCTCTAGTAGTAAATAACACTTAATTTGGTTAGCGTTAGAGTATGAATGGCTCTCAGGTTATGATTCATTTTGGATGATGAAAGGATACCGTCCATTCACTTGTATTTCAAACGAGCGACTCGAACTGTGTTGGACGATGAGACAGTTCGACTCATCATATGAGACCGCAGACTGAAAAGCTACGTGGAAAGCATAGTAAATGGGAGCATGCGACGTGCGGTTTTGACGGGTTTGAATCCTGCCAGCGCCACGTGGTTAAGTGGATAAGTATGGTATTTTTTGATTCAAATTAATACATAAAATTAAATATAACTTCAAAAAATCATATCTTAGTGTACAAAAATCATAAAATTAAAATAAAAATATCATTGTGCTTAGTGAATAGAGAAGAATCTAATGAGAGAAAATTAAAAAATTTTTGTTTTAAATTTAGTCTTTAATTAAATAAAATTTTCAAATTTTATTTTAATCATAAAAATGAAATACTCATCACCTTGGCTTGAAATTTTTAGAGTTTGTTAATCATATTGTTAGGAGTGTTCTCTGATCTTTCTAAGGTCAGAGAGCACCTCTAAAGCACTATTTTTTCATAATAATTACCTTTGTTCACTTAAAATAATTATAAAAAACAAAATAAAAAATTAGAAAAATACATAACAAAGTTTAACCAGTTCACTGAAGTCAAGAGGACTTGAAAAAAATAAAATTAGATTTTAAAATTAAAAATATATGTTTCAAATATTTTCCTATTTAAAAAATAATTACAAAATTACAAAATAATAAATATAAATGAAAATATCATAAAATCCTCCCTGATTAAAGAAAGCAACCCTAAAATACCCTCATAAAATTTCCAAAGTCAGAAAATGTAGTTTAAGTTCTTAAATATATGTTCTTATTATCTTGCTAATTATTAACTGAAATAATTATAAAAAGCAATATAAATAAAAGAAATACAATATCAAGTTTAGGAAGTTTACTAAAGTCAAATAAAAGTGAAGTTAAAATTAGAAATATATTTCTAAATATTTTTTTCATTTAAAATAAATAAAATTACAAAAATAATAATTATATTTAAAAATACTGCTAAATTTGCTCTGATTAGAGACAACAACTTTAAATGCTTTCACAATTTTTTAAAGTTATAAAAATATATTTTGAGTAATTAAAATTCTATATTTATACAAATTATTAACTAAAAAATTATAAAAAAATAAATATAAACCCAAAAAATATAAAATTAAGAATTTTAAGTTCACCAAAATTGAAGAGATTAATAAAAATTAAAAGTGTATTTTCTACTTATTTATTTATTATAACCAATTAAAAATCATCAAAATTACTCTAAGTAGTCTCCTGACCTCTAGAAACATCATAAAATTTTTCTAAGAAAGGAAAACATCTTTTGAACAGTTAATTTAATTAACATTGCAAATTCATAATTATGGATAAAAAACCTAAAAAAATAAAAAGATATCAGAAAAATATAACTTCTCCTCTGAGGTCTTAATTAGTCTGTGTAAGAAGTCAGCAAAGTTTCATGGTCAATTAATTAAAAATATAAGAGTTAGACGGTGTAAACCATAAGAGTATAATTGTAATTTTGGAATTTTTAGACCCCTACCTTAATTTAATTAAAAGTATAGATTAAATCGGAAGGGTAAGGTATTAAATTAAGTTAATTAACCTACTTAAGTGATTGAAACATGAAGGGTAAATAAGGTAATAACACACTCATGGTATTTTTTTCTAAAAAGGGTAAAATTTTTTTTGGCTATGTGAAGCAATAATAAATTTAGATGATCCAAGAGTGAGGGGTAAGAGTTAGAAGATAATTAATTCACTGATATGGAAACCTCAATCAATGGTTTGAGTTTATTAATATTTTTCAAAATTACAAGTTTATCCCTAAGCCTTTAAGAGCTTGATAGTGAATTAGATTTGATTTAATTTCAGCTAAGGAATAGTTAAAGAAGAAAATATAAGTGTTAATATAACATTTTAAACACTACAAGCTCAAACCTAATTTAAGGGTATGTGTGTACACTTCCCAATACTTTACAAATGTACCCTTAGGGTTTTATTGATATGATTTTTACCATAACGTCAAAGATTGACCAATACCCTTACTCATAGGTTGATTATGACATAAAACATCGAGCATAGTTTAAAACGTGAAAATATACAATGTAAATGGGCTAATTAGCTCAACAATGTGGAAATGCTAAATGAATTAGGAATGTTCCAGGATACTATAAGGGTGTTTCTGGAATACATCTTGAACACCTTTATAATATTTTGGAAATTCCGTTGAAAATTTAGACTTACGAAAAATTGTTAAGGAAAATCATCCTCAAAATATAACAATAACTAAAACCAAACATAAAAATGAAATCCTTACAAACCCTCCAAGATGTGATACGAGACCCTTTAAATTAACACAACTTAGTAAAAATATCCTGTCACCACTTAACCTACAGTAATACCCATTGCTCAAGGGTATGGGCCTTTGATATTGTGTCCAAAACCTCATGAAAACTGGGTATATTTAAAGTGGCCACACAAAGATCATCGAGGTTGGTGTAAGTTGGAGATTTCATTGGCAAGATTTATTATGAGAAAAGCTTCTAGGTACGTGAAAAGTATTGCATATCCTAATATGAGGACTACGGGAGGGTCAAGGATTAGCATTACTTTTCTTTAACATCTAGTAAAGAGTCGCCCTGACTCTCAGGGGTTGCCAATGATCCCAAGTCTGACAAAGTGACAAACTCATGAATTGGCTGTACAAAAATTCATGAAATAGACAACCTCTTCTCCAAATGAAAATCATATTTTGCATGCTAAAAGGGAAAGGTTAAAACTATTTTTATGTTTGTAAAAATTTTTTTTTGAATGTTATATTTGGCTGAGGATTACCCTTCCTTGATTTCTTTGCTAGCAACTTTTTACCCTAAGTTGGGTCTCCCATACATGATGCATACAGTTTCTTATGAGTGTCCCTTGACAATTGTCAGAGCTTCATTCCTAATTCTTAGCTCTCCCTTCACTGAAATTCTTACGCATGGCTCTAATCTTGTGTAAGTGCCACCTAACTTGTTCTACATGCCAATCATTTCCTTTTTCTTTTGTTTATTTTTTTATACATATGCATGTTATGCTTATAGTGCTAACACTTTCAACAGTCGCGGATGTGACAGGTATACACAGTTACATTTCATGTACTATATTTTTTATTTACTATACTTTATGATATTTTTTATTTATGCATATTTTAACAAACCTGTAAGGCCCTAGGGTAGAGAATAGTATGTCACCTATTTAGGAGGAACACTACAACAAGCCCTGAGACTCAACAATAATCATAAGTTCAAACATAAACCCTATCCCATGAACTATCATGAGTAAGGAGCTAGAGGCTAGCTGCCCGGGAAGCAGGGTGAGGATGCAAGCAAATATGAGGATGGCTTCCGACGATAACAAACACTCAAAAATGGAGTAGATCTACTTCAACAAATCTTTTTATAGTTTTTAAACACATAAACATATAAGACTTTGAGGTTGTTCATCTAATACGACATAAATCCTCACTTTATCTCTTAGGCTTTTGCACAATGATGTTGTACAATATAAGTCCTAACTCTTTTAGGATTTTGAGGTTATTCATTCAGTATGAAATAAATCCCACCATCTTCCTAAACCATTTGCATGATCCAATATTGTGCTAGTGTAAGTCCTCAATTTTAAAAAATTGTTAGGAGTAAAAATTAACTAAATATTACATATAAATTGTAAAGCTAAACTTTTGGATAGTTTGGGAAGTCAATAGGGTTCACCTCCACATCTTTGACATCCCCTATTTGAATTTTCCTACAAGAAACCTTGGACACTAAACTTTGAATTCTTGAAGAAGAAATGCTTGATCTTACTCTTGAGGTTTACTAGGGATTTCGATTGCCTAAGATGTAATTAATTAAAGGAGCTTTCCTCTATAGAGAACTTAAACCCAAGTAAAATTAACACTGTCTAATCTTTACATATTAGATAGGGGAACTGTTGGTTATAAATAAGGTTTCACAGACTAAACGAATTTCAAAATCTTCTTAGTTTAAATGGCTGAGCCTACTAACAAGTAATATGCTTGTCTCTCGAGGTGGAGTATTTTTGTGGTATTGTGCTCAACTATCTAAACTATTAAAATAATGAGATCAATCTTGTCTCATTTTTTTGAATTAAAATACTATTTTCTAAAAACCAAATTATATATCATATTAAATAAAAAAATATTATTTTTCAAAAGCAACCCAACTAGGGACAACCCGAATGATGGCTGACAAGGGAGTTGAGCTGCCTTGCCCTTTTGACCATGAGATTTACTCACTCTTAGATGCCTTATGAGAGCACAATTATCCACCAATGCACCCATTGAGATGGCTAAGACTTAGGATCCACCATGAAACCCCTTAAGGATTGTATCAACCCATCAGTGGAAGTGATTCACCGTAACATTAATTATTAAACTATTGAAGCTAATACCATTGAGCTAAGTCCTATCAAAATTAAAATGTTCTAAAATAGCCAATTTTGGGGAACGCTGTTTAAACCCAACCTTCACTTAACAAACTTTCTAGAATTATGTGCCACATTTTGGTACAACGGTGTCTCCTGCAAAGTTGTTAGACTGCAGCTCTTCCCTTTCTCCTTACAGATTAGATCCACGATGTACATAAACCCCTTAGCCTTAGGGTCCATTACCACATAGAAAGTCCAAGCTCAGAAATTCCTAACCAAATATTTTTTACTCTACAAGATAGCTAAGGTTAGGAATGTCATCACATCATTTTTCAAGATAGAGAGGAAAACCATTTATGAAGCCAGAGAATGATTTAAAGACATTCTTAGGAAATATCGACACCATGCCATGCTTGACTGGCTGATTATTCAAATATTATACAATAGACTTGTAGGGTCAGTTAGATCAGTTGTAGTTGTGGCTTTAGGAGGATCCCTAATGGATAAACTATTTAAGGAAGCCTATACACTGATAGATGAATTAACAAACATTAGATTCCAATGGCCTTCTAATTAGTTAAACCCAAAGAAAGTGGCTAGTGTACATGATACTGATGTCTTGACCATCATAGAAATCCAAGCTACAGCCATTGCAAGGAAGTTAGACAATCTAGGGGTAAGCTCAGTGCAAGGACAGCCGCTAAGTTAAGTAGTGATGTACGGGATAGTGGTAAATCCAAGCATGGCCACTTTGGAGTCTATCAATGCTATAGAAAACCAATTTCATAACCATTATTCTAAAACCAACAACCCTGGTTGGAAATACTATCCCAACTTTTCATGGAACAGCAATAACCAGAAGTGGAGGAACCATCATGATAACCATCTGATTAAATGGAAAAACCAAGGAAGTAACCACTGGAAATAACCATACCCACCCAAACTTCATGCCAATACCCAAACTATCCAAAAAAAAAGTCACCTTTGAAGAATTAGTAGTTAAATAAGGGACCAACTAAAGAGCTATATTATTGTCATTAAGAATCATAAAAGCTGGTTGGGACAGGTGGTGAATTAAATAAATAATAAACTCCCAGAAGCACTCTGAACCAACACTAAGGTTAAACCAAATGAATAAATCTAGAATAATGTAAGGAAATCAAATTGAGAGTTGGAGAAGAAAAGGGGGATAACCATACGAGTGAGAGCCAGCTTAGGAAGAATTCTCTCTCCCATTAGTATTGGCCCAAATGAGAGACTCCCACCTGCCATTCCTTAGAGACTTTATAATTCAACGAAAGACCCAGTTAGCTTTAATATGTTTTGAGCCTAAACAGAAAATTTCATGAGAAAACCCTTTTTGACTAAGGAGTTAATGTTAATCTCATGCCTCTGGCCATTTTTAAACTGCTAAAATAATGATTAATCAAGCTCACCACTTTGACCCTGTAACTATTTGACCAATCTGTGACCCATCATATGAATTATTGAGAATGTGCTAAATAATGTAGACAAAGTCACAATTCCTACCAATTTTGTGGTATTGGACATAAGGAGGATAAGGAGATGCACTTAATTTTTAGGATACCATTTTTAGTTATCGGAAGCTCTATTAATGATGTTTAGTGAAGGAAAGTGATTCTGAGAGATAATGATCAAGAAGTATCATTTGATGTTCTGAAATCAACTAACTTTTCCCAAGTCTTTAAGTTGGATCAATTCCATAAGATAGAATTAACGTTAGGGTAGTGGAAAGCCAACCTTTTGAATATGATGATTTGAACTATGAAGAAATTGTCAAAAAGATAAAAAAAGCTTGAGAAGAAGCATGGGGTTGGCATAAAAAATAAAAACTGGGAGGTGCTTTAGTAGAGTTAAGAGGTGCTTTAGTAGAGTTAAGTGATAAGAAATTTTAATGATCTTTAATTAAATACATCCAATGTTACCTTCAATAGAAAGTTTAAGTAGGGTTGAGTTGACTAGTTTCACTTGAATGGATTTAAAATGTCTTATGCCAATGAAAACAGTTTAACTCCAATGATTTAAGAATATCTAGGATTTACTAAGTTCATCACAAAGGTAATAAGGAAAAAGTTATTACTATATATTAATAATGATTAACTCTAAAATTCAATTATATACTTTTATTTTACATTGATTACTTTTTTTCATGCTTATGAATCCTACAGTAGTGCCTGTTTTTTTCTCATGGGTCATCATTGAGTGATCCAACTAAAAATAATTTGTTTTTAGTGCACCTTTGATAAGCCTTTTATGTACATTTTTGATGATATTGCACTTTAATGGAATGTATTTTGCATATTTTTTATTTCAGGTATGTGGAATGGACATTTAGAGAAAATTTAGGAGAAATGGAGTAAAAATGAGTAAATATCGGTGGCACTATAGCGCCTTCAACCAGATGGGGCATAGTGCCCCAGACTGACATATAGTGCCAGAAACTCCTTCAATAGTAAATTAGGGTTTTCTTATTTTGTGTTTAAGTGTAAGTGTGAGTGTGTTGTACTGTGTAAAATTTTTCATATTGGTTTAAGAAAACTCTAGAAGTTTACTTGGGGAGAAGTATAAGGTACTTTGTATTTCTGTTTAGGTTTTTATTGTAATACTTGGATTTCAATGCAAATGATCTATTTTTGTTTCATCTCTATGAATTCTGAGTAGTTCCCTTTCTTTCTCCTTGCATATGGGAATTAATCTTGTTGAATGAGAATGATTTAAAGACTTCTTTTTACTCTTGAAATTGTGATGGTATTTTCATTGAATCTTCTTTTACTTTACAAACTAGCCACTTGTGAGGTTAAAATCCGTTGAGAAACATAATGACCTATGAGGGTTATGATTTCACCCAACTATTGGTACCACACTTTATTCTAAGCAGAACCATGGCGATCACCTAAGGGAGAGTGTAAATAAATAGGGATATAAGTTTTGATGGGCATAGAATTAGTTAGTTCTAGTGACAGGCTAGATTCTTATCGATTTGGCTTAAGGTTTAGTATCCTGAAGCTGGGATTCAGTCATCATTGTGGCATAGGCTTTGGGGCATCTAGAGGTGAGAGGCTAGATAGTTCTAATGCGGAATCGAGATGTTAAGGAATCATCCTAATGTTAGCCAATGTTCTTTTCGAGCACCGGGAGGGGTTAAAGAATAAGGTATGCTTCTATTTTTCACAATACATCAATTTTGTCTTAAATCACTTGAAACCTACATACGTTATAATCTCTTTGAAAGGAGAAAGGTTTTCCATAATTTCCAAACTCGTTGTTATATTTTATTAAGCTGTTACATTTAGTTGTTGCTTTCTTTTTAACTCTTTAGTAGTAATTTTTAGTAAGCATATCATTTTATACCTCTTATCTATTTAATTTAAAATTTAAATAGAAATTCTATACGTTGATTTTAAGAGTTATCGCTTTCCCTTTGGGATCGATACTGGGTTTTTAAGGAAAATTCTATATTACTTGAAACGATATGTATACTTGCATAGCACCCCTAATGTGAATTTTTTTATATAATTCATAAATCATTACATTTGTTCACACTAGCCACTAGATATAATTTAAGACAACTTTCTGGTAAAACTTTGGAGATTAAAAACACACATAATTACCAGTTGGGTCAAGTTTTTGGTGCTGTTCTCGGGTAGTGCAACAGAACTTTTTGAGTTACAATTTTATTTGAATTGCAAATTTAAAATTAAAAAATCAAAAAAAAAATTCTGAAAAATACCGAAAAAAATTTAAAATTAAAATTCAAAAATATATATTTTCATTTTTTGTGTTTTATTTTATTTTTTGCAATTTTTATATTGGTTATGCGTAGTTCTAGATCTAAAAATTTAGTGCCTTGCGGTTCAGAAATGGAACGGACTATTATAAAAATTAAAAAACAAGGAAGACTTTATAATTATCAAGAAATAACTAACACATTGCAAAATAATATTGAAATTCAAGCAGCTGAAAATGAACATCATAATTTAAAAAAACCTTTAAGGGATTATGCCAACTCTACAGTAGATGAAATTAATTTAAGCATTCAAATTCCTACTGTAGAGGCTAACTCATTTGAACTTGAACCTTCAATTATACAAATGGTACAAAATAATCATTCTGGAGGAACACCATCTAAGGATCCAAATTTGCATTTAGTAAGCTTTTTAGAACTGTGTTTTACATTTAAATATGATGATGTATCAAATGATGTCGTTAGACTTAGGCTTTTTTCCTTTTTCATTAAGAGATAAATCTAAGATGTGGTTAAACTTGTTAGCATTTTGATCTATTTTAACTTAGGGAGATTTAGCTCAAAAAATTTTGGCTAAGTACTTTCAACCTTCAAAAACTGCGAAGCATAGAAATAATATTACTTCTTTTACTCAATTTGAAAGGAGAATCTATATATGAAGCTTAGGAAATATTTAAGGAAAACCTTAGAAAGTTTTCACATCATATTTTACCAGATTGGTTAATCATTCAAACTTTTTATAATGGGTTAGTAAGATCTCTTAGATCTATTATAGATGCTTCTGCTGGAGGTTCACTAATGTCCTTTGATGAAGCTTATTCATTAATTGAAGAAATGTCTAAAAATAATATTTAATGGACTTCTGATAGGATAAATCCTAAGAATGTAGCTAGTATTCATGACAACAATGCTATTTCAATGATTGCATGTCAATTTGCTACATTATCTAAGAAGATAGACTAAATTGGAATGAATTTTTCTCCAACACCCCAAATGGTTGAAGAAAATTCATTAGAAAAAATGATTAATTCTTATACTTCATTGGAAACTATAAATGCTATCAACATACCCAATAACTAATATTCCAATTATTACAACCCAGGTTGGAAAAACCATCCTAACTTTAATTGGAGTAACAATCTTAGTGGTGGAAGTCAACAATGGAGGAATGCTAAAGTAAACCCATTGAGAAATTGGAACAACCAGGGTAGTGATAACTTTAGACTTACTTATATTTCTGGATTTAATCAACAAGTTAAGGAGAAGAAGTTGTCTATAGAAGAAGTGGTGTTGGAGATGGGTACTCATTTATAAAGTTAAAGTGTTGCTATTAGAAATATGGAAAATCAACTGAGAAAAATTGCTAACACACTTAGCAATATGCCTAAGGAACACTTTCTAATAATGTAGAGATCAGTCCTAAAGACAAAACTAAAAAGCTGGAGCAAGTTAAAGTGGTCCAAATAAGGAGTGGAAATGAATTAAATGTTGGAGTTTAAAAAGAGATTGAGTTTGAGAGAGAAGTTGAAGAAATTGAGAGATCAGAAGAAATTACTCCTAAGGCAGCAGGAATACCTAACACTCTAACCAAGATTAATTTTAGAAAGACCCCCACACCATTTCCTCAAAGATTTAAATAGAAAAAAATGGATCAAAAATTTTCAAAATTTTTTAAGTATTCAAGATGCTTTTGCTGAGGTTTTGGAATAGATGCCAAGTTATGCCAAATTTATGAATGAAGTTTTAAATAAAAAGTAGAATTTTGTAGATCATGAAACTGTTGCACTTAGTGAAAAATGTAATGCAATGATTTAGAATAAGCTTCCTCAAAAATTCGAAGGTCCTGGTAGCTTTACCATACCTTGTGCGATTGGAGAAAAATTTTGTGGAAAAGCTTTATGTGATTTAGGAGCGAGCATTAACCTTATGCCATTATCTATATTCAAAAGGTTAAGTTTAAGTGAGATTTCTTCCACTACTATAACCCTATAATTAGCAGATCGATCTATCACTTATCCTAAAGGGGTTATAGAAGATGTGTTGGTTAAAGTGGATAAATTTATTTTCCCTATTGATTTTATAGTATTAGATATGGAAGAAGATAAAGAAATTTCTTACATTGGGAGACCTTTCCTTTCTACCGGATGAGCAATGATAGATGTTCAAGAAGGGGAATTAACTATGAGAATGAATGATCAAAAATTTACATTTAATGTGCTCAAAAAAATGAAGTATCATGATGGAAAATGTTATAAAATTGATATCTTTGATAATATTGTTCTTATCATTTTCAAAACAGATGTGAAGTCATAATGGATCAAAAAAATGAAGTCATCTCAGAAGAGAAAGAACAAGCTGAGACTGAAAGAGATTTTAAAGATATCAAATGATAAAATTACTGAGGATTCAAATTATGTTAAAAAAATTACGAAATTTTAGATACTACTAAAAACAGTATACCTCTCGTTCCATTTATTGAAAAACCTCTTGAACTTAAGATGAAACTTTTAGCTGCTTATCTTTAAGTATGCATATCTAGGAAACTCATCTACATTGCAAGTTATTATATTCTCATATTTAACTGTGGAACAAAAAGAAATATTATTTCAAAAATTAAAGAATCATAAAAAGCCTTTGGATGGACATTTGCTGATATTAAAGGAGTCGATCCTTCAATCTGTACGCACCGAATTATGATGAAAGATAACCATAAGCATAGAGCTGATTCTCAAAAGAGATTGAATCTCATAATGAAAGAAGTAGTTAAAAAAAGATTTTAAATTGGTTGGAAGTTGGGATTATTTATCCAATTTCAGATGATTCTTGGGTTGGTCCTATTCATTGTGTTCCTAAGAAAAGAGGAGTGACTTTGGTTGAAAATGGAAATAATGAATTAATTCTAATAATGTAAGTTACTGGATGGTAAACTTGCATTGATTGTAGAAAATTAAATGATGCTACTAGAAAACACCATTTTCCTTTACCTAGTTTGGATCAAATGTTGGATAGACTTGCAGGGCTCCATCATTTTACATTTTGGATGGATATTCTGGATACAACAAAATACTTATTGCTCCTGAGGATCAAGAGAAAATAACTTTTACTAGTCCTTAAGGAACTTTTACATTTAGAAGAATGATATTTAAATTATGTAATGCAACTGCAACTTTTCAAAGATGTATGATGTTAACTTTCTATGATTTAATTAAAAAAGGAATTGAAATCTTTATGGATTTTCTCAGTCTTTGGGACTTCTTTCAATTTATGTTTAGATCATTTAGCAGGAGTCCTAAAATGTTGTGAAGAAACAAAATTTATTCTCAACTGGGAGAAATGTTAATTTATGGTTGTAAGAGGAATAGTGTTAGGGCATAAAATTTCTGAAAAGAAATGGAAGTTGATCCAACAAAAATTCGGGTTATTGCCGAATTGCCACCTCCTATGAGTGTGAAGGGAATAAGAAGTTTTCTAAAACATGCTGATTTCCATAGATGTTATATTAAAGATTTTTCAGAAATTTCCAAACCTTTATGTCAACTTTTAGAAAAAGATGTCAATTTTGATTTTAATGATGAATGCATATACACCTTCAACTTATTAAAGAGAAATTAATCACTACACCTATTAATATTTCACCAGATTAGACGAAACCTTTTGAATTAATGTGTGATGCTAATGATTATGTTATAGGGGCTGTTTTAGGACAGATATATGACAAAATGTTCAAAGTGTTATACAATGCTAGTAAAATCCTTAAAGAGACTCAAATTAATTAGATAACCATTGAAAAGGAACTATTAGTTATAGTGTTTGCTTTAGATAAATTCAGATCTTATCTTACTGGAACCAATGTATTGTGTGTAATGATCATTTTGCTATAAAGTATTTAATGATTAATAAAGGATGCAAAACCATGATTAATTAGATTAGTCCTTCTATTACAAGAATATGATTTTTTAAGTTGTGGATAGGAAGGTTACTGATAATCAAATAGCTGATCATCTGTCAGGTTCAAGAAGGAAAATAAAAAAAGTTTTAGATAATGAAATTAATGAGAACTTCTAGATGAACAATTATATGAGATTAATGAAAGACATATTTCATGGTATGTTGATATAGTGAACTACTTGGCTAGTAATATTAAACCTTAAGGACTAGATATCCATCAAATTAAAAAGTTCATTTATGATTTTCCTTTTAGGATGACCCTTATTTATAAAAACAATCTAAGAACTTAATTATTCTAAGATGTGTACCATTAGAAGAAACTTAAGAAATTATTGAAATATGTATAAATCAGATTTTTGTGGAGATTTTGGAGTGGAAAAACTGTATTTAAGATTTTATACATTTCCTTGGCCTACTTTATTTAGGGATGTTAATAATTATATATACATATGTGATCAATATCAGAGAGAGGAAATATCTCTTGAAAAGATGAAATGCCCCTAAGTTTTACTCTTAAAGTTGAGAAATTTGATGTTTGGGAATTAGATTTCATTACACCATTTATACCATCTTTCAGAAAGATTTATATTTCGATAACTATGGATTATGTTTCTAAATGGATTGAAGCAGTTTCTTTACCTCGCTATGATGCTAAAAGTGTAGCAAAATTTTATGAAAGAATAATTTCACAAGATTTGGAATGCCATGTGTTATCATTACAGATGGAGGAAGTCATCTCAAAAATAGAATGATTGAAACATTAACTCATAATTTTAGGATTAAACATCGTATTTCCACATCTTATCGCCCTTAGACCAGTAGTTTAGCAGATGTATCCAATAGAAAAATTAAAAGAATATTAGAAAAAATGGTAAATCATAACAGGACTAATTGGTCTGCTAAACTTGATAATGTTTTATGGGTCTATAGAACTGCTTATAAAACATTTATAGGAATGACACCATATAAGGTCATATATGGAAAAGCATGTCACTTGCAATTGAGTTGGAAAATAAATCTTATTGAGCAATTAAAGAGTTTAATTATAATTTGAAAAATGCTGGAGAGAAGAGATTACTACAATTAAATGAGCTTGATGAATCGAGAAATGAAGCTAATGAGAATGCCAAAATTTATAAAGATAAAATGAAGTTTAGGCATGATCAAAAAATTCTGAAAGAGCATTTTGAACTTGGGCAAGAAGTACTGCTTTATAATTTGTGATTGAAATTATTTCCAAGAAAACGTAAATCCAGGTGGTCAGGACCATTTATTTTGGTAAGAGCATATCCATATGGAGTTATTGATATTGAAGATCTAAAAACTAGGAGAGTGATTAAGGTAAATGGACACAAATTAAAATCTTACATGAGTGGAGAGAGTCCTACTTTTGAAGAGATCATAATGTTGGGTCAAGCCTGATTAAAACTTTGGTTATGTTGGGCTAACAACGTTAAGCTAAACACTTTATGGAGACAATCCATAGTTATTGGTGTGACTTGGATTTGAATTGTTGTTTTGATGAGTTATACATAGAGATTGTGAGTCTTATACAATTTTGTTGGGCCAAAACATTATTAAATTAAATGATTTTAAGAGTGGAAGAAAGAAATTTTGAGAATTGAAAAATATTGGTTTGGCTTTCTAGCTCCAGATCTGGCGCTATAACACCACAGTTCAAATATAACCTTTTAAACCTCCGAAAAGATTTAGTTTTCTATCTTCTTCATCTATATAAAACTGCATAGGACGGCATATAAAGTATCCCTACGAAATTCCTAAGTATTTTAAAGAAATTTAAGATTGGGAATTTCATTTCTAGTGAGAGATTATGGAGAATAATTACAATGGGAGATTGGAAGATAAGAAGTTGATGCATAAGGATGCTCAAACCTACTTCAATGGATATCTTGCATTAATTCTGGAGTGATTTATGAATAAACTTAAGAAGATTGAAGGTGAGATTTTTGTTTTGATACAAATTTTGAAAATTTGTTTCACCAGTACGAGCATATGGATTGGCAGTTGAAACTGTAATTCAATAGTTTGGCTTGTTTCAAATATAGTCAAGTTATTATGTATAACACCATCAAGTGGAACAACGATAAATTTGCTAAGAAATTTCCTTGTGCTCTTTTCTACCAGGCCAACGATTAAAATTTTTTGGAGAGTGGAATAGAGAATGTCACCACTGATCATGAGTGGTTCTAAAGGATGTTATATCTATATTTTTCTATTTTAGTGTTATGTGATTCCATATGGTGTGCCTTTCATATTTTTTTTAAGACTTAATGTTGTTTTAATTGTATTTGTTATATGAACATCTGATGATGACTATGTGGTTGTGTCGTATGTATTTAACCTATAATTAATATAAGAAAAAAAAATTTATTTTGTTGTGAAAAATTGGCCTTATGTATTCTTGTTAGAATTTGCAAATTTGAAATTTTTGATGGAGGATGAACTCAATAACTATAGAAGTAGCTATTAAAACTTGAAGAATAGCCTTTCTACATCTTAGATTTTATGTTTCCTTTTGAAATATTAAAAAAATTACAATCTGGATGGGTATGAATTACGCTATAAAGCCACTCTTGGGCACTATAGCGCCACTCTTGGGCGCTATAACGCCACTCTTGGGCGCTATAGCACTATTCATCAGGCTATGCAGGGTGTTATAGTGCCACTGCACGGTGCTACAATACTAAAATAAACTATGAGTCATTTTAGGAGACTGGACCTATGTTTTCATCATTTTCACCCTTGATTCATCTCTTTCCTTCATTTTTTCTCACTTAGCTCCTCTAGGGTTTCATTTTGTGCTTGATTGTCTTGGAGTTAGGCCTCTAAACTTTAGATTTCTTCATCTTTGGGTAAGATCTTCACCTTAACTTTAAAAAATTTTGATTTTACAATGGATTTCTCCACAATGTGGATTAGGCTAAAAATTTTAAAACTTAATGAAATTAGTGTGAAATCCTGGTTGAATGATTATTTATGTTTAGATTGTGTTTTTAAGGGCATCTTGAAGTTGAGTTTGTAATTTTTGGAATTTATCTTGAAAAGTTTTTAGAATAATCATGGCTCCTAGAATGAAGTGAGTCAAGGAGAAAGCAACTTTTGATTCTGATAAGTTTGCCAGTGCAAGGTCATAGAATAGGTACGCTGATCTGCAATCGAAGAAATTGATTGTAAAACACAGTTTTTTACGTCCTGGTGGTACAGTTGATTACTTGATTCCAAAGAGACAGTGGGAAAACTTTTGTTATTTCACTGTTATAACTGTAATTTCAGTTGTTCGAGACTTCTATGCTAATATGCCAGACGAATCTGATGATTTGGTTTATGTATTACGTGGATATCAGTTTTGTTCAAATTAACCACATATATAGGCTACACAAAGTTTCAACCTACTTCTTTTCTGAGTTCCATCCTACTGATGATGAATTGGACTAGATTATGGGATTTTTAACTGATGGAAATGGAGTCTGGAAGATTAAAAATGGCGATGGGTAAATTTTTTCTTTCTCAGTCCTTAATGTTCATTCTCATGCATGGCATTATTTCATATGCCCTTTTGGGTTGGTTCATTTATGAGAGTATCCTATCTTCAGACATCCGTTCCCACATGCCATTTATGTTATGTTCCTCGAGAAACCTTATAAGTTGATAGTCGGTCTATGACAAGTGCACCTCAACTGGCTAGACAAATCCCAGATGTTTCAAGATCTTAGTTCTTTATAGCCACTTTATTATGGTGACGATCTTTCCTTCTCCATGGAAGCCGATCTGACTCACAATCAGGTTCCTATCGAGAGAACGTAAAAGGAAACTTGTGGTCACTTGAGAAGATCGAGCCTCCTCCCCAGTTTTTCGTTACGATTGAGATTAGGAAAATTTTTGGTTTCCATTGCTATCCATTCAAATGTGGTCAGATAGAGACTGGTTACCTCTTGCGACTAGAGGGCGACCTTTAAGACAAAAGCTTAAATGTAGGAGATGAAAAATCTGGGTCACACGAGATGATCGAGCCTTTTTTACTTTCCATACTAATAGTCACTATGACAGTTGCCACTTTAGCCAGGATTTCTTGGTCTTTATGACCACTTGGACTTTCTTGATGGGTGTCAACCTCTGAAAGAACCTTTTAGTTAGTTCTTCATGTGAGAGCACAGCAGGATACCTTGTCACATGTGAAGATCAAGCCTCCTCAGTCTGTCATAATATATAGTCACTGGCCAATCGCCACCTTTGATCATGATATGTTGTACTTTATAGACTCTTGATTAAAGTTCTAGTTTTTTCATCTCAAGGAGATCAGTTAGAATAGCAATCGGAGTCTCTTTCAGGGGAAACATAACAGGACACTTGGTCACACGAGTTGATTTAGCCTTCTCCCCTATCATTTCGAATGAGGTTGGGTACAAGGTTTCTATCCATTCTATTATTTCGAATAAGGTCAGACAGATCAATATTGTCATTTTGAATGAGGTCAGGCAAATCTTTTCTCAGTCATACCATGTCCAGTTTATCTGGCCCAGCTGAGTATTTTAGTGAACTGTTAACTTCGTCTACTGACCACCACCCCCAGCCATACCATGTCAATTTTATCTGGTCAGGTTGGTTTCTTCTTTCCTTCTGTTTTGAATGTGGTCAGGTACAAGGTTTCTATCAATTTTTTTTATTTTAAATAAGATCAGACAGATTGATATTCCCATTTCAATTGAGGTCAGGTAAATCCTTTCTCAGCCATACCATACCTAGTATATCTGGCTTGGCTGAGTATTGTGCTGGACAGTTAGCTTTGGCTACTGACCACCACCCCTAGCCATACCATGTACATATTATCTAGTCTAGCTGGGTTCATGGTTGGCCGATCACGGTTGGCCAGCCACACCCCCGACCATACCATGTCCAGATTATTTGGCCTTGTCAGGGTTCCTTCAATTCTGTTGTTTTGAATGTGGTCAGACAAATTGATATTGTCATTTTGAATGAGGTCAGGAAAATCCTTTCTCAACCATACCATGTCCATTTTATCTAGCATGGATGAGTATTTCAATGGTTAGTTAGCTTCAGCTACATACCACCCCCCTCCCAACCATACCGTGTCTAGTTTATCTTGCCTGGTCGGGTTCCCTTATAGTTGGTTGGTCAAGACTGACTAGCCACACCTCAGACCATAACATGTCCAATTTATATGGCCTGGTCGGGGTTTTCATCGATTCCATTGTTTCGAATAAGGTCAAACAGATTGATATTGTTGTTTCGAATGAAGTTAGGCAAATCCTTTCTCAGCCATACCATGTCCAGTTTATCTGGCCTGATTGAGTATTTTGGTGGATAGTTAGCTTCGGCTATTGACCACCACCCCTAGCCATACCATGTCCAGTTTATCTGGCCTGACTGGTTCCCTTGTGGTTGGCTAGTTACCGCTGGCCAGCCACACCCCTGACCAAACTATTTCTAGTTTATCTGGCCTAGTCGAGGTTTCTTTTAGTCTTCTCTTAGATGTCACCAGGACTACAAGGAGATACTTTCTTTTAAGGATGCTAGGAACAAGTTCACTGTGTCTCAGTGGTGCAACACACTTGTTGGAGGTCCATTTTTTTTCATCATTTTATTGATTTCACAAGTGCAGGTTGTCAACCTACATGACTTAGGGTCGTCTACGGTTAGTTTGTAGCATCCAATAGCTCAAGACACCCACCTGGGACCTTATAATACTTATTATAGGCAAGTGGCTAGGTTTGGTGGTGATTTTGCCCTACCCAGGAAATTACCCTCTAGGAGGATCCTTTGGGTTGTGAGATGTGGTTGGTGCCTAATTTTATCATTAGAAGTCATGATACGTCCATCCGGAGCCTCTCACAAACATGGGAAGTCGCAAAGTCCACCTGAGCTCATCATGGTAATGCTTCATGCATATGTTATTTTCCTTAGCTTGAGACATCCAGTTGAGACCCTTTGATGCGTGTTGAGGGGCATGTAGCTAGGGTTTTCTGCTAGTTTTTGGCTTTCATTTTGGAAAAGTTCGGTTGTTAGTTTCCTCGAATGGCTTTGGTCGAGTTGACATACCTTATTGTCGGCATATTTTTAGGTTTGTGTGTTGTATTTTGAAAAGGGTGGTCGCCTACAGAATTTGTCGGCGAATTTTTTAATTTAATTTAAATAAATAATTTGAAAAGTAGTATTTGATTTTGAAAATAATTTTAAATTTGAAAATTTTAAGATATAAAATCAAGCCGATCTCACATCCCGAATAGTTTATATAAATGAGCATCGCACCACAATGCTGTATATACTATCCCGGAGAATAGACACACTTTGCTTGATAATGGGGCTCGATTAAATCAACTAGAAAGGTTTGTGACATCCGTTTGGTGCTGCGAACCAATTTTATAAGCCGAACAAGTTCCCACGCCTAATATGAAAACATTAAACGGGGTTTATATTACACGGGTTCTTAAAATTCCCTATAAAGGCGAGCCCTATAGTTAATTACATCTTAAGTGACGGGAATCACCTAAGAAAACTCTCGATAATAATCGGTAGTTTTGCTCTCGAGAATTTCAAAGTTTAGGTTTTCGGGGATTGAATTTTAGAATTTCAATAGGGAATGGATCAAATTCGGAACATTTTATTTTAGGAATTTAGAGGAAGAAAGGTAGGAGATATCACAGATTCGAAGCGAACTTCGGTAATTTCCCGACTATCCTATTGTTTGGCTTGGATTTAGGAAAGACCTAATGTTTATTTAATGTTTTGATCTACCAATTTTAATTAATTAGGACTTATATTTGTATGATAAAATCATACAAATAGCCTTGAAGATGTGAGGGTTTATGTCGTACCAAACGACTTACCTCGAGTCTAAGACCGGTTAGGGCTTAATTTACATGACATGATCATGCAAATGCCTAACGAAGAGTTGAGGATTTATGTTGCACCGGGCGAAGCTACCTCGAATTCCTATGGCTTGGTTATTTAATTCTAAGAAAAGTTTCTTTGAAGTAGACTCGGAGTTTTGCTGATGACGATGGTCGTCTTTGCCATCAATGCTCAGAGCTCCTTGTTGTTGCGAGGTTTAGTTTTAGAAATCATAAATCAAGAGATGAGAGAAGTGTTCGGTTTAGAGAAGGTCTTAATTTCCAAGTTTTTTATGTTTTAATTAAAACAAATCTTAAAGTTGATTATAACAACACTAGGTTAAGATCCCACGGTTCCATCCTTAGGCATCGTTATTTTTATCGGATTCACTTAGTCCGGATGAATTTGCTAAACTCAACTAAATGAGTTCCACACTTTCATTTAGACCGTGGGAAATCCGGTTAGCGACACGTAGGTTACATCATCCGAGGTATTCCTGATCATCCAACAAGACGTTTTAATTTAGTTGTAGTTGTAGTTTTGTTGTTTTGTTTGTGATTAAATTTTGAGTTGTTTTATATTTTGAAATGTTGTGGCGGTGAATTTTATCTTGTAATGACTTTTAATTTAGTTTTGGTTTCGGTTTTAGGGACTACCTTAAAGGTTTTGGTTTTCATGCAACGAGTTGTTTATCATACGAGAAAGGTAAGTGCGATGCGATTAAATAAATTGCAATAAGGTAAATTACGATAAAATAAAAGCGTACTAGAGGGTCTTCCAGTCATCCCAAGCTGCACTTAAAACACAATTAGAATATTTAAGCATTTAAAGCAAGTTCTAGGTAAAGCTAAGGGAAGGGTTATGGTTTTACCGAGTTCCGATCCTATGGCTAGTCACTTCTATGACGTACAGGTTCTTGTGTTTTGGGTTTGAGGACGATTTTCTTCATCGAGGAACAATTAAGATTCAATTGTTCTTATAAATATCCCATCATATCGAGGAAGTGCTTAAGACGAGTCTTAAACATCTTTTCAATATTTCTAGGATTATTTTTAAGTCGAGAGAATTTAATTATACAAATGAATTAATCGTCAAGGAATTGAGTTTTGTTATCTTGCTCGGTGAACTAGGACATTTGAATATCACTATAAGTGGAGTAACACTTCACTTAATACTCCATTAGGAGTTATGATAACAAGAGCTTTCGAGGGCACATGGATGTTCAGTGATTTGTGCTTTAATTTAATTTCGAGTTAATGGATTTAAGTTTGGAATAGTGTTCGAGTTGTTTTAGATTTATTTTTGAATTCTTTATGTCTTAGGTGATGTTATTTTTAATTCGATTTAATTTAACTTAATTTTAGTTTGGTTTAATTTAGTTTAATTTTAATTTTAATTTGATTTATTTAATTTAATTTAATTTTAATTTTAACTTGGTTTTATTTTTTTATTTTAATTTAATTTAATTTAATTTAATTTAATTTAATTTAATATGATTTAATTTAATTTAATTTAATTTAATGTATTTTAATTTAATTTAATTTAATTTAATTTAATTTAATTTAATTTAACTTAATTTAATTTCATTTCATTTCATTTAATTTAATTTAATTCGATTTGATTTAATATGTTGTAATTTAATTTAATTTATTTTAATTTAAATTTTAATTTAATTTTATTTTTAATTTTAATTTAATATTTTATTTTTTATGTTTTAAAGATGATTTAATTTGAATTGTTAAAGTATTAATTTAATTGAAATTTTAAAAGGATTTAATTTAAATAATTTAACTTTAATGATTAAGACTTTTAGCATTTTAAATTTTAAATTTGGATTATCATTTTAATTAGGAATTAAATATTATTGAGGTGATTAATTTAGGGATTCTTAAATTAAAGAACAAATCTCTTCCTAATAATATCCCTATTTTAATAATTCCAATTTTCTTATTATTCTTCTAAATTTAATTAATTATTTAATTAAGGTTTTATTTTAATTATTTTCAAATTATTTGGTAGGTTTCTACCCTTTAATTATTTAAATTTCAATCATCCAAATCAGATTAGGATCAAATATTTTACTCTTTCATTTTATTAAGCCTAAAGTTTTAATTAAGGGTTAAAATTTTAATTACCATTTTGCCCTTCGAAGCTTAATAATTTCATAACTCACTAAATTGAGCTCAAATGAATTTGAAATTTTTATGTGACTTCACTCATATGTCAATAAAGACATTAGAGGAGAAAATGTGATTTTTCTATATTTAATTTATTTATGTAATTATTTTTGGTGGAAAATAGGGATTTCCAAGGAAAATTTAATAATATGACCAAGGGAAAGTTTACTGTCCTTAAGAAAATTATGGGACATTCTTAATGACCGAGAGAACCACTTGGACCAATTTTGGTGATTTTTTGAATTATATTCTTTTTATTATGATTATTTTGAGTTTTGGAGTATTAATTAATTTAAAAATAAAATAAAGGTTGAAAAATGAATTTTTCAAAAATCTCTCTAATATCAAGGAAATCAGAGAACCAATTTTTACAATTTTCTGATTTTTCTTTGATTTATTATAATTATTTTAGTGGAAATGCTAGAAAATACATTTTTTTTAATTTTAAAATTACCCTAGGGCTTTAAAATTTAATATATCATCATAGAGACTTAAGAAAAATATGGGGCTTGTTCCTAAGTGATTAAAATTCAAAATGTGACATTTTGCTGAATTTTATTATTTTTGTGATTTTTATTATTTTTTAATTATTAAAAATATTAAAATAATGCAAAAAAATAACTTTTTTAGAAAATTGCAATTTTAATTTTCTTAAATTTCTCTGATATCAGAGAGGCTCCAAAACTAATTTGGTGAATTTTTGAAAAGTATTTTGAAAGTTATGAATTTTTTAAGTTTAACTTTGGCTAAATGGCTTAATCAACCCATTTGGTAGGGCTAACCAAGTCCAATTGGCTTCAAACTTTTATGGTGGGTTCCTCTGATCCTAAAGGTCAGTGTATAATTGATCTTAAGTCAATTTGATGTATGATTAGCTCTAATTAATTAAAGCTCCATTTTGGGTGTTTAAGCCAATTAGGGTTATTCAAGTGAATTAACTCAAAACCTATTTTTCCTAGGGTCCTGCGGGTCATAATAAACATCACCAAATTTTCCTAGAATTTATTTCACAACATGCTTAATTATTGGAATTAAAATACTCGGAATAGTGACCTAGAATTGAAAAATCAATAACTCTTCATAGGGATGGCCTCCGACTTTGGAAAATTCAAGGAATGTTCCCGAATTCGGAGGCTCAAAGCCACATGGTCTCATGCCATGGTGAATTGTATACATGCATGGAGAATTGAAAATGTGCGAGAGAGTAAATAAATCATTAAAAATCAATTACTCAATGAAATTAAATGATTTCTTTTCCACATTATTCTCCTCATTCCTACTGACGAGAGGGTATTTTTATTTTATTTTTCGATTTTCCTACACAAAGTTATGCATTTTTGAAGTTTAGGGAATTAAATAAATAGGAAAATAACCTAATTTCCTACTTATCCATGCGGCGCCGCGTCAACCTAGGCATCTCCGAAGCTCCACGCGTCGTCTTCTGATTCGGCGCCACCATCCGACTCAGCGCTCCAGGGCCCCCGGTTCATGTTCCGTTGCTTCGTCGGCGCGATCCTGGCCGTCCGCTCGATACACCCGCAATCCGACGACTCCTGGTCATCGTCTACGACTGGTATGAACTCATGACCGTCAACCTTCTAACCCTAATTTCTCACTCGATTCTCAACGGATTTTTGTGTTCTTATGCTTTATGGATTCGTCTTGAGGAGACGAACACATCCATACGGTAAACATGTATTTAAATTGACACAAATTAAATGGAGAATTTCTGTAAGCTCGGGAAGAAGAGTGAGTCCATACCTTTGCTCAGAGAAGTGAAGCTTCGATGCGAGAGTTGTGTCACCTTCGATTGGGTCCAAGCAGCTCCGGATGAAGTCCCTTGGCACAGTGAATTATGCAGGTAAGATTTCGACCAAGCCCGATCCACGAAGCTTGGAGGTGGAAGCGATGGTCGGCACAGTGAGGGGGCTTTTCTTGGTAAACTTCTTCCCTTGGTACGGTGAAGGTGTAGGACCAATCGATTTGGGGATTGGTCCACTTTGTGAAGAAGTGTCCTGGTTTTTATCTTTGAGATTTGAACTCGAAATTGAGCTCGAGTTGGAGGGAATTGGAGTGGAATCCGAGTGGGAATCAAGTGCTACTATGTGTGGAGAGTGGTGCGGAATGATTTTGGCAGAGTTTCCTTAAGGTTGGTTCAGCACCTCCTCCATGGCCGAGAGGGGTGGTGTTTAAATAGGAGAGGCTGGAGGACCTCCCGGGGGAGTTAGGGACTGGGATCAGCTGCTCTTGGCAAGGGAGGAACAGCTGCAATGGCCACTGGGCATGGGGCAACTCGGCGAAGGTGGAATTTCAATGCTTGGCTCCTTCCCATGTCTCGGCCATGGCATTTTCCGGCGGCCGGATGGGCGGCCGGCGAGGCATGGGTCACCCTCGGGGTCGGGAGTTCCGAGGTGGAGGTTTGTGCGATCGATTGGCTATGGACATGTGTAAAGGGCTTGGATTAAAATGGTATGGGGGAGAGGCCATTTTGGCTCAGGTTGGTCGAGTGCATGGATAGGGCTAGGTGCACCTCCCCATGGCTAGTTTGGGCTGAAGAGAAAGTGGTTTAGGTCAGCTTGATTAGTGGGGAAAGGTCACCATCCAAGAATAATTAAGATTATACATGGTTTAGGGGAGACATGGACATGGTTAATCACCTTAAGGGAATATGGAAAGGACCTCCTCCATTTGCCATCTTGGGTATGGTGAGATGGAAAGGAGATTCCATGGCTCTCATGGCTCCCATGGCTCCATTTGGCTTGGGAAAAGTCAAGTCAACTTTCATGGAGAAGGATTTTGTGAATTTTGGCATTTAGGGGTGATTTGGCATGAGGCTTGATTTGGAATCATTTGATGATGGGATTGGAAATTAGGGAATGTCTTTGATTAAATGGATGACAAATGAAAATGTCATATGGGCTTTAGGGTAGATTTTGGGCTCTTTGAAATGGTTTTAGATAGGCTTTTAAAGTGATTTAGGGAAGTGGGTTTTATTTTTTATTTTAGGATGGGCATTTGGGTGAAAATTTTGTGAAGGACCATGTCAAATAAATGTTGCAATTGGTTTAGGGATGTTTCATGAATAGTTTGGAGTCAATTTGGTGTGATTTGAAATTGAATTAGTTTGAATTTAGGTTCATTTGGTAAGTGGGCCAATGTAGGTCAAATTGGGCTAACTTGGGCCAATGCTGGGATAGGGTTGAAATTGATGTAAAATTAATGTTGGGAAATGTTTATGGGAGTGTTTCAAAGAGGTTTTGACTTTGGTTGGGTTTTGATTTTGGGGTTTGGGCTTATTTGGGTTAGGTTTGGGCTTAGGTCAAAATTGGATCTTTTAGCTTTGGGTTGAATTTGAGTGGGGTTTGGGTCTAAATTTTGGGCAAATAATGTTAGTATTTTGTTTATGGGGATGTTAGGGAAGGTTTAGAAAAGATTTGGGGTTAATTGGAGTTGAATTGGGTGAGTTTGGGCTAAGTTTGGGTCATGGGTTCAAATTGGGCCTTAAGGTCAAAAGTGAAATTGGATTCAAATGCCAATCAAATTGGGCTTGGATTTGGTCTAGATTGGTGTTGGGGATGTTGAATTGAAGTTTAGAATTGAATTGGACCAGAATTTGGGTCAATTGGGTAGGTTTGGTTTGACATTGGGTTCATTTTGGGTTAAAATGGGTCAAATTGGGGATTTTGACAAAAGTGGAGTAAATTGACAAAATTGGCCCATGGTGTAGTTGGACAAAATGAAATTGGGAATATTTGGGATTTTCTGGAATTTTATGGGAATTTTCTGAATTTTTGGAGTTTTTGGCTAAGAGGGGCATTTTGGGTATTTGGAGGGTATTGGGAGGTTTTTTTGGAATTTTTGGTATTTTTGGCTATGAATGATCAATTTTAGTGATGTGGGAATGTTTGGGATTGGTTTTGAGGAATCTGGGTGATTTTGGAGAATTTTGAAAAATTTGGGTAATTTCAAGGGTTTTGGGTAGGCTAGGCGGGTGTAGGGTCCCCGGGGTCAAAAAAAATTTGGAAAATTGAGGATTGGGTAAATGTAAGTGGAATGAAATCATTTTGGTCAAGCCATGAAGCCATGTTGAGCCTATATGAGCCATGAGAGGACTCATTTGAGGCATTCACTATGTTGTTCACTAACCCTCTTGCGCGAGGGCTTAGGGGTTAAGGACCATCCATGTGAACCACCTTCATGAGTCGGGAGGTCGAGTTGGGTATAGGTGTGGTTTTAGGAGGTGTGTGAAAGTGTAATGTATAAGTGTAGTGTGAGTGTAAGTCGGCCCTTTCACCGAGACCGAGGCCACCCGAGGCGATCCTAAGGCCGAAGAGTCCTATAGGAACTCATCCTTTAAACTTCCACATTTGATTTCAACCCTCTAGGTGATTAGGGGTCTACAATCGAGTCTGTGGAGTTTGCAGGGAGTTAAGAGGTGGTTTAAATTTCTAATGGATGGGTCCCAATTCTAGTCCTCTAAGATAGTCAAAGGAAAAGCCTAAGGCTAGATCATAAGTACTAAAAAGAAGAAGAGAATACCTCATCAAAAATGAGGTCAACACTTATTTGTCACGCCCATGCGAAACTGGCACGAATTAGCTTGATCATCGATGAAGTTGTCCAGATGATCCCAGAGGATGAAATAGAATGTGTGAGCCAATCCAAAATGTTGATTTTACCAAAAAAGGAAACTCATATTACAAGGTTTCTAAGTATGTGCAAAAAATATGTGAAGCGATGGATTTTAAATAAATTAAAATATTATTAAAAAATATCCTATTTCTAATCTCACGCACACCGACATTTACAATCGTCCCCCTATGAACCCTCTCTAATTCGTGAAACCCTAGCCGATCTCTCTCACGTACTGATCTCGCTCCTCCCCACCGTCGGTGACGCTGCCGGAGAGCTCTTCTAGTCGTCAACGGCTATATTTGACGTTGGTAAAATCTGCAGCAACCTTCTTCTTGTGACCTAGGGTACGCCCTTTCTAGATTTTTTTCCTGAGAGCCTAGAACTTAGGCTTGGCCGGCCTCCTCATGCTCGCTGGCTATATTTCTTGCTGGTGGCCACCCCACCTTGCCATGAACTTCACCTCATGCTCTTACCCAAGACCATGGATGCAGATGAACTGAGCTCAAATTTTGGTAAATGCATGCTCAAAATCGCTTAAATGTGTGGATATTGATTCACAAAAGTAAAAAGTGGATGTTTTGTGATTTACAAGCATAAATTCTGATGCATAGATGTAAACAAGTGGATCTTTCATGATTTGAAATCATTTGGAAGTTGTCCAATGGTTTGTTGTGATCTCTCCTTGTGTTGGAAAGCAATGGAGATAAGCTCATTGCATTGAGATTTCTTACACTTTTTTATGAATTCGTGCTTGTGAGGCAAATCCGATCAAGAATTCAATCTGAACAACCCCTCCCACATTTACACCGCACTTGGGTGACTCTCCCGAGTGTGAATCATCACACATTTGGGTCATTGCCTCCTCATCATATCCTTTTGTTCAAGACATTGCTTTCACGGCATGTGCATCCCCAGGTCACTGCCCCCTTGGTATACCCATCTTTTTGGATGCTACCTCCATGGCATGCCTGTCCTTACTATGTCACTGCCTTCACAACATACTCACCCTCACCACTTTGGTGCACCTCTCATATGACTTGCATATCACGCATATTTGCAAGTGTACTCGATGAGTGCCTCTCGGGTAAGGTGTAAATCCTCTATATATATAATTATATATAATTTTGCAAACTCACTTGTAGCTGGTGTCTGCTAGTCACATGACAACTCAGGTCCCTGAGCAGGCATAATTCCTCTATATAGGTAGCTTGTTTTATTGGTACATCCATTTGTGTGTGTCATTTTGCATGTAGCATCATTTCATTAATTTGCTCGATGTGTGTCTGCCATTTTAGGCGCCTGTTGTGATTGCCTCGTACTTCAGCTAAACAGTCACAATGTGGTCTTCTTACATGATTATTTGCTTGCCTATTCCTTGATGGCTTGTCCTACTTGTTAGGAGAGAAAACCCATGTCATTCACGATGCCTTAACGAGCAATTCTCGTTGGATCAATCCTGAGGAACAATGCGAGTTAAGTAAACAAGATTAACACAAGTATGCAAGTGTTAAGGATGCTAGTGCTTTAACATGTTTCATCTCTGCATGTTACGGGTCTGCATTTAATGACCCTTATTTTAAAATAAAATAATATATATTTTCTACTTATTACACTTCACCATATTTTAAAACTATCTATATAATGAACTAGTCCGTATGTGAGGCCAAACCTTTAAAAATCTATTTTGGGTGACACCCTTTAGATCCTTTGGATCTTTAGAGCAGGGCCAATGTGGCGTCCCCATCAAAGTCATACTACACCCTGTGACTTATCCCGCACTTAGATGCTGGTTAGGGTACTTATCGTTAGATGGTGTGCTAGGCTAGGGTTTTGGATGCTAGGTATTTTGATGCCTCTGGCTATTTTCTGTAATGTTATTTTTCTAGCTCTTGCACTAGCCACGCGTCACCTTTTTGCACTTTTTGTGTGCTTGCATGCTTGTTGTGCATGATAATATAGTAGAGCTGTCTTTTGTAAAGTTTCGTGCCTTTATGTACACACACACAAATGCTAATAATGGGGAGCCCATAATGATTTCTAACCCTTTGCTTGTAGGTACCATTAGCTCCCCCAATGTTAAGGCACAGACTATGTTTGGGTTGCATGATTTGCCCCGCTAATACTAATTTTCATTGCAGGTTGAGTGTTTATTTTCTCTTTTGGATGTATTTGATGGAGTCTTAGGAGAGTCTTTATTTGAAATAAGGTATGGGCACAGGTTTTGAGGCAGATGATGTATTGAACCACGTGGCAGGGACCAGGAGCAGCAGCTCATGTCCTGTACCTTAAGTCTGAATTTGTTATTCTTGTATAAACTTAAGTCAAGGCATTTATATGTGAAGTCCGGTTACTTTTACTGTTTTTCCTATGATATGTCCCAACCCAATAGCATTTGGCCTCTTTTATAATTATTTTGGAGTGCTTTTCCTTTTTGAGTACCTAGACTTTTTTATATTTTTTATTTATGTGATATGTGATTTCACAAAATAAACATAACCTAGGCTCATTAAGGACTCTAAAACTATAATTTTTTTTACTTTAAAAACCTAAAAATAGATTGAGATAAATTAAAATTTAGTATTAAATGATTCAGGACTTTTCAAATCCTATCTTTATTTTTCATCATAGCGTTCGGGCTAGAATTTAAGAAGATTGCATGCATGACTATTATCTAATCATGCTTAATAGGGCCTCCACACTAAGAATTGTGGTAGATAACTGAATCAAGTTGCATGTCCCGAGGAGAAGCCTCCGTGCTTCTCCAACCTGACTAGCCTAACATACATTTTTCTATATAGGTGGTTGTCTAGTGTGTCTAGGGTGTTAGAAGGCTCTTCGACCCAGACGGGTTGTAGGTCTTTTTGTTCAGAGTGTTTCTAGCTTTATAGTTGAACCTCCACTTATCCTCCTTTCTTGAGGCATTCTTGCCACTTCGACAGGTATAAGTCCCACTTCTTGGAGCTCTAACTTGAAGTCATAAGATAAATTCTCTTTCCTTTGACCTTCGGGCTACTGAGGTTCCCCGTGTATGACATAATTCATTGATTGCTAACTAGGGGATCTCAGGACGCGTTGTGTCGACTACTTTCATGACTAGGTATACTCAAGGTTCTAGTGACTTGGGATGACGTGCTAGTGCTCGGGTCAAAAAACCTTATTCATCGTGCCCGTGTGAAACTGGGTCAAATTGGCTTGATAATCAATGAAGTTGTCTAGATGACCCTAGATGATGAATCGGACTTTGTGAGCACGTCCAGAATGTCGATTTTACTAGAGAAGGATACCCATACTATGCGAAGTTCTGTGCACGTACAAAAAATTCATGAATCAAGCCATTTTGAATAAAAATAATATTTTTAATAAAAAATAAAAATTCCTTTTTTCTAAACTCACACACACCGAAACTCACATTTGTGATCAACCCCCTTCGACTCCTCGCCCATTCTTGATACCCTAGCTGATGTCCCTCATTCACCGATCTCGCTCTTCCCCAGCAACGGAAATGCTGTCGGTGAGCTCTTCCAGTCATTGAAGGCTATCTTTGACATTGGTAAGATCCACGGTAGCCTCCTTCTTGTGACCTAGGAAATGCCATTTTTGAATTTTTGCTTGAGAGCCTAAGGCTTTGGCTTCACCGGCCACCCCACCCTCGCAGGTCCTATTTATTGCAAGTGGTCACCTACCCTTGCCGTGAACTCCATTTCACACTCCTACATGGGACTATGGATACCGGTGGATTAAAATCAAATAATGGTAAATTCCTGCTCTAAATCTCTTAAATGTGTAGATATTGATTCACAGAAGAAAGCAAGTGTGGACGTTTGTGATTTACAAGCTTAAATGTTGATTCATAGGTGTAAACAAGTGGATCTTTTGTGATTTGAAATCATTTTGAAGTTGTGAAAATGGTTTGTTATGATCCCTACTAGTATTGAAAAGCAATGAAGATAAACTTATTAAGTTGGGCTCTTCACTTTTTAAAGACTCTATGCTTGCGAGGAAAATCTAAGATAGTCTTTGATCCGAGCAACCTCTCCTGCAAAGGTATGTGTCGGTCATATTCACCTATGTTATGATCAATTATTATGGGTACTTGTACAACTCATATGTCCTTTTGTCTTGGTTCACACATATTGTGAGGTACACGACCCGTGGCCGTACTAGTAAGGAAAAGAGTTTGGAGCAAGCAAAGATAATGCATTCACAACCATCATGGTGGTGAGATTTCCTAATCCTTTAACTAGCCCTAGGGTTATTCTGGTCTAAGTGCATGGATTCGATCGCCCATGGGGGTGGAGGTGTGGGACGACATGTGCCAATCGATCGAGCCTCCTATGTGATGGATCGTTGAATTTCCTTGAGGGAGCTGTAGGGTAGGAATCCCGTGTATTCACCATTCTTTATCATAGCTGAGTGATTCCCTATTGGGAGCCCTAGATTTTAATCCTCCCAGGTCAAAATTTTGATTTCTAATGGCTTCAGCGCTCTAAACTTTCCTTAGAGAAGTTGGTTGAGTTTGGTATTAGATGACGAAAAAAGCTTTGTAGCTAGTTCATCCTATAAGATTGTGGACATTTGATGCATCAAAAATATGTTTGATTTTTAACCTATATTATACTAATTTTTTTTCATAGCTCATAGCACTTTAAAGAAAGGTATTTTGATATTTTGTTGTAGCTGTGTTGATTTTTGTCATTTGGAGCAAAAAGAACCAAAAAAGAAGAAATATGGAGTAAAATGAGGTGATTTTTGGAAACTAGGCTCTGACGGAGCCTGCATCTAGAAAAGGTAGAAGCAGAACTGTGCTATGGCGTCTACGGCACCAGGATTGGCACTGACGGTGCCATTTTACAGAGGCTTGGTGACAAAGGTGCCCAAATGCAGCGCCGACGGCACCCAGGACAATTACTCGCAAAATATTTGCAAATTCGACATATTTGGATGACTTTTGGAAGGTTGCTTGAGGCATATCTTGGGAAATTCATCCCAACACTATATTAGAGTGCAAAAATGCCAAAAAAATAGAGAGAGTCACGGAGAGAGTTGTGGACAGAGTCGTGGAGAGAGCCACTAGGTTGTGTGTGTGAAAGGAGATTCAGTGTGTGTGTGAAGTAAAAGAGGGTTTTCTCTAGAGTTGTAAGAGAGGAAGAAATGTGAGAGATTTCTTCTTCCTTACTTTTCTAAGATAGAATTGAGTGTTTTTGTAAAGATAGAAAGAGATTCAAAGGAACTTCGAGGGATTTTCTTTGAGGAAGAGTTTCAGATAAGTTGTGTTTGTTAATTGTTGTTTGTATGAACTTTATTTTATATATAAAATTTATGTTTTGTCGTATCTTCCTCATGAACTCTAAAAATATTTCTTTGTCTTTCTCCTTCAAATGAGATATGGTGAAATGAAGAGATAGATTGGATATGTAATTTAAATGTTAAGTACATGTGATGATTTTATACTTTGTACTTCATTTACTGTTCGAGCTGTCTAATTGAAATTTTAAAATCTGTTGTGAAACATATGATCAGAGAGAAGTATGCATTCTACAAAAAAAGTGAGAATCACATTAAATTTCATGGATGAGAATGTAGTCCATGAGGTTGAGTGCAAATAAATAGCGAAATATACTTTGTTGGGCGTAGAATTGGAGATTTTAAGGGTGACAGACTAAAATCTCCAATTCAGTCCTAGTGTTTGGAAACTAAAGCGAGAGTTAGCCCTCAAGCAAGGGGGAAGTGGAAGCTCTGAAGTGAGGACTAAAGCTTGGATTAGCCAATGTTCTTTATGTACTCGGAAGAGGGTAAAGAATATGATGCTTCTAGTTGGCACAATACAATTTTCAACAATCTAATTCTTTCACTAACCACTTTGAAAGAAGAAGGATATTTTCTCTAATTTGAACCTTTCATTACAAAATAGTAAAACTTTATTTAGAATTACTAAATTTACTTTGAAGTTTAGAAAGTAGTTTGGTAACTTAGTTCTATTAGCATCATTAAACACTAGCAACTTGTGCTTTTTTACTTGTAAGTTTTATATAGTTTTAACATTGTGTTTTAGTGCTACTTTCATATATTTACACCTTCCCTATGAGATCAATAACTAGGACTCCACTAGAGTCCTGTATTACTTGAGCGATGTGTATACTTGCGTTTGTATTCTGGTGATTATAAGAAAATATATAAAAATACAAAACATCGCATAAAGTTTTTTGGCACCATTATCGGGGAAGGTAACGGTAAATTTAGTAGTATTTGAAAGACTTTTGTTTGATTTATTAAACTTATATTTGTGTTATTGCTTATTTTTTTAAGTGTGTTGATTGTGTTTGTTTATGTATAGCATTGGATCTGAAGATTTAAAACTTTACGACCCTGAGTTAGGACGTAATATTAGAAAAATTCGAAAACAATAAATAAAATCTAAAAATTTGAACAAAATGGCGAACAACTTAGATAATCTAAGAATTGAAAACGAACATCAACAAAGACCTTTAAGAGATTATGCTAACCTTATAGCATATGAAATTCACATAACTATTAAAAATCCTGTTGTTGTTGCTAATTCATTTGAGCTTAAACCTGCTATTATCCAAATGGTGCAAAATAATTTGTTTGGAGGAACACCTACTGAAGATCCTAATTTACATCTTGCTAGTTTTCTAGAATTATGTGTTTTTTTAAATATGACAAAGTATCGAATGACGTTGTTAGACTTAGACTTTTTCCTTTTTCACTGTGGGAAAAGCTAAGGCATGGTTAAATTCTTTAGCACCTTGATCTATCAAAACTTGGGGAGAACTATCTCATAAAATTTTCTAAATATTTTCCACCTTCAAAAACTGCTATGCTTAGGAATGATATTACATCTTTTTGTTAGATCAAAGTGGAATCAATATACGAACCTTGGGAAAGATTTAAAGTTCTCCTTAGAAAGTGTCCACATTTTGCTTTACCAGACTGGTTAATAATTCAAACTTTTATAATGGATTAATTGGATCTCTTAGATCTATTATTGATGCTGGTGGTGGTGGATCGTTAATGTCAAAACCTTTTGATGAAGCATATTCTTTAATAGAGGAGATGGCTATTAATAATTTTTAATGGCATGTTAAATGGGTAAATCCAAAAAGAGTAGCTAGTTTCCATGATTCTAATGCAATAACTATTTTGGTTTCTCAAATAGCTCTTGTATAAAAAAAAAATTGATCAAATTGGAATGAACTATTCTCTAATGCCCCCGGCGTTAGAGGAATATTCATTGGTACAAATAATGGAATTTCAATCATTTTATGAGACTTTGAATGCCAGAAATAATAAACCCTATAATCCCTATTCTAAATATTATAATCTAGGTTGGAAGAATCACCCTAATTTAAATTGGAATGTTAATAAAAATTCAATGAACCCATTGGGAAATTCAAACAAAAAAAAGGAAATCCTAACTATAGACCTTATTATCCCTCAGGTTATATCAGTAACTCACAAGTTAAGGAGAAGAAAGTATCTATTGAAGAATTGGTATTAAACATGGGGAATCAATTACAAAGTCAAGGTAGAAATATTAAAAATCAATTGGGATAAATTACAACTGCACTTTGTAATAGACCTTCAGGAATTCTTTATAGTAATGTCGAAATTAATCCAAAAGATCAAAATAAAGAGTAAATTATGGCTATTCAACTAAGAAGTGGAAAAGAATTGGAAACAAGAGTACAAAAGGAAATTGAGACTGAAATGGAAAGGGTGGAAATTGAAAAGGGTAACAATGATACATATCCGGATTTGAAATATCCAATTAAACCAATGAAAATTACTGTAGAAAGACCTCCAACTCTGTTTCCTCAAATATTGAAACAACAACAGAGAGATAAACAATTTTAAAAATTTTAAGAAATCCTTAAAAAATTAATTATAATTATTCCTTTTGTTGAAACTTTAGAAAAAATGCCAAATTATATAAAGTTTATGAAGGATATACTTAACAAGAAGAGGAAGTATACAGATGACAAGACTGTTGCCCTTTCTGAAGAGTGTAACACAATAATTCAGAAAAAACTTCATGAAAAACTAAAAGATCCTAGTAGCTTTACTATACCTTGTGCTATTGGTGAAATATTTTTTGGAAGAGCCTTATGTGATTTGGGAGCCAGTATTAACATCATGCCTCTATCAATTTTTAGAAGGTTGGGTTTAGGAGAGATTTCCCCTACTACTGTAACTCTTTAGTTAGTAGATCGTTTGATCACCTATCTTAAAGGAGTTGTAGAAGATGTACTGGTAAATGTCTTTCTTATGGATTTTATTGTTTTAGATATGAAGGAATATAAAGAAATTCTAATTATTTTAGGAAGACAATTCCTTGCAACTCAAAGAGCTGCGATAGATGTTCAAAAAAAGAATTAACTATGAGAGTCAATGATTAAGAGGTAACATTTAATATATCAAAAGCCATGAAATATCTTGCAGCAGAAAAAAATAATGTTTGTTTCAGAATGGAAGTTGGTGATTATTTGAGTAATGAGCATTTTAGGGAAATTTTGAGGAAATTAGAGCAAGAAGATTTGAAATAGGAGGATAAGGATGAGATGAAAGATAACAATGTTGCGATAGTAAATGAAAAGTTAGATTATATTCAGAAAAGATTTAAGATGTTGGATATTACAAAAAGTGATAATAAAATTCTCATTCCTTCAATTATAAAACCTCTTAAACTTGAAATGAAAATATTACCTGCCCATTTAAAATACTCATTTTTAGGGGATTCATCTACAGTACCTGTTATTATATCCTCATATTTAACTGAATCACAAGAGCAAAAACTATTAGAAACTTTAAAACGATACAAACAAGCCTTTGGATGGATTTTAGCTGATATTAAAGGAATCGGTCCTTTGATTTGTATGCATAGAATTCTATCGGATTAACATCATGAACCTAAGGTTGATCCTCAAAAGAGATTAAACATGATGATGAAAGTAGTGGTTAAGAAAAAAATTTTAAAATGGTTAGATGATGGATCAATATATCCTATGTCAGATAGTGCTTAAGTAAGTCCAATTTACAGCATTCTAAAGAAGGGGAGAGTGACTGTAGATGTAAATTAGAAAAATGAATTAATTCCAACAAGACAAGTCACTAGATGGAAAATCTGTATGGACTATAGAAAATTAAATGTCGTCACTAGGAAAGATCACTTTCCTTTACCTTTTCTCGACCAAATGTTGGATATATTAGCTGGGCACAAATATTATTTCTTTTCGGATGGATATACCAACTATCATCAAATTCTAATTCCTCCCGAGGATAAAAAAAAGACAACATTTACTAGTCCTTACGGAACATTTGTTTTTTTAAGAATGCCCATTGGTTTATGTAATGCACCTACAACCTTTCAAAGGTGCATGATGTCCATTTTTCGTAATTTAATTAAAAATGGAATGGAAGTGTTTATGGGTAATTTTTCAGTGTTTGAAACTTCAGCTGAATTATGTTTAATTAATCTAGAAAAATTTCTAGAACTATGTGAAAAAACAAATTTAGTATTAAATTGGGAGAAATGTCAATTTATGGTTGCAGGATGAATTGTGCTTGAGCATAAAATTTATGAAAATGACATGGAAGTAGATCCAAAAATATATAAATTATTGCATAACTACCACCTCCTACCACAGTGAGAGGGGTTAGATGGATTTTAGGGCATGCTAGTTTCTACGCGCGTTATATAAAAGTTCTAAGAAAATTACTAAGCCTCTGTGTTAACTTTTATAAAAAGACATGAAATTTGATTTAAATGAAGAATGCATGAAGGCCTTTTAATTATTAAAAAAAATTAATCACTGCTCCTATAATAATTTCAACTGATTGGGAGAAACTATTTGAGCTAATATGTGATGCTAGTGATTATGCCATTGGAGCATTTTTAGGAAAAAGATATGACAAAGTTTTTAAAGTAATATAATATTCTAATAAAACTCTAAATGATGCTCAAATTAATTACACTACTACTGAAAGAGATTTATTCGCTATTATTTATGCATTCGATAAGTTTAGGTCATATTTAATTGGGGCTAAATGTATAGTGCATACTGACCATTCTGCTATTAAGTATCTAATACAAAGAAGGATGCGAATCCAAGATTGATTAGATGGATACTTCTAATGCAAGAGTTTGATTTTGAGATAGTGGATAGAAAAGTAACTGATAACCAAATAGCTGATCATTTATATATGCTAGATTTTAAAGAATTATCTGATTTTGTAAATGAAATTATGGAAACTTTCCCTGATAAACAATTGTATAATATTAATGGAAAGAATATGCCATGGTATGCAAACATTATAAATTATATTGTGAGTGATATTTTACCATTTGAACTGATGACACAACAACAGAAGAAATTTATTTATGATGCAAAATTTTACTTTTGGGATAACCCATAATTATATAAATAATGTATAGATCTTGTTATGAAGAGATGTGTGCCTTATGAAGAAACTGAACAAATTAATCAAAGTTGTCATGATTCTAAATTTTGAGGAAATTTTGGAACTAATAGAACTACACATAAGATTTTACAATCTGGACTTTATTGGCCTACTCTATTTAGAGATGTTAATGAATATATTAAAACATGTGATCAATATCAGTGGTAGGAAATATTTCTAGAAGAAATGAGATACCTGTGAATTATACATTAGAAGTTGAAATTTTTGATGTATGGGGATTAGATTTTATGGACCATTTTTTTCTTCATTTAGAAATTTGTATATATTAATTGTTGTAGACCATGTATCAAAATGGATTGAAACAATAGCTTTGCCTAAATGTGATGCTCAGAGTGTTTCAAAATTTTTAATGAAAAAATATTTTTACAAGTTATTGAATGCCGAGAGTGATCATTACTGATGGAGGAACCCACTTTAAGAATAAAAGAATTGAGAAAACCATCATAGTGAAGTCTCGAGAGATAGAGCAGTTTTGAATTTCTGTATTCAGAACAATAGAAGCATTAATGTGGGGAGAATAATTTACAAGAACATTTTGGTCACTACAAAGAGTGAGACAAGTGGATATTTAGGGAATCCTGGCCTCATTTATGCACTTTGTCAATTATCTGGAGTTCGAGCGAGAGATGATGAGGAATGGGTGTATCCGATGAAACCCATTAGTAAAGAGAATATAAAGACTTATGAATCCCATGAGGAATGGAGATCAGGGAGTAAGAGCAAGGCACCTTCTACTTGTAGAGACATTCCTTCTACTAGCTATGACCCTCCTGCCTTTAGTCCCCCTACCTTATATGATCTGATGAATGCCATGACCCTGCAGAGGAAATGTTTTGAGCAATTGGATGAAAAATTAGAAAGCATTGATCACAGGATTGAAGGTTTAGAGAGAAGACGTGATCACGATAGTGAGTATCTTCAGAGGCACTCTGATTTTAAGATGGCATATTATGATGCTCAGGCCAGGTACTACAGAGGAAAGCCTGATGTCATTTTTCCAGAATGCCCCTGGTATACTCAGTATCAGCCCAATCCTCCTGCTGACCAGGGTGATGAGGACGTTGTATGGGATTTTGATGATTGATCTTTGTGATTGTAATGTCATGTGATGTATTTATTTGTTTTTGTTTTGTTGTTGTACTTTGATTTTTATTATATTCTGTGGACTATGCTTGTTTTTTGGATATGTGTTTGATTTGGCATTTGCATTTTCATTTCTGGATGTTTGTGATATTTGTGATGGTAATTGTAATTGTGAACTGAATAATCTAAAATAGTAAATTGTTTTTTCTGTGTTGTGAAATGCATATGTCCTGCGTAGTTAATTGTTGATGTTTAGTTTTATATACTTGCTTTAAAATTTCATTACCACAGCAAATTCTATAAACTGTTATGTGTGTAGAAAGGTTTTTAAATATTACAGGTCAGTTAAAGTTAAAATTTTTAGAAGAACCTGCAAATTTTAAAAAAGACAAAAATGCCTAAAATACAAAGGTATGAATTTTATATTTAGAATTTTCCTGTCGCCCATGTACTATTTCTATTATAGAAAACTTTAATGCCTAAAATGCAAAGGTATGAATTTTATATTTAGAATTTTCTTTTCACCCATGTACTATTTCTATTATAGAAAACTTTAAGTTTGTGGGAGGGAAGAAAAATCTTAACTATTATATGTTCTCAAATAACATATTTTCAAAAATTATAATATGATTTTTGCGATAAAATTTAATCCAGATAACTATGTTTAGATTTTATCTAAATATTATAGAAAATTCAAAGAAATATTTTTGGTAATGAAAATCAGTTTTGTAGGTTAAGATATTTAGTATAAAAGGATAAGAATATAGTTAACTATTTAAAGTAAAGAAAATTATATTTTGAAATATTAAGAATCTTAGGAATTTAGTTGAGAAAGAAAAGATTGGGATTCAATAAAATAAAAACTATGAAATACATATAAGGTAAAGAATGTTTTATAGTTTCAAATTTAGGAAAAGAAGATTGAAGTTCAAAATTATTAACAGGCTATCCAGATATAGTACTCCTCACTTGAAAAAGAAAAAAAAAAGAAAGAAAAAAATAGGATTGAAAAACAATTCAAAAGAAAAAAATTTGTGAGGAGAAGCTTGAAGAAATGTCTTATAAAAATTGGCTTCACTTGGATTAACCTAAAGGGAAAACTAAAAGCATTTCTGAACTTATATTTATGACTAGTTTCTTACTTGTAGTTTCCTCATGAATTTCCTATCTTCTGAATATTCTAAGTGAATTGATATTGCAATATATAGTCATTCTTGAAATGAATAGAAGACTAGAACTCTTAGACTTGATGACTAGATAGCCTTATACCTACAGAATTAATCTAATTATTTGAAAATTTTTCTAAGAATTCTTGCTATAATATTTATTTAAATAAAATTTATAGTATTTCTGAATTAAAACTTTAGCACAATGAATCATAACTTTTATGTAGTACTAAAGATTACTTGAGAACAAGTAATAGTTAAGTTTGGGGGATTTTGACCCAAGAAAAAATATTAAAATTTTCATGTCTATTTTATACTGATTTTGATTATATTGAACTTTAAAGAAGGGTATTTTTGGTGTTTTTCTGCAGGTATGAAGATTTAAGGAAAATGAAGTGAAAATATGCAAAAAGGAGCGAATTTGGAGCAAAAAGGACCAAATTAGAAAATTTGACCTAGGGCGCCGACGACGTGATTTTCCCGAGAGTTCAGAATATAATCCAAAGAGGCCACTGACAGCGGAGGTTGAGGCCGCCGACGGTGAGGTCAGTTTAAAGCACTGTTTCTAGAAGGTCGCCGACGGCACAGCTCGAGGCCGCCAACGGCGGGATAGCGGTTATTTCAGAATATATGTCGAATGTGGACGATTTTCGAATGGATGCATGGAAAGCCCTTGGAGACTCTTCAAAAACTTTAAAAAGAACCATTTTAGGCTAAAACATTTTCCTTTTGGAGTCATCTAAAAGTCACAAAGAGTCTGTAAAAAGTACTATTAGAGATTTCTAATAGTTACTTAGTGTCCAATAGAGAGTCCACTAGTGTCCAATGTTATTAGTGAGTGTTAAATAGTGAGTTCAAATAGAGATTGTGAGGAATTTTTTGAAGGATAGTAAGAGTGGAAGGGAAGTGAGAGATCTCTTCTGCATTTCCGTTTCGAAGGAGAATTCCGTGTATTGTAAAAAAGGAAGAGATTTAGAGGAACTTCAAGGAGTTTGCTTGGGGAGGAATTTAAGATAAGTTGTATTTATTCACTTTAGTTTGTATTACTTTACTTTTATATTTGAAATCCAAGTTTTATTACATCCTCTCCATGAATTCTGAGTAGTTGTTCTATCTTTCTCCTTGTTTTGATATTTTTGTGATATGATAAATAGAATTAATGTGACATAAAAAATTTAAATAAGTTGTGATAATCTTTAACTTAGATCTTAATTTATTTTCAATCTGGCCAATTGAATAGTTAAAATCTGTTGAGTTTAACAACTATAGTAAAGATTACATCCGATATTCAGGAAGGTCAAATTCCTTGGAAGGAGAGTGCAAATAAATAGAGAAATAATATTAATCAGGCGTAGAATTGGAGATTTTAGAGTGACAGGCTAAAATCCTCAATTCGGTCCTATCGTTTGGGTGCTGAAGTGTAGATTGTTAGCCCTCGGGCGAGGGGAACGTGGGAGCTACGAAGTGAGAGCCGGTATCCTCCCAGCCTAGCCACAGATTCAGTAACCAAGCATAGGATTAGTCAATGTTCTTTATGCCTGGACCAAAGGGTAAATAATAGGTATGCTCCTATTTGGCACAACACCATTGTAAAACTAATTCTAATTATCTATTCACTTAAATATCTTAACAAAGGAGAAAGATTCTTGCTTATATATTTGAACTTAACTTTAGTGGTATTAGTTAATTGTTAGTAGAACTAGTTTAATTTAAATTTCATATTATTGTCGATTGCGTATTAGTGACAGATAGGCTATTTTGATATAGTTGTGATACTGAATTGATTTTTATAATCCTAGTTTGTAGCCTCTAAAATATTCTCTGTGGGATCGATATCCAGGACTCCACTAGAGCCCTGTATTACTTGAGCGATACGTATACTAGCGTTTAAAGGTAACACTGCGATTAAAAGATTATAATATATAATTATTACTAAAATTAAAATTACGCTCCAAGTCAATTTAGCGCTATTGCTGAGGATTTAGATCTTCTAGTAGTGGTATTGAATTCTCATATTTTTAAGTATATTAAAAATCACGGTCAGCTCTTCAGATGTATTTTCTTAATTATTATAGTTGCAACACAAACAACACAATAACCAAAGATATACAACAATTTGACTCCATGTAATCATCCAATTACTCATGCGAATGGAAATAATAAAAATGCAAACATTATAAGCATGTCAATGAATAAAACAAACAATTAGAATGAATCATAATACATTAAAGCTCAGTTATAGAATCCATCAATAGTTTGGTGAATGTTTGAGTTGATATTTAAGATGGATAATACTCCTATCATGCTGTAAACGAAACACGTTGAAGAAAACAGATTAAAGAAAAGGCTCAAATGGAATAAATTTTGGATTTCAGTTATATACTTGGCTTAAACAGTCAGGCAAAATTGGATAGGATGGAATAGCAGGTTCCCGGCTTGTTAATTCTTCTTGATCTTTTTACGCAAAGCTTATGGTTAGAGAAATTAAATGAAACATAGATTGAAGCAGTTCTTTTAATGTAAAGATATTTACTTTTGGATTCATTATTCTTCTTCCAATAACCTTTCAGCCTATAACTAAAAACTCCTTTTTGTCAGCAACATTGCGATCTATATTTGACTGTTTTTTCTTCTTTGTATTTTCTCTTAACATTAGGTGTTTCTTTAGATTTTTCTTTATCAAGATCTATAGATAGCTTTTTAAATGTTTCCCAGAGCATCTACTCGGTAAATTATTCTCCTTGTGCTTTATTGATTAGTTGGAGACAAACTTATGAGATTGAGAACAGAATAAGAGGCCATTAGAAGAAACAATCATCATTTGAGACTCACTCGAATGTTTGTATTCAAACCTGTTATAGATGTCCCTTTTAGCATAAATAGACCATCACAATAACAAATATTTTTCAGGAATCAAATTTATTTTAACCACATTAAGAACATGTCGTGCGTGCGAACACAATAGCTCCTTCATTTCATACTTCCGACAACTACAAATGACATCAAAATTGACTTTGTCAAAATTCACAATCCATGTCTTGGATGTCCCATCATTATCCAAATTGCGTATATAATATTCTGATCCACTACCTGCGGTGAATTCATGGGTAAGTCCACATAACCCATAGAGTAGCTCTTGCTCAAACATTGAGTAAAGATTCCTCGTATAAAATGAGGAAGCTTGCCTTAAAACTAGGTTAACTTTAACCATCCACATAGTGACCTATTGACCACATTTGAAATCTTCAACATTTTCGTTCTTGCGCCATGATTTCATTATATTTTCAAGGAAGATAAAACAATCTGTCAAAGAGTTTATGGGCTTCGAAACACCATGGCATATATTATTTGTGGACTCACGTCTTTGAGTTGATAGGATTCCTATTCCAAATATTTCCTTATTGAAGGCAGAGGACCATTTGTGTTTGATTTTGTACATATCATGCAACCATACATTACTGTGTAGGTTACCCACTTCAATCACTAAGGACCATGCTTCTTCGAACTCCTCCTCCAAATCACGTTTACTCATGTATTTATAAAATAGACTGATGACATTCTTGAGAGTAACTTCATAATGCACTTTTGAAGTAATTTTTTTTAGATGTGCCATTGACAAAATCTGTGTCGTGATTGTGGGAGACATTTTTCAATGGCCTTTGCCATGGCTTGGTCCTAATCGGTGCAAATACTTATTGGATTCTTATCACTCATTATTCGAATAAAAGCTTTCAATAACCGTTTAAATGAATCAATAGTCTCCTTAGACAAGAAGCCAACCCCAAACATGAATTTTTGCCAATGGTGATTAACCCCCACAAAGAGAGCGCATCATAAGTTATACTTATTTAATCTATAGCTTGTATAAAAAATTATTACATCCCCAAAACAGTCATAATCTAGCATGAATAATTCATCAGCCCAAAAAACTTGTTAATCTACCATACACATTAGTTTGGAAATCCCATCCGAATATGTTATCGTCGGCTTGCCTCTCCATGAACAATTGTATTAGAGAATTGACATCTCCTTGTTCAATTTTTTGTCTTCTTTATCTTTGAATGAAATTGAACGATCCCTTTTTGTGCATTTCAAATTCTCCACTCCCCTAACCTCCGTAGCTATGAAGTTATATGCATTTTTTGCTATGATACCTGATCTTGTCATTGATCTCAGCACAACTGCATTTATGTCACTTATTCTTTTACAGGAGCAAAGAAGATGCTTATCTCCACATTCAGCCAAAGAATGGTTGTGACTTTCAATGAATTTCTTCACTGTCCAGTTGCCTTCAAGATCAACTACATAGCAAACCATGGCTTAATAGCCAATCCTCATGTCTGCCTTTTTGAACTTTACTGTATTCATAATGCTAGATTCCTTCTTATGACCAGCTTTTCCGCAAAGTTAACTTTTTGGACTTCCTTTTCTTGGAATTTGGCCAATAACTACTTTGGTCCTTCATAACACTGAATCCTACATGATGTGCATAGGCATAATAGTTTTCGTAAGTTTCTTGCTCATTGTGGATGGCGGTGCTAAGAAACTTCTCTGCAATTGGGTCACTGCAAACAGTTCTTTGCTCACATGACTGCACATTTGCACAAATTAAGTTCATTGTCAGCGGATGAGAAAACCCAAAAAACACTACAAATCACCAAATTAATCACACATCCAAGAACACCACATCAAGACCTTAATCAAAAACAGAATAACAACACAATTATAAAGCATTATTAACACAATATCACTAGTACAAATCTTCATAACACTAGTATAATACCATAGTAACACCAGAATACACCACAAATAACTAGCACGCATGCATACAAGAGAATACTTCGAGGATAAAACCAAATAACCTAAAAAATAATACCACAATAACAACGAAATGAACACACAAGAAAAACATAACAACACCACCACATTAAGACTAACAATAATACTACAATAATGGTATAATAACACAACAACATAGTTAAATAACACAACAACAAGATAGCGAAAATACACCGAATTAAGACTACCAGTTACACCTGAACAAAACCACTATTATACCACATTAACAGACCAACCCCAGCATAACATTGGAATAATAGTAGATAACACGTAAAACCTAGCAGCATGCATAAAAATAACAATAGACTGATACCATTGTACAACAATACAACAAACTTAAAAAATAACACCACAATAACAACCAAAAGAACACACAAGAAAAACATAACAGTGTTGGCACATTAAGACTAACAATAAAACTACAATAATAGCAGAACAGCACAATAAAATAGTTAAATAACACAACTAAACAACCAAAATACATCATATTAACACTATCCTTTACACCTTGAAAAAAGCACCATTATACCACATCAACAACCTTTAACCCCAAACCCAAAACAATAGATTAACTAGCGTAATACCAGAATAATAGGAGAATAACACTGTAAACCTAGCAAGCATGCATAATAATAATGCTAGACTAATACCATTATACAACACCATAACAAAAGTAAAACATATCTTCAATCTCAACATACCAAATAAAAAATAAAAAAAACCAAACATTATAAAAATAACACCATTATCACACCAAAAAAACAACACTGATGCAGCCTTGAGCTAACACAAAACTAAACCCTTTAAATACTCCATTCTCAAAGTCGATAGAAAATGATGACCGCAAGACGTCTAGCATTTTGTCATTCAGCGAAGAGTAAATCGAAACCTTAAACCAATGAAACAGTAGGTATTCAGCTGGGCGCAGCGTAAAGATTCGGGTTAGAGCAGGACCGGGTTTTTTTTCAAAACGTTAAATGTCCATACTAACACGTGCAGGCATATCAGTTGAACTCATCTCTACGTTAAGAGTCCGGATCTGTATGCCACTCACCACCGCTTCCCCGACGCTCCCGTTTTCATATTCTCCCTCGCTCACCCAGACTTCTCCTTCACCTCTGTCATCTCCTCCCTCTCCTGCCTTCACTTGTCTATCCTCGCCCGCCCTTTCCCTCCTTCCCCGCATGCTTTCTATCCGTTTCCCTCTCGATCCCTTCATTCTTCCATCCGCTCTCAAGGCCTGCGCTGCACTTCCTTCCCTCATCGCTGGCCGATGTCTCCATGTGCTCGCCATAGTTTCCGGACTATGCAATGACCCCGTCCTCTTGTCCTCCCTCCTTCACTTGTATCTTAAGTGCGGCGTCCAAAGTGATGCACATAAAGTTTTTGCCAGAATGCCTCAACCGTCTGTCGTGGCCTACAGCGCCATGCTCGCTGATGCTGCTTCTCGTGGTAGCGTTCCCGTAGTAAAGCGACTCCTTTATCAGATGCAGGTCTCTGGGGTGGAACCGAATTCAGTGACGTGGAATGGCCTTATTTCAGGGTTTTGCCGAAGCGGGCATCCCCGAGAAGCGCTTTACATGCTTCAAAGCATGCATTTTAAGGGGTGTGGGTTGGATAGTGTCGGCGCCTCAAGCGCTCTGCATGCAGTTGGCGACATAGATGATGCTTGGATGGGTTCTCAGATTCATGGGTGTAGTATCAAGCGCGGATTTGATTTAGATGATTATGTGGTTAGTGCGCTCATCAACATGTACGGAAAGTGCCGGGTTACAGAGGAGATGCGTAAGGTGTTCCATGAAGCCAGTCACATAGATGTCGGATCCTGCAATGCTCTTGTGGCTGGGTTCTCTCGGAATGGTCTTGTCTGCGAGGCTGTGATGAGGTTTAGGAGGTTTCAAGAGCAGGGAATTGAGCTGAATGTTGTGTCATGGACCTCAATTGTTGCTTGCTGCGCTCAGAACGGTAAGGACGTGGAAGCTATGGAGTTCTTCAGGGAGATGCAGGGTGTTGGCATTCGGCCAAACTCCGTGACTATCCCTTGCCTATTGCCTGCATGCGCGAACATCGCTGCTTTGATGAATGGGAGATCAGCTCATTGCTTCTCTCTTCGAAGTGGCATTTCACATGATGTGTACGTTGGCAGTGCTCTCATTGACATGTATTCTAAGTGTGGTAAAGTCAAAGATGCCCGAATCATCTTCAACACAATGCCGATGAAGAATTTAGTATCATGGAATGCAATGTTGGGAGGTTATGCTTTGCATGGAAGAGCGAAGGATGCGATTGATCTGTTTTATTTAATGGAAGCGAGCAACCAGAAGCCTGACTCCATTAGCTTCACCTGCATGCTTTCATCCTTCAGTCAAGCAGGATTGAAAGATGAAGGGTGGCTGTTTTTCCACAAGATGGAAGAGTACGGAATTGCTGCGAGGATGGAACATTATGCATGCATGGTCAGCCTCCTAAGTAGAGCTGGGAAGCTGGATGAAGCTTACAAATTTTTTGGGGAGATGCCGTTTTACCCTGATGCTTGTGTTTGGGGAGCACTTCTCAGTGCCTGCAAGGTGCATGGAAATGTGAGGCTTGGTGAAATCGCTGCAGAAAATCTGTTCAAACTTGAGCCAGAGAATGCTGGGAACTATGTTCTCTTATCAAATATTTATGCTGTGAATGGAATATGGGATGGCGTGGATAGAGTAAGGGATGAGATGAAAAGATTGGGTGTGAAGAAGAACCCAGGGTGTAGCTGGATTGAAATTAAGAACAAGATACACATGCTTGTTGCTGGAGACACCTCACATGCAGAAATGCAGCAGATTGTTGAGAGAATGAAAAAGCTTGGGGTTGAGATGAAGAGACTTGGTTATCTACCAAGCACTAACTTTGCGCTGCAGGATGTAGAGGAGCAGGATAAGGAGCAGATGCTTTGTGGGCACAGTGAGAAGCTGGCTGTGGCGTTGGGACTTATAAGCACCAGTTCAGGGACTCCTCTCCGGGTTATAAAGAATCTTAGGATATGTGGAGATTGCCATACTGCTATAAAGTTTGTGTCAGGATTCGAAGGGAGGGAGATACTTGTGAGAGATACCAATAGATTTCATCTTTTCAAAGATGGGGAGTGTTCATGTGGGGATTATTGGTGAAGGCCAAGCGTGTTTTCTCCTTCCGCTGAACCTAAATGGAGATAAAGCAGGAGGTGAAAGAGTGAAACGATCCCTAATATCTTGAGGCAATGAAGGCTGCAGGACGACACTGTACAAGGTATAAGAAATACCATAGTAACCATAACATTTAGTGTCATAATGCCTATTCTTACCGCCACAATGATTCAATCATAATTCCTTTGTTTACTATTCAAAGCAGAAGGGACATTCTTTAATTAATACAGTTCATTCCAGGAAGTAGGGTGCATTATGCAGCAGATGCAAGTAGTAAAGCAGTTACGGCTGCTAGAGCATTTTAACTTAATCAATCAGTAGTTAATGTGTTTGTTATGTGGGTGTAATATCTGCTGAAAGCTTATGTTTTGTTCACAGTTTCTTCTGCACTACAAAGATGAACTGTAGGTAAAAGGATGTATATAATTTCTGTCTCAACATTGAAAAGGCCAATGCTTAAATTTATGTGGCATAATGTACACAAAGAGTGCGTTATAGAAGCAGATGGTGTGGTAACATCAAATCTCTTCATACTATTGGCGTTGAACACATTTTGTCTATCACAAGCTCCAAGAAATTAAAAACATTTTGTCATTGACAATGAGCTATGTTTCTCAGCACCAAACAAGTCAATGCATTTTTAACATAAACTATATGGCATTACGTGCACATTTCTTGGCTTATGGGACACATCATATTCAGCAAATTTTTAACACCAAATTAGGCTCTAGAAAGACAAGATTGTTGTTGCCAAGGAATTGTGAACTTTAAAATTTTGATGTAATAGAGTATGCAACATCGTACTACATTTTTTTTCCCTCTCAGGGAACTGATTTTAAATTCTCTAGAACATGATCTCAAATCAATGGAGAAAATGATAGCCACATTAATTATGACTATGCTCCATGATATGTGTTAAATTGCTGACCCGTATTCTGTGAGTTATGCTTGTCTCATAAAGGAATTGTAAGTACACGGATTGAAGCCTTAGAAGTAAACTCCAAGCACACGGATTGGAGACATCTGCCTTTAAACTAATCTTATAATAGTCTTTTAATTTATAATGTTTGTGCTCTTAGTTCATTAGCTGTCTCTTAATTATTTTTTTAAAAGTGATCATACAGAAATCTATAAATATATACTTTGTTTGTACAAAATAAATTCTTTTTTTTAGTTTTCCTTATGTTAGTTGAAGCTCTCCACTCATTATTTCTTTTTTGACATATTGAATTCTCCTCATCTATTTGTGATTTTTTCCAAGCTTGGATTTTCCACATAAATTTTATGTTATTTTTTATTTATTTTATTATTAGTTGCATCAATTTTATAGAAATGATATTAGGGACAATTTTTTATCTAAGTGATGACAATAGTGAAATATGATATCACTCTTTTAAATTGAACACCAATTTTTCTTTTTAATTGGTTAATATGCGAGTTATCTTAGTACAAATGGATCTAGACGATACACTATTTGAAAGTCTTTATCTTAAATTTAGCTTCATCTATCAAATTGGACTTGCTAGGATATTTTCAAGGAGAAGAACATTTTTGCATTATAGCTAAAAATAAGAGCAATTGTATGATACAAAGTCTCACCAGTAAGTTACATTTATTATCATAGGACGACGGAAATTGCATCTCTCATTAATCTCTTAAATATCTTTAAAGAAATCTTCTTTGATTTAGATGTTATAGAAGTTAATTTAAATGAAGAAGCTTTGACATTAACCTTGTTATATGCAATATTTAGAGATAACATCTTGTACAACAAGAGACACTTACTATAGATGAAGTATATGTTGTTTTACTTTTTAAATAGTAGATAAAACAACTTGTGAATGAACCTACTTAAGAAGAAAGTTTTGTCATTCAAGATATTACTTTACAGAAGAGTCTAGTGCTGTGATACAAAGAGTAGATTAAAAATCAAAGATAAGAATAAGATATGCAGATCAAGTAGTAGTAGATTAAAATTCTATTCGGTTTGAAATAATCTCCTATACATTGGTATAAAAAATTTTACTCATTCATGATTGCTTATGAGTTTAAGTGGAGCAGTTATGATAATTGTATTTACTTGATAGAGAATGATGACGGATCATTTAACTACTTGATTTTATATATTGATGATATGCTGATAGTTGCTAATAATAAAGAAGATGTCGAGACGTTAAGAACTCAAATTAGTAGTAAATGTGAGATAAATGATTTGGAAGATGGAAAGAATATATTTGACATCCATTGACAAAGTTATGCATAAGTTCAATTTGTTGAATGTCAAATTTGTTAGTACTCTAGTAGTTACGCATTTTAGAATCCAACAAATTTGTGTTCACAATCAGATGAGATTAGTATATTTCTTGAGTTTCATATTGTAGTGCAGTGAGGTCTCTCATATACGCTATGATATATTCTTGTCTAGAGTTTCCATATGTAACTAATGTAGTTAGCCAATACAAGACTAAGATGGGTAATGAGCATTGGAAAGAAATCCACTGGATCTTCAGGTATCTATCTGGAATAAATGTTGTTTGTTTATAGTTCGAGAAGACTACAAATAGAGTCATTGGTTATGTTAATTCCAATTTTGTTGGAGATTCTGATAAAAAGAGACCACTTACATTGTAAGAGTTTACTATTGGTGGTTATGTGATTAATTGGTCGGTCACTTTTACAGGCACGACACTATTTATAAATGAAGCAAAGTACATGATAATTATTGTTGCTTCCAAAAAAATTTTTTGGATGAAAGGTTTATTTGAAAAGCTTACTGAATATTTGAAGATTATCACAGTAATATGTAAAAGTTAGAGTGCTATTTGTCTCAGCAATATTATTTTATGAAAGGACTAAGCTCACTGATATTCATTACCACTTCTCTCTTGATGTTATAGCTCGTGGTGATATTGTTGAGGAAGATAGGTACCTTTGATAATCCTGCATATATGATGATTAAGGTATTCTTAATAGACAAGTTTGTTGATATTCATTCATGTCATTAGAGTGTTTTGGAAGGGGTGGAAAATGTTCCATCAAAGAATAAGTATTTATTTTATATTTGTTTTTAGAATTTGTATTAATGTGAATATGGCTAAATTTGTGATCGAAATTCTATTGGTCTTGCTTATCTCATGAGAAAATTGTGCAAACATAGATTGAAGTCTTAGAAGGAAGTTATGAGCACACAGATTGAAGACCCTTATCATTTGATTAATTTTATAATAGCCTTTTGATACAATTCACGTATTCTTGTTTTATTGCCTTTTAATTATTTTCTATAGAAGAGTTCTTGTGAAATTCTATAAATACTTTATTGTGTTTGCTTTTTTTTTAAAATTTCGTTGTTTATTGCATTGATTTTATAACAATATGCTATTATAAAATCGTCTTCTTCACAATAAGCAGCAGTAAATATGGATATCATGCCTCTAATATTATGTAATAACGATATTTTTTTAGATTTTTTTTTCTCCCATAATATCTAAATCTGTCTTATTTATAAAACTCACACTCAATTCCTGTTTTTTGAACTATTGAACAATGGTTTTTTAACAAACCCAAGTATTTTGTATTTGCTTCAATTTTTTGTTTGAGAAGTTGAAAATTTGATGCATGATGGTTTTAGCTTGCGAGTAATTAAGATTTTGGTGTCATGCATGAAAGCATCCTTTTTTTTTATGCAGATAGTTAATGCCCGTCATAATAGCATAATTATGAACGAGTCTGTGAGAATATTCTTCCCATAAATGCCAGTGAGAGTTGGGATTGTACGAAGTCTTAAAAAAACAAACCACCCTAAATAATGTGTGTTACTCAGCTCTTCCTTTGGAAACAAATCTGGTTTTGTTTGTTAAGCAGCGTTGGTTTGTCCCACTGCTGTGTAGGCATGGCCCACGAAGCGACATTTCAGCGTATTTCTGCAGTGGATTGCAGCGAAATCTTGCCAAATAATCAGGGTGGTGTTCTTCTGTGCTACCAAACAACCAAACCCAAAGCTACTGCTTTCTATCTTCACACGTGCCTTTTCTTAAACTCCGGTTTGTTTGATATTTGAAATTACCAGCAGAAATAGATTGATTTGTTATTGGCACCCCACAAAACTAGAAAATGCCTTTTCTGAAGAAGAAATGCCACAGTGAATGTGGCTTGACATTACTAGACTTAACAGAATGATATCTCCAGGTTCAGCTGGTTATGGGTTCAAACTATTTGCAGTATTTCTGGAAAGTCCATTAACTCGAGCTTATCGCTAAGTTTATCTTTAGTCTTTTCTATTGGTTATATCTTTTTACTGCTGAATGCTTCTGATAGTGAAATGGCTATGAACTAGAAAAATTCAAGTTACATGTTTTGAATTTTTTAGACTGAACCTCACTTTAGTTTGAGAACCAGTTTTAACAGTCTCCCATTCTTCTGCAGTCTTGAAAGGTCTCGTTTTGGCTGGCTCTGTTCTGCGCACAAATGAAGCAGCATTTTCCGAGACATAAAATACTGCCCACAGTTTCCACAGACTTGCTGATCTACATTCTTTATTCAATGCAAAACTTGCTGCGCTTCATTATAACGCAGGTAATTTTTAATTTTTCTGCTTATAGACGTCTTGCAAAAACGACTGTCAATTTTAATTCCACCGAATTTTAGCAGCCCGTTTTAATTAGAGACGGAACTACTAAACCAGCTAGGTGTATTCATTAGACTAGCATGGAAAGAAGATGAAACTGTGGAAGGACACTTTCCAATTATCAGAGAAGGAACTGATAGTAACTAAATCACACAACTCTATTCATTCTATCTGCTCCATGTTAAGAGATGTGGCCCACACTACCGAAAGATATGTAGGGCAGTCACGAACCCTCGAGTATACCAATAGATTTGGGGAATTTAAAATTTGGATTAGAGAGTACATTAGTGGTGGTATAAATGAGCCAAATTTGAGCGAACTCAGTTGTTCCACTAGGATCATCATGCAAACAAGCCAAAAAATTTTATTTTAGTTCAGTTCACTATTATCGAGCTAAATAAGGGATGTTCACGGATATAAACTCTACTTTAAAGTCATCAAAAAATTGTCGATTCTATGTGTTGCTTATGTTTTTATGCTTATATCCATACATATATAAATATATAAATATATAAATATGAGAAAATATAATCTCACAAACTTTTAATCACATAGAAGTATATCTACGAATATTTAAATTAATATTTTTATGTATATATAAATAAAATCAACGTTATCAAATCAACTACGATCAGACAGACAAATAAACCTTTTGGGCAGCTCTGTGCGTAACCTTCGCTAGATTCTGCTGAAAGGATCTCCACGTAATTAATACTATTTTTTCATACCTTATTAATTTTGATGAACCTAAGAATTGGTTATACATATGGAATATCTCTTTTTGGTATATATTTATTTCTGGATTTTTCTAATTTCATCAAACAAGCTTCTTAACTTCCCCATTCTTGGTGCATCATAACTGATCTAATATCAGTTCTGTAAATAACTTTTAAGTTTTTTTTTTGTATTCTTATTATACAGTTATTTATTGATATTTCTCTATTTCAAACATTCATCCTAACTCTATAGGTTTGTTCTTCCCCATATCAAATCAAAAACATTAAACTTATCGGACTTACTATTATTCGGATGGTGAATCCAATTTCGAATCAAGATGCGGTTGGCTTAAATTCGGCTCAAAAGTTTTGAATATTGCTCGAGTTCGGAGTGTGGCTCATTGAATTGATTTCATGTGAACTTGTCTTGAAATTGTATTGAGCTCAATCTAGTTTGAAATCGAAACAAATTGGGTCTTATAAAGCTATTTGTATAGGTTATAACTCGGAAATCAAATAAGCTTTACCTCATTTCGATCTAGCCAGCTAAAATTAATGAATACAAATAAATTTTAAAATAAACTAAAAATTCTTATTATTGTATTTTAAAATTTAATCCAGTTGAAGTTTGCTTCTGATTTATTATTTCTTTCTTATTTTATTTTATGTCAACTTAAAACCTTCATTTGCTTAGGATTTCTGGATAAAATGAGATGTAAAATAAGTGTCCATGTTCTCCTCTTCCCTGTAGATATAGGCTTGGTATTTCCATCTATATTTTTATTCACCAGTGTTCTATCACACTAAGTTGTATAGTTTCAGGCTGTAAAATTCTCTCTTTTAGCTGGGCATTTAAAGTTGATTTTAGTTGGGTTTGTTTTCAATTTAAAAGTTTCTGATCTGAATATTTTTTTGATTTAGAAAATACACTGATGTTCCTTTCAGTTTCAAGCTATACATGCAAAGCAGTTTTGATAAATGGGCATTATTAATGATATGGTATAGTGATATGCATGTAAACTTCAAAAATTTAGGAGTGTATTCAAGCGTTTTAAATTACTATACAGCCGATCTCAATCGAATACGTTCTTCATATTTGGCTTAATAAATATTAAATTCATTCTAATTAAGTTAATTATCAAGAATTACACATTCTATATAATCGAATAGGACAATTGCCATTTACAAATCAACCATCCTCTTTTATCCATTTTTAATTATCAGAATTAATAAAAAAAATCTTGAAAAAAATACACATCTTAAACCCAAACTAAATTTAGATACCCAATATGATATTATAAACTCATGTCTTTACATCTTTACCATACATAGAACTTAATATTTACATGGATTTGAGTGCCCGGAAGAAAAAAAATATAGTGGCCTGTTGCATTATTTTTACTTTTTATAGTTAATTATTGCTGCGTAGTCTTGCATCATCTGTTTCGATTTATATGCATGTGAAAGAGAGGGAGTACAGGCTACTGGTGGTTGGAAGTTGAATTATTGGGCCAAGTGGATGGCAGGCTATCAAATAATTGATCATAAAATAATTTATTGTTTCCACGCTTGATTTAGTAAAGCTTGAACTTAATGACTGAATATAGGGTGTAAATAACGAAGAATAGAAATAGATGACTAAAACTTGATCCGTTGTATTTGAATCACAGCGCCAAAAAAATTTGCTCATTCTGCTTGAGAAAATTAATAATTAATTTGTATTCTTTTCTATTACTTTGGAAAACTGAAAACTAATAAATGGGAATGCATAATGCAGGGGTCCATCAGATCAACTTGAATAATACATGATCATAGGGACAAAAGCTTTTCCTAAAACCTTAATAATATACTGTTCATGGCACTAGTAAAGTTGGCCGTTAAACAGCCTTGAGATACTCGCAGTCCGGCATTTAACAACCATTCACTATTCACTTGGAAACTGGATTTGGAAAAAAATTCCTTTAATGGGATGTTTTTTTTTTTTTTTTTTTTTTTGTAAAGTTGAGCCCAAAGGATAATATGTATAATTGTAACCTGAAACCTTAAAGTGGGAAACTGTTGAGTAGGTGGAGCCCGGTCCACCTCCTGCCATGGCAATTCTTCTTTATGGCAGGTAATCAGGAAATTAATTGCAAATTAATTTCTTTCCTTTTTGTGAAGCATCGTCTGGATTCCTCTCCATATGCGGATCCCGCCTAAAGCAGCAGCAGAAGGAGTTAATTAATTAACTTCTTAATTATAGAAGGAATTAATCACCTCCTTGATTTCATGTGAATGAGGGTCCCGCCATCTTGATTGCTAAAGAGAAAAAGGAAATATTTTCTCAGCTGAATCCCACCATTGCTATTGTAGGATTCATTAATTAAAGACTTCCTTAAATGTGCCTTTTGACATGACTTTAAATTCATGCATTGCAAGCAGCCAAGTGGTTCTTTCTCCCTTCTAATCTACCTCGATTTGTAAGCTTACGACTGAAATCAAAATTGCGATTTCTTTTTTGATTGAGGTCCTCTTTCTCGGTGTAGCTCTCGGGCAAAGAGTGAGAGAGAGAAGGAGAAGAGAGAGAGAGAGTGTTCCTTCTTGTAAGTCGACGTGGTCGACGGTGTAATTCCTTAAACTAATAAAATCCTCTGCAGCTCCGTGGTTGTAGGCAAATTGCCGAACCACGTAAATCTGTGTGTCGTATTTTTCTGGTGTATTTTTCTCGTTCCAACTTTCGCTTTATTGTCGCGTTTTCATAACAACTGGTATCAGAGCGCCGGTTCGGATCTGAAGAAGAACGATGACTGGAGATGAAGTGAAGATTTCAGGGATCGAGAAAGTCGACGACACGATTTTGGAGTTCTGGCGGATGCGAGATAGAGGACTACCTCCATGGGAAGAAATTTCATCTTCCATTGCGGGACAACGACCGGAGAAGATGGACGAGGCCGATCGGAATCGTTGGATCGACGGGTTACTGGGGTTATTCGATTGACACTTGTCGAGATCGAGTTGCACACAATGTCATCAAAGAGAGGACCACTTGCGGATCTCATGGCGGCTTTGTCGAGTATGTACGAAAAGCTCGTCGACAAATAACAAGGTGCATCTGATGAAAATGTTATTCAATTTAAAGATGACGGAAGGTACATCCGTTGTACAACATCTGAATGACTTTAATACCATCACAAATCAATTGTCGTTTGTGGAAATTGAATTTGATGATGAGATACGGGCGCTGATATTATTGACTTCATTGCCAAATAGCTGGGAAACTATGAGGATGACGATCAATAATTTTGCGAGTAAATCTAAACTAAAATTTGATGATATTCGTGATTTAATTTTAGTTTGTGGAGGGCATGGGAAAGATTTCAGCGAGACTTTCGTGTTCGAGTTCGAGACTGAATGTTGATTCCGGAGGAGATCACATGACAGGAACTCGAACGGAGGATGATCGAAATCAAAGTACGAAGCAAAGAGCAAGTCGAAGCACAGTCAAGTAAGAACTTCTTTGGAATTGTGCAAAGCGAGTCGCATAAAGAAGAACTGCAGAAATCCTAAGAAGACGGAGAATGTCAGTGCTAATGCTGTAACTGAAGAAGTGCAGGGTGCACTATTGCTTGCAGTTCATAGCTCCGTTGACGGCTGGATACTGGATTCAGGGGCGTCTTTTCATACATCATCCCACCGGGAGTTAATGCAAAACTGTTGCATGTGATTTTGGGAAGGTATACCTCGCTGATGGAGCAGCTTTGAACGTAGTGGGGATGGGAGATGTTGAAATTGCACTCCTAACAAAAGCAAATGGATCTTGCAAAAGGTCGGACATATTCCGAGTCGAAGAAAAATCTAATTTACGTTGGGCAACTAGATGAAGGAGGGCATACGAGTAGTATTCTCGGATAACAAGCTGAAGGTAACTAAAAGACTCAGTATCGGCTCGAGGTGAGAAGAATGGTACGTTGTATATGACTACTTGGTTTAATTAATAGTGTTGATACTACGAGTTACGAGATAGCACGACGAGACATGTGGCATTGCAGGTCGGGACACATGAGTGCGAGAGGCGATGAAAGAGCTTCGGTCCGGAGGCGAGTCGTCGAAGCGAAGTCAGTTGATCTTGACATGTGTGAAAGTTGCATCATAGGGAAGCAAAAGGTCAGTTTCCTGAAAGGTGGCAGAACACTAAAGACAGGAAAATTAGTTTTTTTACACACCGATGTGTGGGGACCTTCCCCAGTGGCATCTCTTGGAGGCTCTTGCTACTACGTCACATTCATAGATGACCACAGCAGAAAGGTATGAGTTTATTTTCTGAAGCACAAATCGGATGTATTTTCTATGTTCAAAACTTGGAAGGCCATGGTTGAGACGAGGACGGATCTAAAACTAAAATGTTTGAGATCGATAATGGTGGTGAGTACATCGATGGTGGGTTCGAGGAGTCTTGTGCGACTCGGGGCGTCGGAATGAAGAAGACCATTCCGAGGACACCACGACAAAATGGTCTTGCGAGAGCGCATGAACAGGGACCATCAATGAGAGGGCTAGAAGCATGAGATTGCACGCCGGACTACCACCGGTCTTGCGGCGGATGCGGTCGACGACTGCGGTCATGTTGATCAACAGGAGGCCATCCAGTCTCATTAGACTGCGAGTTACCCGAGGAAATGCGGAGCGATAAAGAGGTCGAATTTTCTCACCTTAAGATTTTTGGTTATCTTTCATATGTTCTTATTAATCCAGGATGCTCGAAGTAAGCTTGAGGCTTAAGTCGAAAAGTGTTACTTCATTGGCTACGGAGATGATGCGTTTGGGTATCGTTTCTGGGATGATCATGATCGGAAGATCATAAGGAGCAGGAATGTGATCTTCAATGAGAAGATGATGTACAAAGACAAGGCTAGTACAAATTCTAAAGCAGCTCCTCAGAAATCAGAGTTCGTGAAGTTTGACGATCTACCAGAGGTCACAGTACATGATCAAAATATGAATGACGACGAGAGTGGGTCCGGGGCACCCATTCCCATTATTCCGCAATCAGGTTCAGAGTCATTCACTACTCCAACTACTCGTTCGTAGGTCGAAGAGGCTAGACGCTCTCCGCGAGGTATTCTTCTACTTTAAACTACATTCCGGCGACGGATGGTGGAGAACCTCGAGTTACGAAGAAACGCTTGCAAGATGAAAATTTGAGCAAGTGGGAGCTAGCCATGAAGGAGGAGATGGATTCTCTGCTAGAAAATCGGACTTGAGATAATGAATCTTCGCAGGGGAAGAAGGCTTTACTGCAACAAGTGAGTGTATCGGGTAAATGCGAACATGATGGCGATAAAAGGTACTGAGGAAAGACTTGTTGTTAAAGATTTTCGACGAAGCATGGTATTGATTACTCAGAGATTTTCTCTCCATGGTGAAGCCATGACCATCGAGATAGTGCGTCATCATGGTTGCCATCGAAAATCTCTTCGCTTGAGCAATTAGATATGAAGACGACTTTTCTTCATGGAGACCTTAAAGAAGACATCTATATGCATCAACCTGAAGGGTTCGTAGTACGTGAAAAGGAAAACTCGGTTGCGGATTGAAAAAAGCTTATATGGCCTGAAGCGAAGCTCCTAGAACGATCAGTACAAAAGTTTGATAAATTCATGCTTAATGCAGGGTACAACAGATGTGAGGCAGATCATTGCTGCTATATCAGGTATTTTGACAGTTCATATATCATCCTATTGTTGTATGTGGATGATATACTTATTGCAGGAGCTAGCATTGATGAGATCAATAATTTGAAGAAGCAGATGTCAGTGCACTTTGCAATGAAGGATTTGGGAGCTGCAAAGCAAATCCTTGGCATGGAGATTGTCAAAGACAGAGCTAGAGGTACGTTAAGACTTTCACAAGCTGAATATGTGAAAAAGGTGCTTAACAGGTTCAATATGTCTAAGGCCAAACAGGTTAGCAACACTTTAGGCGATCATTTCGGACTCGGCAAGAGTCGATCACCACGTCGGATGAGGAACGAGACTACATGAGTAAGGTTCCTCACGCTTCGACGTGATGGTTCACTTATGTATGCGTTATGGTCACGCACTGGACCGGATATTGCTACATGCGATGGGAGTTGTGAGCGAGATACATGAGTAATCCAGGGAAAGGAACATTGGGAAGGTTCGTGAAGTGGATTTTCGGATACCTAAGAGGCTCTACGAAACACTCTTGTGTTTCTCGGGAAAGAGCACAGAGGTACGTGGCTATTTTGATCTTGACATCTAGCGGAGACATTGATACCGGAATGAGCACTACGAGCTATATTTATACTTTCGGTGACAACTGCGGATATCGTAGTGCTCCAATCTGCAGAAGACAGTTTCGTTGTCTACTACAGAAGCAGAGTACATAGCAGTATCAGAGGCTGCAAAGGAGATGATATGGCTACAGGGCTTCTTGGAAGAATTAGGTAAGGAGGCTCAGAAGGGCACTCTCTACAGTGATAGTCAGAGTGCTATATTTCGCATCGGGAATCCAGCGATTTCGATCAGGAATCAAGCATATTCGGATCAAGTACAACTTTATACGAGTTATTGTTGGATGACGACGATTCTTCTGCGAGAAAATTTGTGGAAGCAAAACCTCGTCGACATGTTGACTAAAAGTGTTACTTCTTGAGAAGCGAAGTTGTGCTTCGACTTCGATTGGTCTTAGCGTGAAGACGAGGATTTTGAGTTGCGAGAGGTGGAGGATATCACATTTGAGGTAAAGGACGAGCATGGCTCGTGGACGATGCGATCGGTGTCCCGTCTCGAGTGGGAGATTTGTTGAGTAGGTGGAGCCCGGTCCACCTTCTGCCATGACAATTCTTCCTTATGGCAGGTAATCAAGAAATTAATTGCAAATTAATTTGTTTTTTTTTGTGAAGCATCGTCTGGATTCCTCTCCATATGTGGATCCCGCCTAAAGCTGCAGCAGAAGGAGTTAATTAATTAACTCCTTAATTATAGAAGGAATTAATCACCTCCTTGATTTGATGTGAAGGAGGGTCCCGCCACCTTGAATGCTAAAGAGAAAAAGGAAATATTTTCTCAGCTGAATCCCACCATTGCTATTGCAGGATTCATTAATTAAAAGCTTCCTTAAATAGGCCTTTTGACGTGGCTTTAAATTCATGCATCGCAAGCAGCCAAGTGGTTCTTTCTCCCTTCTAATCTACCTCGATTTGTAAGCTTACGGCTGGAATCAAAATTGCGATTTCTCTTTTGATTGAGGTCCTCTTTCTCGGTGTAGCTCTCGGACAAAGAGTGAGAGAGAGAAGGAGAAGAGAGAGAGAGAGAGTTCCTTCTTGTAAGTCGACTTGGTCGACGGTGTAATTCCTCAAACTAATAAAATCCTCTGCAGCTCCGTGGATGTAGGTGTGTCGTATCTTTCTGGTGTATTTTTCTCGTTCCAACATTCCCTTTATTGTCGCGTTTTCATAACAGAAACAAATCCGCAGTTATTATATCACAACTAAGTGAGTTAAATGGGATTTCTTTACTTTTGGATTTCATTTTTCTTTCCCTTATTGGGAATCAGGAAAACACCCTCAGGAAAAAAGCCTAACCTGCTTGAATCGGCGATCGCAACTCTCAGGAAAGCACCCTAACCTGCTTGCATCGGTGATCGCTACTCTTAGGAATAAAAACTTCTATTCTCAGGGCACGTTTAAGGATTGGATCTGCGGATGTATATGATGTTTTTCTTACGGTTTTTCAAGACAAGTCAAATTTTATGGATTCCATGATGTCTTCTTGGCTTAGGGCTTCATAGGTTTAGACTAGTAATTAGAGGTCCCTCTTATTCCTGACATACTCTTAGACGTTATGACTCTAGGAAGATATTGAAGATTTCGTTGTATGCAGAAAAGGTTGTGACAGGTAAATTTTAGTTTTGAATAGGATTCATTGTTTGTGTGTGAGTTTATGTGGGGTTAAGAGTCTATTCTATTTTACGTCATGATTATAACTTCTTTAGTTTTAGTGGTTCTAATTCTCTACATTCCCTCGGAATATATTTGGTTAAAGCCAAATCACATGTCCCAGGGCTTTTTGCTTTCTATCTTTTATTCTTTTTCGTATCACATTCACTTTAAGTCATTTAGTGCCTAGACTAATATTAGAGTATGCTTGGAGCCTCATGCCATGAATGACCCATAAGTAACTCTTGTTCTTTACAATATAATGTTATGGAAAATATTTAATCTAATGGTTGTATATTACGAAGATTAATATTATATAACTTAATTTGAGGAGATCTAATTTTATTACATTTTCTATATTATGTAGGTAGATATTAGGTAATTAGAGGAGATCAAATTATTTGAAATTTTAACATTAGAAATATTCTTAATTTGTATGTCATAATTCTCTCTTCATTATAGAAGAGATTAGAGCTGATTTTTGCGTGGAGTTGTAGATCTATTTCAACAGTTTTTTCCTCTCCTATTGCTAGTAGGATAACCACTCCGCATGAACGTAGGAGGATTTGTGTCGAATCACGTGAATTGCACCTTGTTTGATTATTTATTTTGTTGTGTGATTATGTTTTTCGCATTATTTTGAATATTAATTTGGTATCAAAGCAGATTGGTGCGATTCAAATAATAAGAGGCTATGATTTCAGCGATGTCATTGACATAAGGAAAAGATATCGGAGCAAGTTAGTTTACGAGATTTGATGAATTCATGGATAATACTATAATATTAGGTACTTCAACATCTACCATAATAGTGAAAAAGACATCAATTTATCAGATGGTTACACATCTCATCAAAATTGATGTAATGAGATTTGACGACAAATGAAACTTTGTTATGTGGAGATGTGGGGTTATGGATGTGTTGTGTTATTTGAATCTGGAGAAAGTTCTTGATAGCGATGAACGTCGTCAAAAAGAGACTACTTAAAGATGAATCAGAGTGCTTGTGGCTTGATACGAAATTATTTACCTCAGAAGATCAAATATGAGGTGATGATGGTGACTTCTGTAGGAAAATTGCTAAGAAGCTGGAGAAAAAATCTCTCAAAGAATATGGATAATTGTTTCATATGAAGCGTTGACTCTAGAAGTTTTAGATGAGATGTGTGGTTACTATTGATGAACACTTGAATAATTTTATAAAGTTTTTGTATTTTTGTCAGATCTATTAAATCTGAAAGAGGAGGTTAGAGTTAAAGACAAGGCACTACTTTTAATTCAATACTTCCCTATGAATGAGTTGATGACCACTTGAAAGAGGAAGAGGTCTTGAATTATGATGAGTTGACTATGATATTGTTAAATCATGAGTTCTGTCAAAGAGACAAGAAGTCTGCAAAGATGGAGTCGTTTAAGGTGTTTACACTCCAACATGACAAATCTGAGAAGAATAATTGGGTAAAGAATGGTGGCAGCGACGATATTTCTCAAAAGCAGGAGGTCTCGTGGAAGCAACCTTTAAAAAAAGTAGTGTGCTTTTACGTTTACAGACTATTCTTTGAAAGAAAGATTGTCCGAAGTTGAAGGTGAAAAGGAAGAGAGTTTCCTTTGTTGTGAAAGCTAATCTTTCTCTGGAGAGGTGTGACGAGAATAATTCAAATGTATCATTATCTGTAAATTCTCACAATTTATATATAGATAATTTATGTCGGATTCTAGACATAGGTGTTATCTATCATTTTTGTTCCCATCGGGAGTAGTTTAATAGAGGTGTAGTGACTATAGAAAACTATCAAGCTTGTCATACTATTAATGTAGAGAGCTTCTTTCTCAAGATTTATGACGGTATTGTGAAGGAGTTGAGTGATCTTAGACATGTTATGGTCATTAAGAAGAATTCACTATCAAGGGCTGCAAGATAGATATTGAGGCATGAGTTCTATGTTATGTTATGGAACACTAATTTTTATGAAGGTACTTCAACATCACAACTTTTACTATTTTTAGGATAGTATAGTGATTGGATTGTTGCTCATGATTTTCCTGATACCATTATATTGTGGCATATGCGGCTAACTCTTGTTGGAGAGGCTTCACTTTAGGCTTTGGTAAAATAAGAATTGATAAAAGGAGCGAGCACTTGCAAGCACAATTTCTATAAATATTTTGTTTGACTATAAGCACGAGCTTCTTTTGGTACTATCATTTATAATACAAAGGGTATTTTAGGGTATATTTACGTAGCTGTTTGGAGTCCAACGAAAATGAAATCATTTAGTAGATGGAGACCTTGTTTCTTTTATTGATGATTACTCCAATTATGGTTTGGTGTACACAATGAAGCGCAAAAATGATATGCTCGTGATTTTTATGAATTAGAAGAAGTTGATTGAGACTCATATTGATAAAAAGATCTAGTATATCATATCAGATAATGAGGTTGAATACACATTGGACGTAATCTTACAATAGTGCCAGAGAGTGGGGATAGAGTATCACTTTACTTTTCAAGAGAAACTGCAATGGAACGGTGCAGCGGAGTGAATGAGCTAGACTTTGATTTAGAAAGTTCAGTATATGTTATCCAATGTTATGTTATAGTCTATTGGGCCAATGCCATAGACTATGCTAGTCACTTTGTTGACCGTCTGTCTTCTATAGCTATTGGAAAGAAGATCCCAAAAGGAGATATTATTGGTGCATCATTCTAGATACTATAGGCACATTAAAGTGTTTGGGTGTGTGACTTATTGTCACAAGTAGAATGGTAAACTGTCCGCAAGCACAGAAAATGATCTTCATTGGCTTTTAGGCATAGAGTCAAGGGCTTCAAACTTTATGATCAAACAGGGAAGAAGATTGTCATTAACAGGATTATTGCATTTGATTGGGCAACACGTTGAAGCATTGAACCTTGAAGTATCTGGAGAGTTTTATTCAGACCACATATATGCAGCAGAAGTTGGAGTTTGATGCAACTCTATTTGTTTCATAAGTTCATTCACTCCTACTTAAATACTTTATTTAGTTGCATCTTTTAGAAGATACGTATAGATAGTGCTCTAGAGCAGATTGAAGAAATGTTGAGGATGATGTTTCTGCTCAGGAATCTATTACAAGAAGCAAGTTCAAACACTAGAATATACGAAAATTAGCTTGGTTGAGGAATCATATTATATTTGTACTTTCGGCTACAGAGGTTGAAATTACTTATCACTATAAAGAAGTGGCGAAGAGCCCAAACGGTCATCTTCGGAGAAGGTCAATAGATGAAGAGATGGAGTTTCTTTGGAATAATGCTACGTGGAGGTTGTTGAAGCTTTCTATATGAAGGAAACTCATTAAGTTTAAATGGGTGTTTACAAAGAAGGATTTCATGGAGCTCAGATACAATACATGACTAATAAGTTAGTGGCAAAAGACTTTGTGCAACGAGAAGGGATTGACTAAAACGCGATGTTCTCCTTAGTGGTCAAGCATCACTCGATCCATATTGTCTTAGCACTTATAACTCAACAGTCTGATTTTGGAGCAGCTTTATTGTGAAGACTGCGTTTCTAGTTAAGGAATTACTAGAGGAGATTTATATGTTACAGTCGTTGGTTATGGAACCAAAAAAGACTTGGTTTGCATAGTGGATAAGTTTGCATATGGGTTGAAATAGTCATAATGACAGTGATATACGAAGTTTGATAAGTTAATAATGGGATATGAACACGCGAGCCAATACGATCATTATGCATATTTTAAGAAGTTGGTTAATGATGAGTTCGTCTATTTGCTTCTATATATTGATGACATATTGATTACATTTGTCAGTCAGACCGAGATTGATATGAATATGCAACTATCCAAACATTTCGAGATGAAGGAGTTGGGTGAAGCTCGCAAAATTTTTGAAATGGAGATTCTCAAGGACAAGAGAGTTGAAAATATTTGGCTCTCACAATGAGCATATATTTGGAAGGTGCTGAAAAAGTTTGGGTTTGATGACTCAAGTAAGGCGTTGAGCTTATTCATTATAACTCACTTTCAATTAAGTTTAGGTCAGTATCTTAAAATGATCATGGGAATAAAGTTATGTGATCATTTTATTATATTAGTGCAGTTGACTGTCTGATGTATGTCATGGTTTGTACTATAACATATATTGCATAAGAGGTTGGAGTCGTGAGCAGGTTCATGAATGATCCGGGAAGGGGCATATTTTGAACAGTACTCTGAGGTATTTTAAGGGTACAATTGATGTCGGTTGGTGTTTAAAAGACAGTCATTTATTATTGGTTTATCTAGTGGTTACACTGATTCATACTATGCATATGATATGGATTTGTAGATCTACAACTGGCTATTTATTCATATTGATAGGAGGTCTAGTCAGTTGGAGATCATTTCCCCTCTCTACTTTTATTTTGTCTACCCCAACATTTCTGTTTCCGTGAGATCTAGTGCATACTTTCTCTAGGATAATACCATCCCCTCATGTCCACAAGCCACTTCAATCTTAAGAAATTATCTGAGCTGCCCAAGATCATTCACCTCAACTTTATTATCCAAAATTACTTCTAGTTTGGCAGTCTCTACAACATCATCACTGGCAACAATGATGTCATTAACATAATATACTTCATATTATCAAAAGAACACAATATAGCCTACATTGCTTTGCTGATATATTATCCCCATTATAGCCTTTTTAAACTTTTTAAACCAGTTTTGAGCAGACTGCTTCAAGCCATGCGTAACTTCCTAAGCCTACCCACCTTGCCCAGTGTCTGGACTATACCAAATCTTGGCGATATCTCCATCTATACCTTCTCCAGTAACTCACCATGAAGAAATACATTTTTCACATCCAAGTTAGTGTAACTTCCACCCACCTTTTACTACCACAGAAACTGGTTTCCTCACCGTGCTCATTTTTGCTACTGGTGCAAATGTTTCATCATAGTCAATGCTATATATATTACTGTACTTGTTTGCCACCAGTCGTGTTTTGTATCGCTCCATATTCCTTTCTAGAGTTTTCTTTAGTATGAAGATCCACTTGCAACCAACTGCCTTTTTCCCACTAATAGTGACACTATTTCCAATGTTCGATTTTTATCGAGAACTCCTCTTCATGCATAGCCGCTTTTCACTTGGATCCTCTTTAGCAACTTGCCAACACTCGAGTATAGAGACAATGTCCAAAAGTGCAATAAAAGCTCCATGTAAATGTGATATGTTAGAATATGAAACAAAGTCAATAATGTCATGTGCCAGGAGGATGTTCTGCATTGTTGCGCAAGGTCCTTCTTAAAGTTGGGAGTTAGGAGAAGGAAGATGAATCATATTATCTTGGAGTTCTGAGTAGGAGGTGGATGGTGTTGGTATCTCAAGAGTTGAGGAAGGTCAGGAAAAGTGACTAGCTGACACAAGTGACATTGTAGACACCGTTCTCTCAATTTGCTTCCATCTTTGTGTATACACCCTTACTTCACATTCAACCTGAATCCCACCACCTCTGGGTTCACTCCTCATTTTTTGGTTTCTTAACTGATTCATCCCACATCATAAGACAAGACATTGTTCCCACGTGTACCATTCACTCACCATTGCTACTCACTCCCTTTACCTCATATCCTCAGTATCTGGCGAATCTTCGAAAGGTAAGGTCTCCACATATAATTTGGTTCAAATGACATATCCATTCTCACAAACACCTTTCTCGATTGGGTTTCAACAACCATATCTATTATAGGTAGCAGAATAACCTACGAACATACATTTCATATCTCTAGGACCCAACTTCTCTAATAATACTTCGATCAGTGTTCTGAAATGGTCTGAGGAACACAGTTCTGTCCTAGCGGGTTACTGCTTGAACAATATCTTTCTGGAATATGATAGATGAGATATTGAAGAAAGAACATTTGAGTGGTATGGCTAATCCTATGAAACGATATCTTGCGACAAAATAGAAGCAATGGTGATAACACATTTTAAGAACATGAAGTTCGAATTTCGGTTGTATTATTAGCTATTAAATCGTAGTGGTTGGGAATGGAATGTTGAGTTGCATGTCCCAATCACGACTGATGAAACATGAGATGAGATTATTTTGGTGTGTATTTGTCCGTCAAATATTATCTTTTAAAATTATTATAGGTTTAATAATATTAATTACAACATTCATTGCCGGAAAATCTCAAAATGGCTAAATTTTGTCGTTACCCTTTCCCTCATTATGACGTATTTGGGAAGCTCTATGCAGAAAACATTGCAGTTGGTACTGTTGCTCGAGGTCCATGTAAGCCCACTGCTAATTATTTTGTGGTTCGGGAGAAAATTGCAGAGGAAGTTGTTGATGAATTATTATCTTCCTACGATCTAACTTTTACGGCCGATGTAGGAGCAAATGAGACATTTTCAGCTATGAAATTCAATGTTAAACTAGAAATGGAACAAACATTGCCACGAAAGTGCAGAGAAAAATGTTCCGGGGAGAAAGTGTAGACCATGTCACAATAAAGTTAAATACGCCCTGACAAGTCCACGATGAAAACTTTACTAGAGAAACGGGTGCAAATGTTTTAAAAATAAAGGAGTTATTAGATCATCATTGCCCATACACGACGTCTGAATACTTGGCAAAGCTTGGAAGTTTTGAGAATATATCAATAGAAGCTATTATTGCCATGCAAGAGGCACTGATGGGAAAACTGAAAAATAAAGTAATATTAATGACTTGAGACGGAGTATTTTTACATTTGTGGATCGAGTATGTGCTTAGTTGTCACCAACGTTTACGCATGTCCAGCCTGGCTATAGTAGTTTAAATTAATTCCTTACAACGTCATTTGAATTATTATCTTTTATTTCTTTCATTATTTATTTAGTTCGGAGTTATGTTATACTTGTTTTTCCTGCTTCATAGAGTTCTTTCATAGAGTTCTTTCCAGTAGCCTTTGTGCAGCTCAGATACTTATTGGTTAGTCAAAGACTATTAAGTGACAAAAAATACAATTGCAACTGAGCAACTTGGGATCTTTCAAAGGAGAGTTACGCATGTGCAGAGTTACAATTCCAGCACTCCCTAGAGACAGTCAACAGATATTTTAATAATGTATTAAATGCAATAAGATCATTAGCAGAAGAGTTTATTAGGTTGTCACCTGTCGAGGTAGAATTTCATCTTTTTTTAAGGAATAACCCACAATTTTATCCGTTTTTTAAATATGCCATAAGTGTTATAGTTGACATGCATATTCCGACAGTTATTAACAGAGCTTTGCATAATAGGTACCGAAATAAGAAGGGTTTTACATCACAAAACGTGATGGAAGCAGTCTCATTTGATCGACAATTTCTGTTTGTAGGTTCTGGTTGGGAGGGCTCCGCAAAAGATATGAGAGTATTGTGTTGGGCAATGGAGGAGGGAGACTTCGGAGTACCATAAGATAAATTTTGTTTGGTAGATTCCGAATATGCAAATACTGATAAAATCATGATGCCCTTTAGAGGATACCACTTACTAAGATGGAACATGATACTCAATACAATGAGGTGGAAAGCAATGATGAAAATTTTGACTTTCATGCAACTGTTGGTGAAAAACTTCAAGGGGAAACTATAAGACATGCAATTGCTAGCAACATTTGGGAAGCACATGTAAGACTCGATATTAAGTAAAATAGATTTGTTTCTCCTATAACTGAAATATTTACGCATACTTAATTTTATTTTTTATTTTTCACAGGTCATGGGACGAAAACATCGATCTGCTCCATAAGGATAATCTTATCCTTTATTTTATGGAGTCGAAGTATACTATTTTGCTTCATTGAAGACTAACATCGCGGCTATCCTCATTGTTGCGGATTTGCTACATTTTAATAATTAGTTTTGTAGCGCTCTTCATGCAATTGAGATACTATAAATTTTTTTCTCATTATTACGTTATCCAAATTGTGGATAGTTTATTGTCGACGATCTCTAAATTTGTTCAAAATGGTGATCTTAGTACAAATGCAAGAATTTCTATTTGTCTGTAAGTACCAATCTCTTGAACTTGGCTTTGTTGAAGTTTTCAAGGCACTTTAGTTTCTTTCTTTTATTTGGGAAGATTGTTGTTGGATCTTATATATAAAATCCTTGTTGGATATTTTGTTGCTTATTTTTTCTGGAGAGAGATGAGTCTCACTTTTGTGACTTTGCAGCATGGCATTATTCATTGTTTCTCAAGGAGAACAACTATTTATTAGGTGCATGGATCATTGGACTTTTGAGTTGATGAGTTGATGGGCTTCATCTTTGTATGCATTTTGGATGATGAAGTCGCACTTCTGCATTCTTCATGTTACTCCAATTTAGATGCATGACTACATTTTTTCAAGTATATTAGAGTTATTCAATGAAGTAATCCCGAATCCTTTAACTCTGGCACTCATGCTTCCTTCTTTGGTGCTTCATGTAGATCCTATAAATTGAACTCAGTTAAGAATACATTTTTTCCTGATGTTTTGTGTTTGGTTGAAGTAATAAAAAAATTGTTAGAGGACGGGGTGATCACATCCAAGGTGTGCTTTTAAATGCCAATTTTTCTCTTAAGAGAGATGGATAAAGGCCATTGTCTCGTGAACATTCTAGTTCTACTGGGGATTTGTAAATAAAGAATTTTTTTTTATGTCAACCTGACTGTTCGGTAGTCCCACTTTAATATTCCTGGTACTATTAGTGAATTTTACGATGCAATTGAATATGACCTGTCTTCTATTAAGAGCCTATTCTTGAATCATCTTTTACGTTTTAAGTACTGAACATGAACTTAATAGCTGCTAATTCTTTGAAGGGGCAATTGCATGCATAGCCAAATTTGATTTTTTTATGCCTCGTGATTACTGAATCACTGCTTTTGGTTTAATTGTATTCTTACACTAAATCCTGCTGAATCCTATTAATGCTGTAAAACAGTTTCTCAAGATCTATCATGTTTTACCTGCTAAAATACCAAACAATCTTCAGAATTTAGCCACCGCAGAATTTGATAAAATCCTGATTTTCAGGATTTACTAAATCCTACTTGAAGTAAATCCTAGTTGCAGCCAAACAGCCCCAAAATGTGTGGCTTATTTTCCTATTTGTAGACAGGTTAAGTTGTTTAAAGGAAAACTTATATTTTGGTTATAAAATAAAATTACATCAATTTTCATGGTAATTAGGCCGAAGTAGTACATATATATGCTTTACAATTACGGTAAAACCTCATAAATCTTCCATTGACGTGAAGGTGGCTTCACTGTCTTGCTCAACTTCATGAAGTATATGTTGTTGGGATGCTTTCACCTAGTTAGCCTTAAGGCCAAGTTTTCTAGTTAATTTGGGAACTCTCGTGCTTAGGGTGACGTCTCTTAGTGTGCCTTGAGTTTGGGTTCACCTAGTCGGATGACTTAATTGCAATAACAAATTTGTCTTATATATGTCAGATTTATCCTGGCTGCTTTAATGCGATGAATACTATTAGCAAGCGGATTAGCTTTGAACTTGATTCGTCTTAACGCCGCCCAGGTGGTTGTACAATGGTAATATTGGTTTTGTAAATATAAATATTTTTACAGACAAGACATTTATGATATGGTCTATTTATGAATACTTATTTATATTCTTTGGAATCATGCAAATTTTGGATGAATCGGACTAAAACTGCTGCATTACTATGGCACGAACTTTGAACAAAGATATATTGGATATTTGAATGCACGCAATGATTAAAAAATTATGATAAATAGGTTGGTAGATCAAACATAATATTTTCTTTTGGTGTATGCCCTTTCAAAGCTTCTTGGACATTCTCTCTCCTTATAGTTAGGGACGTAAAGGGTCGAGCCAGAGCGAGCTCAGGATTGGCCCTTGCAATTCGTTTGAAATTAATTCTGTTTGAAATTGGCTCATATTTAAAATTATTCAATGGAACAGAGTGTTCGTGTTTGATTCAATTAACACATTCTTGTTTGAGTTGTGATTGTTCACAATTGACTCATTTAAATTAATTAGATTGGAACCTGCACAATTTCTATACAATAAAAGACATAAAACCAAAATACTATATTAGTTATGAAGATTTAAATTTAGATATAAATATATATAATTTCTTTGTCTCAAGCTAAAACAAGCTGAAGACGATCAAACGAAAGGTTTTTTTGTTAGGCTTGCTTACGCAACGAAGCCATTATAAAGTGTATGAATTACAATTCAGTCAAGTAGGGTATGGTGTGAGCACTTGCTAAGTAGTTTCTTAAATCTTTCTCAAGATTTATAGATTGATTCTCCATCTAACTCAACAAATGAGGTGATGCCATTCCTAAATTGTCATTTTTAACGGAGGAAAGTATTTGATTGAGAATTATTGGGTTATGTCGTTCTATTTTGTAATTGATTATGGTGCTAGGGATTTTAGCCACATCTTGGCTTTGTCTCTACATGAGAAAGGGAATAGCTTTAGTCTAATGGCATTTTTACAGACACTGTTATACCTGAAAGTGGCATACAATTCAAGGAAGCTAGCTAAGTATAGGTTAAGATCTTCTATAGTTGATCCCCAAAACTAGTTGTTTTTCACTGTTTGAATGATAGTAGGATTCAGTTCAAAAGAGGTGGACTCAATAATTCACCCTAAGTGATCTTGGCATGAAATTGAACATGGGTATTTTATTCCCTTTTTGAGGTAATTTTGTTATTTCTCCTACTCTCCTTTTTAGTATTTAAAGTTTTCTAATTTTGTTAACTATTGTTTCAAGTTCACAATCGTACGATACTAATTGTAATAATCTAGTCTTACACACACACAAGACTAACTAGCACCCTAAATTAACAGATTAAATAAATCATAATAAATTATATAATCAAAATGAAAAGTTAAGCAGTTATACCAAGTGAAATCGCGAAGGAGTCTCAACAAACAAATTCACAATCATAAAAATTTAGCAAAATTGGAATACTAGTAAAATAACACAACCAATAAAAATACGACTAAAGATTCTTCTTTGATTTCTAACACACAAAATAGGAAACAAACATGATAAAAATATGAGAACAACTTTAAGTCTAAATTTTCAAGAGTTCAATTAAATTTCTCCTAAATTAAAAATTCAATATCATTCTCCAACAACGATGTAAAAAACTTGATTCGCCTAAAATGCTATGCAGCTTCCACGCAGGAGTATGAGTTGATCAAGTAGTATATATATGTTGGAATCTGTGTATCCTATGAAGAACGAGTTAACTTCCCAAATCAATAAAATTTCTAGTCTACTGAATGTACATGTAGAATGAAATGTTTGAGTATTCGTAAATTTTTGTAAGTTGACAAATCTAATTGTGCAAAATCGAAATCCTAAAAGATTTAGGTGAGAAGTTCTATCAAATGATGATTTCTCCTCTGATTTGGATTCAAGAAACCTCGAGTTAACTATGCGAAAATTTTAAAAAATTTGATTAGGAGCAAATTTCCCTCTTAGTCCCTCACATTGGCCAAAGGAAGTTTGGAAATTTGAATCAAAGTTTATATCTCTATATCATACAAAATGTTTCAGGATTTTGTATTTCCCTTCATGATTGTACTACCTATAAGCAATATTACTATTATCCTAAGTTAATGTATGTTAACTTAATTTTTTCACTATTTTTCTTTCTGAAATTCAAAGTTCACGATAAATTTCAATAAAATAACTAACCAAGTTGAGTGTAAATGACACATAAAAGGTTAACACAATACCACAAGCAAATTCAAATAAGTCACATCAACAAAAGTTAAGTATAGGACTTCTATTCACCAAATCAAAGGAGAAAAAGTGAATTAGTTACTTTACATATTTGAAACAATAAATTTCATATTTTATTAATCAAAGCAAAATAGAGTACAAGAGGTAGCAAGAAAACGCTAGAAAAAGTACACCCTTGAAGTGTCACTCTAGGTCTCCACTCCTTCCACAAGAATAATGAAAAACACCATAAATTACAACAATATTCTCTTAAAATCTGCTTGCAATTTTTCTCACACTCACCCTCACAATCCTCTCCGACTCTCCCACTCAGTCTCATAGAACTTTTCCATCTTTGCACACCATCTAGAGGGCCTCCACTTTTCGTATCACACCCTTCTAAGTCTACACTTGGGAAATGACATGACATGAGGTGTCGAACTATAATCTCACTCCTACTACCAAAAAAATCATGGGAAAAAATGGCATAAAAATAACATAGAGATATCATGCATATTTGATACATATCAGTCTTCTTGTATAATGATGATTTCTCGATCGTCAAGGAATTTTTCTCTGTGTGGTATGATGAGACGGTACTTTGAAGCTCTTCAGTAAAGATCATCCGATAATAGCATTATATGTTGCAACTGAGTTAACCACGATGAGTTTGACTAAGAAATTAAATTGTATTTTGCCATCTCCCAAGGTGAAGGGTAGTGCAAGGAATCCTAAGGTTTCTTTCATTTACTTAGGGAAACCATATAAGGTTTGGACATAGGCATAAGTCACCCAGCTTTGAGGCCCATTTTATTAAATATTTATTTGCACAATATGTCAGCGGAACTATTGGTGTCAACTAGAATACTCCTTATTTTGAAATTTATGATGACGGCTATAATGAAGATCACATTGTTGTCGGGGTTGCTCTTATGAAGCAGAGCTTCATAGATAAATGTGATGGGTGGCTGATGAGTGACATGTCGGAGGATTAAGGCAGCCAAGTATGGATCACTTGAATAAAGTTATTTTTGTCTTATCCATAAGTAGACTTCAACCTCATGTCCTCCAAGGATAGAAGGGACAACTCTTGCGATATGGATTCCCATAATCTTAGGCTGACCCACCTTGCCCTTCTCTTAATAGAGCCTTACCTGGTTGTTGATTAAGCACTCTAGATGCATTTAATTCCTTCAGCTATTTCACTAACTCCTCCAGAAGGGACAGAAGGTGTCCGCATTCATCTATGTCATGCACATCATCTTGAAGGTAGGCACAACACACACACACACACACACACACACACACACACACACACACATATATATATATATATATATTTCAATCATAGGTATATCCCTTGACCTTCATGGAGACTCACTTCCAATAATGATCTTTATTTTGGATAGCCTAAACAATTTCCTCCATTGAGACTCTTAGTAGAACTGATTGAAGGGTGTGATGCATCGGTGACAGTTGTATTTATGTATAATGATCTACTCGCCAACCTTGATATTGCATTTTCACTTGATTTTGTAGTGTTTTCATTTAAGGGGTGTACGTCTCCTTGTAAGATTGGGAGCAGTTATATTTGTATCAAGGACATATTGATGGTTATGACAAGTGGTTAGATTTTCAATCACTACAACGAGAACTTCTTTTCATTAAATATGGTTGTGATACTTTAGATCTCCAGTAAATTACTAGGTTTTACTCTTTTAATGAGATATAATCGTTAGCAGGTTCCAATAGCTCCACCAATATTTTGGTTGTTGGAGCCCCAAGGCATACCGAAAATGGCCTTCTCTCGGCCCTTGAGTGACGGTCGTATGTGTGATTATGGAATTAGGTTATAAATGCATGCAACAATTCTTCTTGCTCCTACCACAACTGTAATAGTGCTTAAGAATTTTTAAGACTTTTATGGACTACTAAATTGTGTCATGATAATCCGTTTTGAATGAAGTGAATGACCCGGATGGTAGGCAATTGGACCACCAGAGTGCAGAATCCTTAAGGTTCATAGAAGAGTCGACATTTCAGGGTGTAGTTCATCTTTAGTAAGCACACAGTTGACTCAAAGGGGCTGACTTGTTGACCAAATCGGTCTTCCCTCAATACAATTCCAGAGTTTGGATCTTGAATCATTTAGGTGCTTTAGCTTTATAGATTCTTTAAGAGAAAGTAATATCTAGACCTAACCATCATTCATTCATGCACCACTTTCTATTTTGGATCTTAAGGTGCAGATCTAACACTGTTTGGATGACAAGTCTCATCACTCATGCTTAGCAATGAGGAGGGTGCCTTCCTACATTTCGGCGAGATCTATGATGTACGGGTCCCATCAGCTGGGGTACCAAATTTTCTCCCTACTTAAGTGTCTCCCTAGTCATCTCCCTCATATGATCCATAAGTTTGGATCTATTGGGTCACAAAAGCTCTAGTGCGCTCTATATTTCCTAGGCTCTCTTATTTTCTTTATTCCTCTTGTGTTGTCCCTCTTCTCATTTGTAGCATGATTCCATGCTTGCCGCACCTTTCAAGATGTTGAACCCAAATTTATTCTCGAATCACGCCCAAGGGATAAAATGCATGATAAAAAATAAGAGCCTCTCTAAGAGAAGGAAAAAAATAATCTCAATGAATTGATAAAGATTCCTTAGTGGAGGTAAAAAATAGAGAATCCCCCATTTTTTCTATACAACTATTCCTATTTATATGAATTAAACCTTTTGAAAAGACATGCCATAATTCAAAATAGAAAATTCCTCTAAGAGATCCTGGGAGAGACCCTATATAATTTAACTTCATATGCTTACATATAATAGTAAGACCTGAGAAATGATATCTTTGTGGGGTGTTGGGTTCCCCTTTCTATCTCCATCTAAAGTGTGATTATATACTCTTTGAGTCATTCACCCCTAGCTTTGAGTAACCTGCCTATGATCTTTTCGCCTTGAACCATGTGATATTAGATGTCGGCCTCTAGTCAGCCAAATCATTTAACATTGCATTATGTTGGCTATCTGGTAAGTGAAACTCACATCAATCATGCATATTTTGGTCGTATTTGCTTGCCTTTGCTTTGCCCTAGCCTCAGATGCTAGTGACTCACCACGCTTTCTTAGCTCATAAATGTCAGGATATCATCCTTTGTGTTTGCTTGTGGTGACCCTAAGATGCTTGAAGATGTCATCTGGTCACCCTCCTTTATTTGATCAGAGTCACTGGTTTCATGATTGTATGAGATGCTCACTTTTTCTTATGTACAGTTTCATGTATTAAATACAAAATTATAAAAAGAGTTCTCCCAAACTATCAACCATCAATAAAATTATGACTCCCTCCATAGTATTAATAATTTTATTATCAATGAATAATATTATGATGAACAAAATTAGATCAAATAAGAAATAACAACTGAATGCACATACCATATTTGATTCACCAGATGATGGAAAATGTTTCTAAAACTATTGCGCAAAATATTGTTTCATTTATTATAAAGGTTGCATATCCTTTTCTAGAGTGGCAACACACGTAAAGCTACTACCTTAATTATTAAACCTATAGTGGTGATGCTATGAGAAAAGTATTGAGTTTGAGTGACTTTGAACCCTTTGTGCATGCCCTTCTAGGTGTTTAGATCCATGACTACCAAAAGTACATTCTTATTTCCCTTTACAAGAACATCCTCTAGAGTTTGGCCTTTAACAACTAGTTTTGCACTAGCTTGCCTCTAAATCACAAAGAAATGAAGTTAATGTTCAAGATAGTAATTTCATTTGCATTATAAGTAAACCAAGTTATCATTATTCATCTCTATTTTGTGTCCTCATAGAACCATATACCGTATTCATGCATCCTAATGACATGCTAAAACTTACCGTCAAGTAAATAGGTCGTACAACACAAGTATACGTGCAAGTAATATGTTATTTAAGGGTCTGGGTATCGATCCCACGAAAAAAAGGTTTAATAATTATTTTCACAAAAAAATTCTAGCTTATTAATCTTGTGAACCTAGCTAGGTGTAATTGCAAAATGGGAGCAGAAAACAGAAAAGCAGATAAAATCTTGAAAGTTCTTCAAGGGTGATGAGGCTCATGTCTCTGAGATTCGGGGGATTGTGGTGGATTGTGGTGTTAGTAATTGTTTTCCTACGTGATAGTTATCAACCAAGGATAACAAGTGCTTCTTATGCCTATGTCTAGGTCAAAAGAAGACTATGATCCATGAAGTTGAGGCTCCCTCAATCTCGATGACATTCCACAGTAATTTTCCAATCCCCACAAAATTTTATGAAATCCTACTGAATATATCTATCATCTCAGAGTTCTGTGGTTAACCATTTTGTTTCCACTATGCAAGAGTTAGAGGTTATAGCTTCACAAAAGATTTTAACATCCTAGTTCGCCATACTAGGAGGAAATGAAATTCAGAGTTTAACCAACAACATAAGTCATGAAAGCATAAAAAGCACTAAAAGGAAAATATCTCAAAAAATCACGATAAAAACTACATCCCCTACATCACATAGACACGAAAAAGACTTTACACACAAATTGTTGAGAAAACCATAGACAAGAAATCCATGCATATCAAAAGAATGTTTAATTTTGAATAAAGGCAAGTCCTCTCTGTAAGAGCAACACCTCTCTAATACAAACTCTCTCAAACTCACAAGAACTCAAAGTGGAATACCCAACCCTTTATGGTTTCAAATCAAGGAGAGGAAGAAAACTTAAGAGAAGCACTCAAAATCTCTCCTATTCTCTACCTCTAACTATCCTAGATCACTTTAATTTTCCAGAAAGCCCTTGGCATCATTCTTATATATGAATCCATAAATTTAGCAAGAAAATTTCTTTCCAAAATGATTTCTCATTTTGCCGAATGATGACATCTAGCTTCTAAAGCAAGCGTTGTGGTCACACCCAATTCTATCATGGTCACGTTGCCTCACTGTGAATTTGGCATGGTCACATTGCATCCTGATCTAATCACACCACTGCTTTCAATCACAGGGTGTGGTCACGCCGCTTCCAAGCACGGTCACACTGCTTTAGGCCACTTTTGCATTAATTTTTCTCATTCCAAAATGCTCGTATTCAACATCAATAATCTACACAATATGAAGACAAAGCCTTTCTCATGCGTAAATCTGTGATAAATCAGTAAAATTAATAGGTAAATGCATGATATAATGTGGGTGAATTCACATAATATTGTTGCATGCCAATACCTCCGAACTTACACCATTACTTGTCCTCATGTAATTTCATAGCTCAACTATGGTCCCATGAGAATTATAATTACTCCTGTAGGATTCTAACTATTCAAATTATTCATCTAAGTGAATTAAAAGTGTTTAAATGTTATTTTAGGATCAATTTTCTTTAATTATTAATAACTCAACCTTTTCTTTAATTCATTTTGTTCTGTCCTTATGAAATCTCATAGATTTTTAAATTTATTTTACTTAAATATATTTCACTAACTTCAAATGTCTTTAAATTCAGAGGATTTAGTCAACTTAATATTTCTTAACTTTAATCCTCTGAGGATAGCTTTAAGTGGTTTCATTAAAAATTCATGAAGAACTTTATCACTTAGTTCCACTAAACACCATTCTAGTTCCCTATTTTCTTGAATTTTGTTGTGTCAACCTCAAACTTTCTCTTATCGTCTTTTACTTTTTTTACTTTTTCTTCATTTATTTTCTTTCTCTTTTTCTTTTTCTTTTTCTCATGAGAAATATTATATCTAGTGGACAATACTTTTATTTTCTAATCTTACATATTATGACGGGTAGTGTTCTTTAAGCAATATCTGTCAACGATAACAGTTTAATGTCACACCTTTAGGTTATTTTTTCAATTAAAAATCTAGTTAACATTAAATTGGATAAAATAAATTAATAAAGACGTAAAGACATCTTTGGTTTTCCACTTAATATTGCTATTACACCATTTTAAGTATCCTAAGATTTCATTAGGTACAGTTTGAAGTTTTTTAGTATTGAAATCGTCTTATTGAAACATTAAGGTTAATCTTTCATAAATAATATTTTTCCTCTTTTAAAAAGAACTTTTAATAAACATGTTTAATTAATCAGAACTCCTAGCAAGAGTTATTATATTCACATTTTTAGTTTTTTATAGCGTATGTTAATGAGAAGAATGAATTAATCACTACCAGAAATGTTACTGGGTGGCGCATAAGTATTGCTTATTGTATATTAAATGTTGCCACTATGAAAGATCACTTTCCTCTACCTTTTTTGGATAATATGTTGGATAGATTAGCTGGTCATCCATACTTTTTCTTCTTAGATGGATATTCGGGATATCATCAAATACCAATAGCTCCAAATGATCAAGATAAAACAACATTCACAAGTCCTTATTAGACTTTTGTTTTTCAATGACTGTCCTTTGGGTTATGTAATGCACCAACAATATTTCAACAACTGTATGATTTTAATTTTTAGCGACCTAATTGAGAAAGAAATAAATGTTTTCATGGAGATTTATCAGTGTTTGGCACTACATTTGATTCATGCTTGGATCATCTCTCAAAGGTGCTTAAACGTGGTGAAGAGACAAATCTTGTTCTTAATTGGAAGAAATGTCAATTTATGATCTCTGAAGAAATTATTTTAGGGCATAAAATATCTGAGAAAGGGATGTAAGTGACCCAGCTAAAGTGCAAGTAATTGAAAAACTACCACCACCCACTAATGTGAGGGGAAATCAAAATTTTCTTGGATATGTTGGATTTTACAGATGATGTATAAAAGATTTCTCTAAAATTGATAAACCTCTATGCCGTCTCTTAGAAGAATACAACTTATTTAATTTTGACCAAGTTTTTAAAGCTTTTAACACTTTGAAAGAGAAATTATTCACTGCTCATATTATTATTTCACCTGATTGGAGAAAACCAATTGAATTAATGTGCGATACAAGTGGTTATGCTATTAGAGTAGTTTTAGTACAGCGACATGGTAAATTCTTTAAGGCTATATATTATGCTAGTAAGAGTCTAAATAAAACTCAAATAATTACACCACTTCTGAAAAAGAGCTTTTAGTAATAGTATTTGATTTTAATAAATTTAGATTTTATCTGATTGGAACTAACTGTATAGTTCATACTGATCATTCGGCTATTTAATATCTCATGACTAAGAAGAACACTAAGCCTTGATTAATCAGATGGATCCTTTTAGTGTAAGAATTTGATATTGAAGTAGTAGATCAAAAAGAATATGAAAATCAGATTATAGATAATTTATCAAGACTTATTCATGAAAATTCTTGTGATTATTATGAAGATATTAATGACAATTTTCCAGATGAACTGTTAATGAATGACCTATTATGTGTTACGCTGACATAGTTAACTGTATTGTTAGCAATGTTATACCCTATGGTCTGTCAGACCATCAAAGAAATAAATTTTTACATGAAGTTAGATATTAATTTTGAGATGAACCATATTTTTATAGGAAATGCAAGGATCATGTGATAAGAAGGTGTGTACCCATAGAAGGAACCTATAAAATTATTCGAAAGTGTCACGATTCTGAATGTAAAGGGCATTTTGGAGTTTATTGAACTGCTTTTAAGATTTTACAATCTGAATTTTACTGACCTATTCTATTTAAGCATGTTAATATATATCAAGTAATGTGATCGATATCTATAAGTGGGTAATATTTTGAAGCGTGATAAAGTGCCCATGATTTTCACTTTAGAGATTAAAATATTTTATGTTTGGGGTTTAGATTTTATGGGACCATTCATACCTTTGTTTGGTAATATATGCATCTTAATAGCTGTGGATTATGTTTAAAAATGGATTGAGGCAGTGGCTCTATCGAAATGTGATGCTAAAAGTGTTGCTAAATTTTTAAAGAAAAATATCATTAGCAGATTTGGGATGCCTTGGGTGATCATTAGTGATAGAGGGAGTCACTTTATTAATAGAAAAATTGACACATTAATTTCTAAATATGGAATTACATTAGTTTGTCATAGCATACCACCCTCAAACTAGTGGTCTAGCAAAAGTGTACAATCAAGAGATTAAAAAGATCTTAGAAAAAACGGTCAAACATAATAGGAAAGATTGGTCTATAAATCTATGACGCATTATGAGCCTCCAGAACTGCATATAAGACATCAATAGGTATGTGACCATATAGGCTTATTTTTGGAAAAACATGTCACTTACTAGTAGAATTAGAACATGAAGCTTATTGGGCGATAAAAGAATTTAATTACAATATGATAGAAGCTGATGAGAAGATATTACTATAGTTAAATGAACTTGAGGAAATTATGCAAGAATCTTATGAAAATGTCAGCATCTATACAGAGAAAATGAAAAAGGGGCATGATCGAAAGATTCTTAGGAAAGATTTTGAGCTTGGACAGGAGGTTTTATTATTTAATTCTTGATTAAAATTATTTCCCGGAAAACTTAAGTCCATGTGGTCAGGAACATTTACTATAATAAATGTTTATCCTTTCGGAGCTATCGATATAAAAATCCTAAAAGTGGTTGAGAATTTAGGATAAATGGACAAAGACATATCTATTCAGTAGGGGAACGACCACTTTTGAATGAGATTTTGATGCTAGATTATTCCAATTGATATCTGAATTCTGTAGGCTGAGGACGTTAAACTAGGCATTTTTTTTGGAGGCAACCCATTATGTGTGGTGTGATTGTGTTTTCTATGTTGTTTAATGGTTTGCTAGGATTTGAATATTTTGTATTTATTTGAATTTGTGTGTGATGTGAGATAATGAATCATGTTATCCTCTACACCTTAGTTTTTATCTGAGCATAGGTCTATCCGAAGTCATGCTGAATTTAATTTTAAGACGGGTCCATCTCAATTATGTTACTTTCATTATCTGACCTTGTTTCCATTAAGTAAGTTTCCAAAAACTTGCTTGGTGAGTAACATGAGGATGACCTTAAACTATCCATATTCATTTAGAGTATGCATACATTAGGGGAGAGGTGGTACCAGAAGTTGGCAAAACAAGAGCCAATATAAATGGGGTAATCTTGTTAAATGGGTCAGCCCTACAAAAGTTTTGGAATGCACCCAATACATCAGTGTAGTGATTTCATTAGAAATTTGAAGAAAGGTTGGAAGATGTGATGAGAAGATTGATGAGATAACCTCATTTATTACCTATCTAGGATTTAGTGTTTGGGCTTAACTTGTGTGAATTAATACGTTTAGGGAGGAGTAATTATTACTAATTTAATGATTAGAATCAAATTCAGGGGCTTACGCACTAAAGCTGAAAGCCCTAACCAATAGGGCATTCAATTAAACTAGCGTTTAAGCGCTAGTTACTGGGCACCATGGCCCCAAACATAAGAAATTTGGTAAAGGAGCGAGGCCATGGTGCCACAATTGGAACGCCTAGGCGTCGCTCCTGCCTGGGGTATAAATCGCCATAAACTGTCCTAGTTTAGGTCATTTTTAGAACTTTCTCCTTACCGACTCTACTTCAGCATTGAGGGCAACAACTAGGGTTTTCCCAAACTATGGATTGGAGCTAGATTCATGGATTTTTTGGGGTATATATCACTTCTTTGAGATAAAATCCGCCTCCCAAGCTTTGTTCTTCTTCAGCTGACAATTTTTTGAGATTTTAAAAATTTGGAGATTTTTGGGGAAACTTTTATTGAGCCCATAACTTGCATATTTTTTGCATTCAATTTCTACCTCATTCTTGAGTTTTACCATCATCCTTTCATTATCATGGCCCCCAAAACCAAAATCAAACCCATTCCTAAATTTAACTCCAAGAAATTTGCAAACACCAAAACTCAGGAGCACCACAACGATTAGTTGAGCTCCAAGAAATTAATTGCTGTGAGAGGGTTTATTAGCCCTGGAGGATCCGTAGAAATCATGATCATGAGCCAAAAGTGGGAAACATTATGCTACAAAGCTAGTGTAGCAGTGGTTCCTATTTTTCAGGAGTTTTATGCTAACCAACTGGAGAATAATATTGGGTTGGTTTTTGCAGGGGAAAGTAAATTGATATCTCTATTACTCGCATTAATTATTTATTTTCTTGGTAGAATGAACCTAAGAATTACCATTCTTCTTTTGTTCCTTTTGATTCCCAACTTGATGAAATTATAAAATTCCTAACTAGTGGGAAGTGGACTTGGAAGGTGAGGAATGATCATATAGTCAATTTCTCCTCCTCAAAACTCAATGCACCTTGTAAAGCTTGGCATTACTTTATTTCTGTCTAGATCCTACCCTCTAATAACTTGAGAGAGCTGCCTTGAACTATTGCATTCAAACAATGAAATCCATTGATATTGAGGCTGTGATTCATCATTACTTCTTTAAAACTCACAGGGGGATCCACTTTATGAATATGCCACCCTTCTACTATCTTGGCCCTGTGTTAGCTAGCTGATGTTCCTTTTGAGAGTTGAGAGGAGTTACTTCATCTATTAAAGCTCATTTCCAGGTCAAATATAATGTTATATGATAAACATGTTATTTTTAGGACTAAAGAAAGTTTTCCCAGGAATTGCTTCACAACCCGTTACTTCTTATTCTTCAACTTGACTTTCGTCCAACCTTGCTTTTATGTCAGCCAAAATGAAGGTTATAGAATACGATTACTCTGCCACTCAGACTACAGCTTATGACCTAGCTAATGACATGGTGCATATTGATTGACAAAACAACTGCCAATCTGATTATTTTGCCAGTGCTTATGCTGCTCATTTAGATATGTGCCAGAAGAATAAGAAGATTAAGGGAGAAAGTTCAGTGGAATTCCCAATATATCCTCCCTACCAGATGTACGACTAACGCCGGCCTATGGAACATCATGCAGAAGAGGAGGAATCAGAGGAAGAAGAAGATGATGAGGAGGATGAGGAGGATGAGGAATGATTTTATTTATTTTCTATATTTTAGTTTATTGGACCTATTAATTTTTATTGTTTTGGATATTTCTAGATATTTTTTTATTCTTCTATACTTTTTATTTAAGTTGATATTTTGTTATTGTGAGATTAATTTTTGTTTTCATGCTTGGATATATATATATATTCAAAAATTGATCGACAGTCGGAGACCGCCGATCAACCCCTGTAGGTTGAACTGACCGAGGAGCGGACTCCCCTTCCAGTCCGATGTGCTATTCGAATCCTTCCGTAACGGGTGGGATTCGAACACCTGACCCGAGCGACTTACACCAAAGGCTGCAACCAATGAGCCAAGGCTTTCGTACATGCTTGGATATTAGGACTATTTTTGTTGCAATTTTTGTTAACCCCTGTTATTTATTCATACTTATTACTACATATCTATATATTGTGTTTTAAGTATTATTTATGTGATATACACATGTGTAGGTAGTATGATTGTGAATTTTTTCAAGCTGATATTTCTGTATTGAATGCTATACATGTTAAAAATCAAGTTTAGGGGGGGGTGGGGCTAAGAAATTTTTTTTAAAAGCTTAACTTTATTTATCCTCGGAAGCCTACAATAAAGTTTAATATTACTTAAAGTGACTTGTGGTATGTGGTGTTTTTTTTATATTATTACCATTTTGATTTTAGAAATGATATAGAAGGCTGAATTGAGATTTTATGTAAATAGGACTGTTCTAGAGTTAAGGTATTTTGTAGGAAACATGTAGAAAAATGATTTTACTATTTATTATTGAAATGAGTTGAATATTTCAAAAAGACTAGGATTCTTAAATTTAAACTTTATAAAAATTGAGCCTCTAGTGAAACCTAGTTTTAACTAATAGGTAAAATTTTTAAAAGTGAAGGAAAATGATGGGTCTTTAACCTTAGGGGGATGATAGTGAAATTCAAAACTATTAAAGACCCATCAAGATATAGTAATTCTCACATAAAACAGTATTGATTGAAGATGATCCTAAAAGAAAAAAAGAAAAGAAAGAAAAGTAAGAAAAGAAAGAAAAGTAAAAGAAAATAAAAATATATGAACAGTGAGGAGAAGCTTGAGGAAAAGCCTAATAAAAAATTTGTTCCACTTGAATCTCTTTAAAAGAAAAAGATTTAGGTACAATTCTAAGTTTGTATTTATTTCAAAAAAGTATTAGATAATTTTTTACCAATTAAGAGCGTAAATTATGTTTTTATACTTTATAAGGATCCCAAGTTTTATAAATTAAAATAAATTCAAAGTAAATAGAAAATCAGAATTTCTAATTGAAATACAAAATATTCTTATACCCTAGTACTAGACCAATTCACTATAATTTCTCCTAACTTGTATAATGACATTTTTGAAGCAAAATTGTGGGAAAATTTAATGAAACTCGCTACCTCAAATTATTAGATATGGTTTTTAAGTATTGTGTTACTTGAGGACAAGTAGCATTGAAGTTTGGGGATTGTGATGTGTGAAAAGATTACATGAAATTTTTTTTAATATTTTGCACATCATTTTGAAATAAATTGCACTTTAAAGAGAAGGTATTTGTGTGTTTTTCTTCCATGTATAGAATGTATTAGGAGTGGAACAAAGTGTAAGAAACCCGGAGAGAAAATGAAAAGATTTGAAGATAATGCAGTTTGTGAAGGCTGGGTCCATGGCATGAAGTACTGGGCGCCTAGGCGCCAGCCAAGCATGTAACCCAAAAGCTTGGTGGCAGGTCACCAAACACTGGCCATGGCCATGGTGCTAGATCAGTGTGGCGTCTAGGCGCCAGTCCAATAAAATGTAGCCTGAGAGGTTGGCGCTTAGGTGCTAACCATTGGCCCTAATCCTGAAGGTCAAGGCCATGGTGCCAGAATAGAGTGGTGCCTAAGAGCCAGTACCAAAATCTGTACAGTTTTGAGATGGTCCAGAGAAGTTTTACAATGGTTTCAAGTTGATTTTAAGAGTAGTTTAGAAGAAAATAAGAAGGGAGAAGAAGCAGAACTCGGAGAGATTCGACCAAGGGGTGTGCATTTGTGATGACTTCTAGTGTGTGTGAGAGAGTATTGGAGGAAATTTTCCTCTTATTTTTCTAAGTATCCTAGGCTTATTCTAAGCAAGTCTAAGGGTCTGTGTGTGGTGATTTTTTAGTGTTGTTGTGCAAGTAGTTACAGGAGAAGAGCAAGGGCTTGGGTGGAGCATCCTCAAGGCTAATTGAGGGAGAGATCAATATGTTTGTGGTTTGGATTTGTAGTTTTTTAAAACACATTTGTATATTGAATCTCTTTGTTTCAATGCATTCTAGTGTTATTTTATAGATGCTTTTGGAGTACATTTACTTGCTTTTCTGTGTGGTGATGTGGTAGATGTGTAGAACTGTTGGATTGAAAGGTGAAATATTTTATATTCCATAATTGTAACGATTTCCTTCTGCACTTATTTTAGTTTTCAATCTGACCAATTGATATGTTAAAATGTGTTGTGAACTCGTAAGGACCTAAAAAAATGATCAGATAATAAGAAATCCAATAGGTGAATGCTCAAGTTTGGAACAGTTATATAGGAATCCAAAGGGAGAGAAAGGTAAGGGAAAACACAGCTCCAAGAAGAATCTTGGTGATTTTCCAAACTATCATATTATTTAGCTTCAATTTGAAATAAGTAATTGATGTTTCATCCTGCCAATTTTATTTATTTAGGGCTTACATTCACTTGATACCAATCATGTGAATAGCTAGGAAAATAGGAGGATTTATGTCATACCCGATGACAACCTCAAAATCCTAAGAAGAGTTAGGGCTTATATTGCATGAAGTGCAAAGTTCTAAAGATATAATGTGAGGGTTTATGTTGTACTAGGCAAACTACCTCGATGTCTTATGGTTTGTTGTTTATTTATAAGAAGGAAGATTTGCTGTTGAAGATGGTCGTGCTGCCCACTCTGTATGCTCCACACTCCTCGTTACAGCAAGTATAATTTTAGAAATGTCAGATTTAAGAGATGAGAAAAGTATCATGTTTTAGAAATGTTTAAATTGAGGTGTCATAATGTATTATTAGGGGAATATTCAAGTGGATTATATCGACACCAGTTAGGATTCCACGGTTCCCTCATTCTGACACCACTATTTTCTTTAGATTTACTCAGTCTAGATGAATTTACTAAATTCAACTAAATGAATTCAGTACTTTCATTCAGACCATGGGAAATCTCGTTAGCAGCCGTAGGTTGCCTCCTCCAAGTGATTCATGATCATCCGATAGAGATGTTTTAATTTAGTTGCAATTGTGATTTTGTTTTATTTGTGATTAAATTTTGAGTTGTCTTATATTTTGCTTGTTGTGGCAGTGAATTTGATTTTTGTTTTATTTTAGTTTTGTGGCTATCCTAAAGTTTCAATTTTTACATGCATTTTTTGTAAGCAGGAAATAGCAGTAAAGCAGTGCAGGAAAAGAAAATGCTGTAAACTGTAAAAACGTACCAGTCCTCTTCTCGCACTCCAGCTGAAAGTTTAGCCTTTTGCATTGCATATATAATTTTGCAGGGAATTTAAAATTGCATGCAAGAAATTAAGAAAATTGTTTGAAAAATAACTTTGAAATCCTATGTCATAATTTGGTGAGTTCCTATTTATTCATTTATAAGGATGTCTTTCTTTAGCAAAGTATAATAGGTTCAGTCTTCTCCAAGATATCCAGAAGACTTGTGAAAAGTTTCAAGAAACAACCTAAATATTTCACAACCTTTTTGAATTGTCTCGAGTTCATTTAAACTTATTATACTTGCTAATTGACTCATCCACAATATACCCTTATGTTCAATGATCCTAGATGTTTTAATAATCCCAATGAGTGGGGTAACCATCACTTGATTTTTTGTTTATAAATTATGTGGATACAGGCCCCTAGGGGAAAATTGATTTATTTTTAATTTAGCCAATTTAATTTTAAAGTTGGGGCTTGTAGTGTTTTAAGATGCTTAATGTTGATTATATTTTATTTTTCTAAACTTTATTAAGTAAAATCATATTAAGCCTAGTTGACTATTAAGCCCTTAAGATTTAATGAGTAAAATTTAAGAAATATTTAGTTTGTAATGCTTTTAATCCTTATCAAATTATTGAATTGTCATGAAACCATTAGTTGTGGGTTTTAAATTAGTGTATTATTATCTTCCAAAGTCAAACCTCTTACCTTATAATCATTTAATTTCAATTATCTTCCAAATCACAATAATTTAAGAAACTGCAATTTTACCCTTTTAATGAAAATGTGAGATTGGTTTCTACCATTATTACCTTTGTATTTCAATCATCTACACATGTCAATTATGATAATTCATTACTCGTTTCTCTTTGGTTAGGCCTAAATATTTGATTAAGGAATAAATTTTAAAATTACAATTTTGCCCTTAAGGCTTATCACTTCATAGTTTTTTAAATTCATCTCAAATGACTTTAAAATTTTTATGCTACCCTACTTATAGGTCAATTTAAACATCAGAGGAGAGAATGTAATTTTTTTGAATTTAATATAATTTTTATAATTATATTAATGAAAAATAGGGATTCTTAATATTAATTCAAGAACTTAGCCAAAGTAAATTATCTATCCTTTAGAAAACTACTGGAGATTCACCTAAGTTAGGGAACCACTTTGACTAATTTTCATGATTTTTTTAGTTTTATTTTAATTATTAGAATTATTTGTTTGTTTTGAGTATTAATTAAATATAAAATATTATTTAATTTGGAAATTAATTTTTTATATTTTTTATAAATCTCTCTGTGTCCATGGAACTTAGAGAAATAAATTTCATATTTTTGTAATTTATATTTTAATTATTAGAATTATTTTAGTAAAAAATTAAGAAAAATCCATTTTTAGTCTTTAAAAATTATTTTAAGCCTTTAAAAATTAATATCTTTACTTAGAAAATTAGGAAAATTATTTTAATGGTTGCCAAATGGTCAGGAGACCAAATGTGACATTTTAGTGTGTTATTATATTTTTATGATTTTTATGATTTTTTAATTATTTTAAATTATTTAAATAATAAAAATAAACTTAAAAGTGAAATATTTATTTTAATTTCAAATTTATTTTTCTTAAGTTCCTCTGGTTATTAAGAGCTCCCAAAACCAAGTTCATGATTTTTTTACTTATATTTTAATTATTTTAATTCCAAAAATCACATTTAACTTGAAACATTCATTTTAGTTGGTAAATTAACTCCTTAACTTCAAATTTTTATGGGGAGCTCCTCTTTTTGACTTTAACGAGTGGAGAATCATTTTTATGGTTTTTACATTTTTATTTTAATTATTAAATTTTTAAACGATTTCAATGAGTTAATTACCATTAGTTGTATTCTTAATTATTTAAACCCATTTTTTATTTTTCATAGGGTCATCTAACCACAGTGAACCTACCAAAATATGTTTTGTATTTTTTATTAATATTTTAATTATTATAATTTTTATACCAAAATAGAGAGGATTAGCTTAAAAATTATGGTTCTCTGGCTAGAGATGCCCCCTGACTTTGGAAAAATCAAGAAAGATCCCTAACCACAAGGCCTTTAAGCCCTCCAAACCTCATCTCATGATGAAATGTATGGAGCAAATTATGGCTTAAGTATTATTTACTTTATTTAATTAATTAGCAATAAAATATAAGTCAAATAACATCAAACTCATTTCCACATTATTTTCCTCTGTTCACTAAGCATTAGGGTATTTTTATTTTATTTTTGTGATGTGTCTACAGTAAGTTATAAAATTTCTAAGGTTTTTTTATTTAAATAAATCCTAAAAACTCTTTTTATCCATCGCAGTGTCGAATCATCTTGGCAGCTCCGAAGTTCCACTCGACACGCTCCCATTCGACGCTACCATCCACGTAGTCGCACAGTTAGCATGCGCTTTATGTAAAAGATCTCAGTCTGGCGCGATCAAGGCCATGCATTTGATACACGTGTGATCCAACGTCGCTCATATATCATCCCCAATTAGTTCATCCCAAGATTCGTCCACCTTCTAGCCTTAAGAACTCAATCTAGACTCAACCAAATCGACTCGGGGCTTTTTCTATATACTCATCTAGTTCAGGCGAACACATCCATATAGTTTATACTGTATGAAATACATTGTACACGCATGGAGAATCAAAAGAAGCTTGGGTTAATGTAAGAGCTCAATACCTTGGTATGAGAGGTGAGGCCTCAATCAGATGATTCCACATGTTCATTAGGATCTCGCGAAGCTCCTCCAAGCACCAGTTTGAGCTCCCCTTGAGTCTACACCAGAGTTCGATTATGAGGTGAAATCATATTCGAGGGAAGTCTAGGTTGGAGAGGCTCTGTGATTTGGATTCTATGGGAGATCTTCTTCATTTGGTGAGGAGATGGTGAGAAGCAAATCAATTTAAGGTTTTAGGGAAGTGCGGAGATTTAGTGGAGTTTGTTCAATTTTTGACTGAAAATTCAGTGGGGAAATTGGCTCTGGACAGTGGGGATTAGGGCTGGAAAATAGTGGGATTGCACTTAGGGGGGTTCAGAGAGCTCTGAAAGGATTTTTGCAGGGCTTCACCAAGGTTCAGTGCAACTTCTTCTTTTAGACGTGAAGTGCTCAAGTTATATCCATGGTCATTGGGTGGAGCAATTCAGGCGCAGGGTGATGCTTAGGTGGAAGGCAGTGAGGCTCCAGTGACCAATCATGGTTGGACAACTTAGATGGGTGAAATTAGGTTTGTCTTGGTGTGAGGTGGCTCTTGGTTTGAGCTCCTCTAATGACTAGGCCGGCCAGGCCTGAACTGATGGCTAGTTGTTCAGGTGAGTTAGTGGGGAGGTTTAAATGTGATTAATATCAAAGCTTGATGGGTTGGGTAAAGATCATACTTGGTTTAGCTATTTAAGGAAGACAATCCAGATAATTTAGGTGACCCTTGGTCCATGGCTCATGTAGGTTGGGCTAGATGGATCTAGGGTGGCTCCTAGGGTCCAAATGCTGGTTGTGGTGGACTTGGCTTGGTCAATTTGGCTAGGTTTGGGTGACATTTGGGTTTTAGTTCAATTTGGGTCATTTTGGTTCAAGTTGGGTTTAAACTTGGGTTAGGTCTAATTGATTGTTCAAAATAGTGTGTATGATTGTCAGAAAGGTTTTTGAATAGAATTGAGTGATTTTTAAGTGGTTTGGGAGGTGAATTTGGTGGAATTTGGACATTTGATCAATTTGGGCTAACATGGGTTAGACTTGGGTTTGGGTTGGGCTAGAGCTTGGCTAGGGTTCAATTGATGGCTCAAATTGGTGTATGGGGAATGTCATGAAGTGTTTTGCATAAAAAAATGAGTGGAAATTTTGGGGTTGATTCATTCAATTTGGTGAAATTTGGGTATGTGGCACATTTAGGGTAAATTTAGGGATTTTGAATTGGGTTGGATTTGGGTGAGCTTTGGGCACAAATGTGGGTGAATTTGTGGGATTGGTTTGTCTTGGGGGATTGTTATGAATAGTTAATAACTCAATCTGAGGAAATCAACTTAGCTAAGGAGTTCAATTTGGGGATTTTGGGTACCTGGTCCAAATTGGTGCTTTTTGGTTTGAGTTGAAATTGAGTTTAAAATTAGGCCACATTGGGCTTGGATTTGGTTTCAATTGTGATTATGAATGATTAAATTGAGTTTAGAATTTAAATTGGGGATGATTAGGATCAATTGGGTGGACATTGGAGGTGATTTGGGCATTGTGGGCCTTAAAGGGCAATTTGGGGCTTTTGGTCATATTAGGTCAATTTGGTCAAATTATGCTCAATGAGTGGTTCAAATTAATTTTGGGATAATTTGGGATAATTTTTGTAAGTTTGGGAATTTTTGAAATTTTTTGATTTGGAGGGGCATTTTGGTAATTTTGGCTAATTTTGGGGGTATTTTGTGAAATTTTGTTATTTTGTGGTTTCTTGATCGATTTGAGTGGTGAGGAATGTTTGGAATGATTTTTGGAGAGAATTGGGTAGTTTGGCGAATTTTGAGATTTTTTAGTCAAAATTAGGGTTGTAGGAGGCAATTTGGTAATTTGGTGGAGGTTTTAGGGGTAAAGGGCCAACGGTTAGAACTTTTGGTAAAATTGGGTGTCAATTGAGAATTTCAACCTATTGGAGCTATGGAATAAGTGAAATCTCACTTTGAATCCTCCATGCATTGGTTCTAGCCAAACCCTAGCCTAGGGCCAGGAACTTAGGGAATCACCCACATGAGTTTCCAAAAGAGTAGGGAATTAAGTATTGGTATGTTTTATTTAAGGTAGTGAGTGTAGGTGTAGAGTTTAGATGTGTCTATGTGTGAGCCTGACCCAGACTAGACTACCCAGGGTGAGTCCTAAGGCTTGACCATTCTGCAAGTAACTCCTCTTAAGCTTCATTATGCTTTGTCTCATCCTCCTAAGTACATAGAGGTTAGACTTTAAGCATTTGAAAGTCCAAGTGAAGCAGAGAAGTGTTTTTAATTTCTATGGGGTAAGTGTTTCACTGCTAGTCTTCTAAGATAGTCATCAAGAAAGTTCTTTGGCTAGACCCGAGGCTCTTTTAAAGAAAAACTAGACCTTAATAAAAGTGAGGTCAACAGTCTTTTATTGAGTTATTTGAACTAGTCTCTAACTCGCACAAAGGTAAATATCCCCCCCCCCCCGCCCCAAAAAAAAAAAAACTTGCATTTTTCCATAACACATATAACATGCAAATAAAAAGTAAACATGGTTCAACAAATAAATGCAAGAAAGATTAAGTACATGGGTAGTCACAATAATCTCATAATATAAGTATGTAAAATATGTAATAATGCATAAATCAAAAGCGGTATATAAGTATAGCAAAATCAAAAATTTGGAGTTATTGACTCCTACCCCATCATTTATGCCTAACTACTCTGTAGAGGGACAAGACTAAAAAATAATTCAAATAAAAATGTTGACCTCATTTTTATGAAAGGTCTCAATAAACCCTAATGACAAAGGTAAAAATTTAACAAAGTAAAACTTAAAATTTAATGACATTCTTAAATGATCTAATCAGCAATAACAAATCCTGATTTGATCAACTACTGACCCAACATGTCAACCCCTGACCCAAAAAGTCAACTTTGGTCAAAATGGTCTATCTTGACCCAATGACCAACTCTACTGACCCAACAGGTCAACCCTTGACCCAAAAAGTCAACTTTGGTCAAAATGGTCAATCCTGACCCAATGACCAACCCTATTGACCCAACAGGTCAAATTTTAACCCAAAAGTCAACTTTGCTCAAAATGGTCAATACTGACCCAATGACCAACCGTACTGACCCAACAGGTCAACCCTTGACTCAAAAAGTCAACTTTGGTCAAACTGATCAATTTTTGACCCAATGACCAATCGTTGACCCAATAAGCCAACTTTTGTCCCAGAAAACAACTTTGGACAAATTGATCAATTTTTGACTCAAAGATCAACTGTTGACTACCAAATCAATCAAAACACTAAAATGATCAAATATGATCCATTTAACCACCTAAAGCATCAAATGACCATTAAGATAACTTTGGTCAACCCTTGACCTAGATAGGTCAAAAATTGATTAAAATGCCTAACCCATACCTCTCTGGTCATCAAATTGACTTCAATAACTGAAATTGACATAATCAAACTAACATTGAACAAAATTACCAAAAGTTAACTCAAAAGTCACCACATTAACCTTGGGATGACTAAAAACCTAAATTTGGTCAACATGACCAATTTAAATCACAGAATGAAAAAATCACCAATCTTATGACCCAATCAACCATGAAAAGGTTGCGAAAGTCACATTGGGAATCCTTGGACTAAAATTGATCAACCCCGGCTAACTTAAGTCAACTTGGGTCAATATTGATCAACCTTAGTCAACATTCATCAAATTTGGTCAAAATACTAAATTTTGAACTAGAAATAAAATAAATTAATCAAATAATTATTCCAAAATTTTTTTGATTAATTAATTGGCTAATAATATAATTTTCAACATTTTAATTAATTAAATAGTTAATTAAAATTAAAATATAATCAAAAGCCATGAAATAAGACAAAAGTTAATTTTAAATAAAAAATGACATGAAAATTAATCAAGTAGTTAATTTGAATTTATTTTCATTTAATAATTGATTAATAAAATAATTCTCAATATTTTAATTAATGACATAATTAATTAAAATGGAAATAAAATTAAGAAAGGGGTATGAAATGAAATTTTAACCCATGCACCATGGTTTTCAAAAATTCCAATCTCCTTTATGACCTCACACATGACTTCATATAAAGTCATCAGTGGGTCACTCATGACCCATGGGACTCATTAGATATGGGTTAACACATTATGAAGGGAAATGAGGTGTCATCCTCTCCCAAATCTAAAGCATGACACTTCTCCTCCATCAATGGGAGTAAAACACTCTTACCAATGGGAGTAAAATACTAATTAAACTCTCTTGGATACCATGCTTAACTCAAGTTATGTTCCATCATAACTAAATTATAATTTTTTTTAATGAGAGGTTTATGTGTCTTCCCCTCATTAAAAATTTAAATGACATGTTGAAAGGAAGAGAGATTGCCTTCTTGACTCACCATTCACCTCCTAGTCCACCCAATGGAGGGGAAACAAGAGTCTAACCCATTCCACACTATCTTTAGAAGCCATCATGACTAAGGCATGCATGGAATGACTAAGTGGCTAAGGTGTCACCATTCCTTCAAATAAAACAAATGGATTTGGAAATTACCTAGGGGAGGTGAATTCAGCAGGATTCACCAAACTCAAGCCACCTCACAAGGGATTCAATGAAGGCAAGACAAGGTCCAAACTCAAAACCTTCACCATGGTTAAACTTATGATGCCTAGGCTTAGAAATTGGCAATCCATCATTGACATAGCCTAAATCTTCCCCCAAAACATTAATGAGACAGGTAACAACCTCCCCAGATGATCTAAAGTCAGTCCAAGCTCACCCAAGGCCAGCCATGTCTATAAATAGAGCAAAACCAAACCATTGCCTATCTCCCTTAGCTCCCAACAACAAACTATCTCCTTAGAACCTAAGCAACCGATCTTTACTGAAATCAGGCCTCTAAATCTGGTGCACCAAGCCAATCGGGTCAACCCGAGAAGCCTAAAACCAGGGCAAAATAAGAGTGTGAAATTAAACTCTACAAAACCCCAAATTAACTATACCAAATCCATCTAGGGACAGTTTGAGGACAAGCCCAACTCAAATTGGCCACTCCCATAGCCTTTAAGCCAGAAATTGACCAAGCCCATTCAAACCAAGCACCTTGAGATCGAAATCCTATATAGACTCAATTTCAATCCAAATTGGCTTAGGGAAAAGCTTCCTGAGGAGGAGACAAAGCTCCAGAACCATTCAAATCAAATTCAAATCAACTGTGGCCAAGGTATGGATTTTCCCCATCAATGGTGGTCGGGTTTGGAACATTGTGAAAGAAATCATTCTGAAACCCCTTCAAAACCGTACGGATGTCTTCGTCTCCTCAAGAAGAAACTATAGGATCAAAAATCACTCAATTTCATCAAGAATCGAGTAAAATATTGATCCTAGACCATGGACGCCCTGCAAGATCGGAGGAGATGAATACGATGAACCTCAGCCGCCCGTTCCCATATTTTGGAAATAGACAGTTAACATTAAACCCCGCCTGCTCCGCTGTTTGGATCTCCACAGCGGATCGAGTGCGTTTTCACGGGTACGAGGACACGCGTCGTCCCGTGGTTTTTTTTGGTTTAATTAATGATTTAATTAAATCAAAATAACCTTAAACTCTTCAAAATTCCATATTTTGACACACAAAAATCATAAAAAATTGACAAAAATACCCTTGGACTCAGGAAAGTGAGGAGAATAATGTGGAATTGAAATTTGTAATTTTTTATTTATATTTAATTTTTAATTAATTAAAATCTCTCTGAAGTATTTTAATTATTTAAAATCATTTATAAGTCAAAAAAATATGAAAATTTAAGAGGATAATTTTTATCGCTTTAGAAACAATCCCTGATTTTTCCAAGGACAGGAAAATTCTTTAGGGCAGCTTTTCCTAATTTTCATGAGATTTGGTAATTATTTTAATTAATAATTCTAAAAGTCATAAAATAGGAAATTTAAAATAATAATTGGTTGGAAATTTAAGGGGAACAAAATCAAACCCTAAAATGACAGATTCTAACCTTTTAGAAATTTAAAATGATATTTCCTTTATTAGGATTAAAAATTTTAAAATTTAAAATCCTAAAACATCTTTAAAAATTCAAAGATCATTTTACTTAACCCATGCCATCATGAGTTAAGTTAAATTTGAGTTTAAACACTCAATGGACTCAAATTAAAACTTAATTATGGCTAATCCAATATTAATCCTAATTAACCTCATTAATCCTTAATTAAATTAGGATTAAGACAAAGTTAAAATTTAACTAGGTTTAACCACACATTAAACTTAGTTAAATCCTTTTATCTTTCACTACACTAGAATGAAATTAAATCTTAATTAAGTTTAAAAGACATATTAGACTTAATTAATTCAAAATCAAAATATAATTAAGTTTAAAGACATATCAAAATTAATTAACCTATTAAACCTTAATTACATTAGGTTTAATATAAATATAAATCCTAATTAGGTTTAATCACATTAAACCTATTTAATCAACTTAAACCTTACTTATATTAGGTTTAGGTAATATGTAGATCCTAATTAGGTTTAATCAAATTAAACCTAATTAATCAACTTAAACCTTACTTACATTAGGTTTAAGTAATACTTAAAATCCTAATTAGGTTTAACCACATTAAACCTAATTAATTAACTTAAACCTTACTTACATTAGGTTTAAGTAAAATATAGATCCTACTTAGGTTTAACCACATTAAACCTAATTAATCAAAATAAACCTTACACAAATTAGGTTTAATTAACTCTCAAACCAGTTAGACTTAACCATAATTAAGTCTAATTAATCAATAAAACCTTATCCAAATCAGGTTTAACTAACCCTTAAACCAATTAGACTTAACCCCAATTAAGTCTAATTAATCAATTAAACATTATTTAAATTAGGTTTAATTAACCCTTAAACCAATTAGACTTATCCCTAATTAAGTCTAATTAATCAATTAAACCTTATCCAAATTAGGTTTAATTAACTCTTAAACCAATTAGATTTAACCCATATTAAATCTAATTAATCAATTAAACCTTATCCAAATTAGATTTAATTAACATTTAAACCAATTAGACTTAACCCTAATTAAGTCTAATTGATCACTTAAACCATACCCAAATTAGGTTTAATTAATCCTAAACCAATTAGACTTAACCCATATTAAACCTAATTAATCAATTAAGTTTAAGTAACTCTTAAACCTTAACTAGGTTTAACTCACATTAAACCTAAATAATAAAATTAAACCTTACTTACATTAGGCTTAAGTAACATTTAAACCCTAATTAGGTCTAACCCATTAAACCTAATTAAACCATTAAGTCTTAAACTAAATTAGACTTAATCAAACTTAAACTATAATTAAGTCTACCACATTAGACTTAATTAAACTATTAAACATTAACTAGCACATTAGACTTAATTAAATTATTAAACCTTAACTAACTAAGGATTAATCAAACATAAACTATAATTAAGTCTAACACATTAAACTTAATTAAACTATTAAACATTAACTAACTACGGTTTAATAAAACTTAAACTATAATTAAGTCTACCACATTAGACTTAATTAAACGATTAAATCTTAACTAACTAGGGTTTAATTAAACTTAAACTATAATTTAGTATAACACATTAGACTTAATTAACTAAGGTTTAATTAAATTAAGTCTAACCAATTAGACTTAATTAATGTTTAAACCTTACTCAAATAAAATTTAAATAATCTCAATTCCCGGTTAAGTCAAACTAGACTTAATTAAACCTTAAGTCTTACCTAAAAAGGACTTGAACGGTCTATAATTCTAATTAATTCTAATCTATTTAGACTTGATTAACCTTTAAGTACTATTTAAACAAGGCTAAAAACTTAATTAAGTCTATTTTAACTAAACTCAACTTAAATATATCTAACTTAAGTTCAAACAGACATGAACTCAAGTTAATTAGATTTAATCTACATTGAATCTAACTTTAAATTTCTAACTTAAGTTCATACAGACATGAACTGAAGTTAATTAGATTCAATCTACATTGAATCTAACTTTAAATTTCTAACTTAAATTCAAACAGAAATGAACTCAAGTTAATTAGATTCAATCCATATTGAATCTAACTTTAAATTTCTTAAGTTCAAACAGACATGAATTCAAGTTAATTAGATTCAATCTACATTGAATCTAAATTTAAATTTCTAACTTAAGTTCAAATAGACATGAACTCAAGTTAATTAGATTCAATCTACATTGAATCTAACTTTAAATTTTTAACTTAAGTTCAAGCAGACATGAACTCAAGTTAATTAGATTCAACCTACATTGAATCTAACTTTAAATTTCTAACTTAAGTTCAAACAGACATGAATTCAAGTTAATTATATTCAATCTACATTGAATTTAAATTTCTAACTTATGTTCAAATAGACATGAATTCAAGTTAATTAGATTCAATCTACATTGAATCTAACTTTCTAACTTAAATTCAAACAGACTTGAACCCAAGATTTTGGTTTAAACCTAATTTGAATTCAAATCAAACTTAAGTTCACCACATCGAACTTAAGTTGACCATAAATTTAGGTTCAACCCAATTTGAACCTAACATTAAAATTAAATTCAATCTAACTTGAACCCAAACGAACCCAAATTTAAAACCTTCACTTAAGCTCAATCCATACTAAACATAAGTCAACCTAAAATAATCAACCATAAAATATTAGATTCAAATGATATTGAGTCTAATTATCAAAGTCTTAATATTAGACTTAATATTCAAAATTTGAATCTAAAATATTAAAATCTAATCTTTTGTTAGATTTTAAATCTAAAACACGTTTAGATTTGAACGACACCGAAACTAAAATATTAAAATATAATCTCTTATTAAATTTTAAATCTAAAACTTTTTTTTTAGATTCAAACGACACTGAATCTAAAATGTTAAAATTTAACTTTCAAACAACATCGAATTAAACCTTATGTTTCAATTCGACATTCAAACAAATCCAATCTGAATATTTGTTTTAGATTTAAAATCTAACTTCTTGTTAGATTTTAATTCTAATCAAAATTAAATTCAACCACATTAAATTTAAAACCATAAAACCTCTCAATTGAAATTAAACAAATTTTTGTTAGATTTAACAAAATATTAAGTTTTGATTAATATCAATGAATCTAACATCCTTTTTCTTGTAGGTTAAAAATAAATGTTAGATTTTCTTTGCATGTTATAGGGTGCACTAATTCTATTTTACAAGATAATTAAAACGAAACGACGATATTAATTTGGTTTTAGATTTTCTTTGCATGTTATAGGGTGTATTAATTATTAATAAACGATGAAAAATAAAATTGACATTTTCAGGTTAGTCACAAAACCTAAAACAAAAATATAATGACATTAAAACTTCTAGGATAACTATCAAATGACAAATTCCAAGACAATAAAATAATGACATTAACAAAAAAAATTAAAATGACAAACAATAAAACAAAAACAAAATTGACATAAATGACATTAACAAAATCAAAATTTTTTACAAAACATGTGATCAACATTAATCAGAAGTTTTCTTATACAATCATGATTATCTAAGATATAATTAACTATAGGAGCTTGCTCCTATAGGAGATTTAAAGGACTCAGGATAGATATCACATCTAGAAATCTCTGGTTAAAACTTCATGATTTTCCTTATATAGAAATTCTAGGATAAGGTATTCTAGAATCTTCTTTTATACGGATTATCATAGACATTCTACTGTTTTCGATTAGCCCTCACTATCTTTAAATTTCTTAATTCCTTTATATGATCTATAGAAAAAAGATTAGGGCAATATTAAATAGAGTAGTGACTCCTTGACATTGACATGATACGAGAATTGACGGCGACGACACGCGGCAATTTGTCGCCATTAAGAGAGTGGCGACTCCGCTGGGGAGTTATTTTCTTCTCATCTTTTATTATCACTTGTTTTTATTTGACATTTCGTTCTTTGATAAATAAGGAATACATATTTCAAACTTTTAAAACAAATTCTCAGTTTATAAATAAGTCAATAACATTCGTTTTTCTTAAAATTCCAGAAAAACTGCAATGGATTCTCCGAATTCAATCTTTTCTTATTATCAAAACTTCAATACACCAAAGGAGGAAGATCTTTCCCTTTATCAGAATTATTATGGATTATTTGATGAAACTGAGTTTGCATTGGGTATTCCATACCAAACTGATATACACTCTTTTGAAGAATTTGATCTGCAACCTTATGAATACTTTCTAAATTTAACAGAAGACATGCCTGAATATATACCTGAAGGACCTTATACTCTTGAAGAGATGAAAATACAAATTGACAGGAAAGGAAAATAAATCTACGAAGAGGATGATATTCCACCACCATCCGTATATGAAGTTGGATCTTGTTCCAAAAATATTCATACAAACAGAACTCGTTCGCTTAAAAGGAAGAAAAAATGGAACAAGAATGATAATTTTGAAACACCTGAATTTGAGCAAAGTATTTTCGGAAACCCTTCCTTTTCAAAAGAAAATCGGTATATTTCGATTCTTGTTGAATATGCTGATAATTTCTTTCAACCTAAGAGTTCTCCATCAATTTACGCTATATATTCAGTGTTTAAGAGATTAACACGAAAAGATAAATGTTCAATTTCCTGATTATTAGACAAAATGGGATGTGCATTCTTTAAAACAATGAAAAGGAGAATTCTAGCAATAGAAAACTCTGTTTATGAAGAAACAGGTTATCAAACCCCAATAGATGATCAATGTACTCGAGTGCCAGTAAAGCTCCGACTAGGGCCAAGAGTAAAAGATGTGACAGTTACAAAAGACAAAGCCAGATATGACAAGCTGATATTGGAAGTGGAAGATACATCTTCTACAATGAAAAATTCGGTCTATCTGTTACAAAATGCAGATTGTTCATATTCACAATATACATCACCTAGAGGGTCTCGTCCCATACTATGAAATAATGTATGGAAACGAAGATCGTCTGAAAGAAATTCAAATACTATGAGCACTCCTGCAAATAGTTCACAAGAAGGAATTTGTAAAGAAATTCTTGCAAAATCATTTGAAGAAAGACTAAAAAAAAATTAAAGAATGATATCAAACAATTCTCGGTGCGAGAAAAGAAAGACTCTTCTGACAGTTCAAATGAAAATGTTGCCAACATTAATATGATAGAAACAAGGTCTACTTCTTTAGCACAAGAATTAAATGGAGAAGATGCAACAAACAAATTAAGAACAATTATACGACAACAAGACGAACAAATCAGTCATCTTGAGCAAAAAATGGAAGAGTTGGTAGCAGCTTTACAAAATCCACCAACAAATCCATCACCAGACATTGAAATTGTTAGGCTAGAGACTATCCACATTTTAGAAGACAGAAGAGAGCCAATAGATGTTGAAGAAAGCACTCAAAAGAAAAAGGATTCCCCTCATAGTGGAATTCCAGAAAAAAAGATATCACACAACTTGTAGAACAAAATATAAAAGAAACAATGGCTCAGGTAAAGACTGGATCATTAATTCCAAAGGGTAGACCATATTCAGAGGAATTTGACTCTTTCCAATACCCTAAAGGTTTTGTTCCTCTTGTCTTTAAAATGTTTGATGGAACTGGTAATCCCCGACAACATATAGTACACTTTAGAGCAAGCTGTTGCAATGTGGAGGGAAGTGACGCTCTTTTATTCCGTCAATTTGTTAACAGTCTCGCGGGAGTTGCCTTTAACTAGTATGCAAAACTTCCTAATGGTTCTATTAAAAATTTTGTAGAGCATGAAAGTCTCTTCATTCAACGATTTGTTGGAGCTCAACATCATACTACAGTTGGTGATCTAGTAGTGGAAAAGCAGAAATCAGGAGAAAGTTTAGTGGATTACATTTTGCGCTTAAGAAATCTCAGCATGAAATGTGAACCACAACTTCAAGAACAACATGTTGTTGAAATCCTGCTTAAAAATATTCATGGTCCTATAGCATTTATGCTTAAAGGATTTACAATAAAAACTTTTGAAAAATTGCTCAGTAAAGCTGCTAATCTTCAAGAAGAAGTAAGCAGATGAGTGTAACAGAAAAGACTGAAAAGACAAAGACTGTCAAGAAATTTGAAAAGAAACCGGGAAATGTTGTAGAAAAAGGTAAACAAGTGATGCATGTTCATCCTGAACAAAAGAAACAATGAATGAATCCGTCAACATCACAAACATCTCCTCAATTACAACTTCAACCACCAATCCCAGTACCAGCAGATAAAAGAAAAATGGCTGAAAGAATGAATAAAGAATATCCATTTAAAATAGAGGCTGTCGACAAAATATTCTGTAGTTTGCTTAAAATACCAGAATTTACGCTACCAGAAGCTAAAAGGCCAACAAAAGTTGACATGAAGGACAATCCCAATGATTGTCGTTATCATAGAATGCTTGGGCACAAGATCGAAGAATGTTTTGTCTTCAAAGACTGGTTAGAGCGTAACTTTAAAGAAGGAAATATAATAATCCCGAAAGAATATTTGAAAGAACCTGACAAAGGTTCAGTCAAAATGATTTGGTAGATAAACTTAATTCCAACAACAAGAATAAAGACAACACTGTTCGGGGTAAATCTTCTGAGGAGATCCTTACTGAATATCAAGTTACAAAACCTTCCAAGAAAGAAAAGAAAAAGAAAAAATAAAGAACCAAAAAGTATTAAAGGTCTTCTAGAGATAGGGACTGCAACGCCTTTTGTATCTACTAGTTCTTATGTATCTCCATCTACTAGGATAGTTGTCTCGGACGAAGGGAGAAAATCCCTTAGGCCATTCACTTTGTATGAATTTTTGTTTACCTCTACTGTGAATAATAACACTTCCAGCTCTGCTAACATTTTTTCTATTTTGGGTGATGCTCCTGATAATGATCATTCAAATTCTAATTTTATAGATAATACTCAAATCATAAATGATCTTAATCAATCTAAAGACAACCAAAATGACAGTAACATTGATGATGATTCTGACAATGACAGAGAAGAAAGCAAAACTACCACACTTCAATTACAAGGAGCCTCGATTTCCATAGAACTGGAATCTTCAGACTCAGAAACAAAAGAGTCAGACAGTAAACTTGAAGAAATAATTGAAATCAATTTAAGAAGTGGAAAGTTTCTACCTCCCAGAATGGCTCCACAACAAAAGGAAAAACAAATAGTCACATCAGAAAAGATCATTCCTCCAACATGTCCTCAACTCCCTGAAAGAAATGAGGATGATCTTCATAACAAAGTGGACTATAATGTACTAGCTCATTTGAGGAGGTTATCGGCAAAATTGAGCATCTATGACGCTCTTATGCTCTCCAAAGAAATAAGAGAGTCATTGATAAAAGCCCTTTTAGATCCAGACCTTTGCCTAGCTCAGGTTGCTAGTATTACTCAGAATGAAGTCTATCCATTAGAAGAATCATTGAAGATTACCTTCTCTGATAATGGCTTCATGAGCACAAAATGCTTCCTTCTTCGCTGCATAAATGTATAAAATATTTACAAAAAGGACAAGAATGTTGTATTGCAGGAGATTTGCAACCGTTTTCGATTCATGAAATTGGTATACATGAAGATTCAACATATTATGCTCCTATAAAGAAAACAATATTCTCCAAAGAGACAACAATGAATATAAAAGAATAAGAAAAAAAGAAGAAAATAAATGGAAAAGATCATACTTCTTCAACAAAGATAAAAGATGTTGATCAGACTCATGCTCAAGGCCGAGGCCGGAGATGAGGACAAGGGAAAGAAAACCCAATTGTTACAATGAAGAAACCATTGAAGTTCAAAATTCACCTAGACTCTTAGGAAGATACGAAAGAAGAAACGACATCGGCGGTTCTAAAAGAACCTTAATTAAAAATATCTCTAGAAGAAGAAGACAAAGAAAAACAATTTGAGTCTATGTATGATAAAATTAATCATTATATACACTCTATGACTCTAACTCCAATCTCTACTACTAAGATTGAGAATTAGTAGTCAAAGAAGAATGTAGTGATGACAAAAAGCCAACTAGGTTTAGGCTTGGCTCTACTTCTTTTAGTACTGAAGCTGATGTAAAAATAGAAGATGAAAATCTTTCGAAATCAATGAAAATTCCTTTTGAGATGTACTCTGCTTGGGCACAAAAATTTATTCAAAATAGTTTAATGCTCAAACAATGGTCTTTAAAACAACCACATTTTATTGAACAAATGTGGAATAATAAAAAATGAAATTATAACTCTAAAGAAGTTGTTGGATTCGACACTCTAGAACCACTAGATGATACAGAATTTTGCCAAGTCGTCACTGAAGAACATAATTCTAAACTGATATATGATCTTCCAATCGAAGATACTCCTCCAAAATTGGAAGAGGAAATTAAATAAACAGCTGATAAATTAAAAGAAATAAATTTAAGAACTGATGAAAATCCAAAACCAACTTTCATTAGTTCATTCCTTAATGACATGGAAGCAAAAGACATAATTCAACTATTGACAGAATACAAAGATTGTTGAACTTATGACGAAATGCCTGGTTTATCTCCACAAGTCGCAGTCCATGAACTTGGGATAAATTAAATTACAATCCCTATTAAACAAGCTCCGAGAAGAATGTGTGTTGAAATAGAGCAACAAGTCATTGTAGAAGTTAAAAAATTGATAGAAGCTGATTTCATACGAGAAGAAAATTATCCGACATGGTTAGCCGATGTGGTGCTAGTTAAAAAGAAAATGGTCAGATAAGGGTCTATATAGACTTCAGGGATTTGAATAAAGCATGTTCAAAAGATAAATTCCCTTTACCAATCTCTGAATTAATGGTTGATATAGCATCCAAACATGCAATATTTTCCTTTACAGATGATCATCAGGATATAATCAAATAAAAATGTTTTCGGAAGATGAAGCAAATGCAGCCTTCCGGACATCCATAGGGATATATTCTTATAAGTTTATGCCATTTGGACTAAAGAATACTGGTGCAACCTATCAAAGAGCCATGACACAGATCTTTGATGAATTAATACACAATTAAGTCAAATGTTATGTGGACGATCTGGTTGTCAATAGTAAACAAAAAGATGATCATGTATATGATTTGAGAATTGTCTTTGAACGACTATGAAAATACAATCTTAAAATGAATTTCTTAAAGTGCGCTTTCGGTGTTACTTCAGAAAAAATTTTAGGATTTGTAGTTCGACATCGTGGGATAGAAATTGATCATCTCAAAATTGAACCTATCCTATATATGCCTCCTCCTAAAAATCTAACTCAATTGAGATCATTTCAGGGAAAGTTAGCATATATACAACGTTTTATTTCTAATTTGTCAGGTAGGCGTCATCCTTTTACTGCCCTAACTAGAAAGGATACCAAATTTGTGTGGGATGAAAAATGCCAACACGCGTTTGAAAATATTAAACAATACCTTACAACACCTCCTGTTTTAGCAGCCCCTATAGTAGGAAAACCTCTAATCCTTTACACTGTGGTGTTGGACAATTCCCTTGGAGCATTATTGGCACAAGTAAACGACGGGGAAAAGAAAATGTGTTATATTATTTAAGCCGTTGTTTGGTTCCAACGAAAGCAAGATATCTAGCAATCGAGAAGCATTGTTTAGCCTTAATTTTCGTAGTTCAAAAACTGAGGCTCTATACACTTTCTCATAAAGTAACTCTTATTTCAAAAATTAACCCATTACAATATTTGATGACACGACTGACACTTTCTAGAAGATTAGCAAGATGAGCAATGATATTACTCCAGTTCAACATAACATTTATACCATTACGTGCTGTTAAAGGACAAATCTTGGCAGATTTCTTAGCAGCACACCCAATTCCAACTGGATCACCTCTCAATGATGATTTACCTGATGAACAAATATCAAAAATAAAAAGTTCAAATGTGCAACGATGGGAACTGTACTTTGATGGAGCATCATCTGCACGAAAAGATAAAGACAAACAGACAATTATACCAGGAAAAGCTAGAGTAGGATTAATTTTCATCACTCCAGACAAAACGATGATGCATTTCTCCTATCATTTAACTGAACCTTGCATAAATAACAAAGCCGAGTATGAAGCACTCATAACCAGTCTAGAATAGACAATATTAATGGAAATTAAAAATATTGACATCTATGGAGATTCTGAGTTGATTATCAATCAGTTGTTGGCAAATATAAGACTCTAAAACCTCAACTTGATCCGTTACACTCTGAAGTTGTTTCAGCAAATTCTTGATGTGACATTTTTCTTAATCCCGGGACGAGATAATTCTTTAGCAGATGCTTTGGCAAAACTTGCTAAAGAATTTGCTTGTCCAGAAGAAGATGGCATACCAATTTCTATAAAAGGACGACAAGTTCTTTCTCAAATTGACATGGATAATCTGCATAAAATTGGTGAAAACATGACAGTGACAACAATTGAAAAAAAGGATGATTGACAACAACCAATTATTCAATATCTACAAATAGGAAGGTTACCTGAAAATAATTCTATCACAACTCAAATTAAATGAAGAGCATTATCATGTGCTCTAATAAATGATACTCTTTATAAACGATCTTTTGACCATATGTGGTTAAGATGTCTAAATCAAGTTGAAGCTCAAGAGATTGTTAAAGAGGTCCATTCAGGTCTATGTGGTGCACATTAATCTGGACCTAAAATGAAAATGAAAATAAAAAGAATGGGATATTATTGGCAGACAATGATGACTGATTGTCTTGAAATTCAAAGAAATGTCATCAATGTCAAATACATGGATTGATTTTACACCAGCCGCCAAATGTCTTGCACCCAACTATTGCATCTTGGCTATTTGAATGTTGGGTCACCGACATAGTGGGCCCTATAGACCCTCTATTATCTAAAGGTCATAAATTTATTTTAGCAGCCACTGATTACTTCTCAAAATGGGTAGGAGCAAGACCACTTAAAGAAGTTAAAATAGAACAAGTTCTTCATTTCATCAAAACACACATTGTCTATAGATTTAGAATTCCTCAAAGGGTTATATCAGACAATGGATTGACCTTCAAAAATACAAAAATGAATAATTTTATTCTAAGGCATGGTATAAACTGGAGATATTCCATAATCCATTATCCAAAAGCTAATGGTTTAGCTGAAGCCTTCAATAAAATATTGGTTCAATTTTTGAAAAAGGCATTAATCAACAGTCCAAAACAATGGCATGAACGATTAATAGAAGCTTTATGGGCATATAGAACTACATACCTAACACCAACACGGTCAACACCATTTGTTGGTATACGGTTCTGAGGTTATTTTGCCACTCAAAATGAAAATTCCTTCTCTTAGAGTTGCGATATGAAATAAAATAACTGAATAAGAAAATACTAAATTACGACTTCAAGAACTGGAAAGTTTAGAAGGAAAACGGCTACAAGCTCAACAAAATCTCAAACTGTATGAAACAAAGATGATACTGGCCCATGACAAATTGGTTTGACCAAGAACTTTTTGAATCGGTTAATTAGTTTTAGTTCTCCGAAGACCTATACTAGGTCACCGAAAAGTAGGTGGAAAGTTTGAACCAATATGGGAGAGCCCATATGTAATTGAAAAGACATATTTTGGAGGATCTTAAAAACTGGTGGATTGTCAAGTAGAAAGAATCTTGCCTCCAATCAACAGGCATTTCTTAAAAAAATATTATGCAACATAAAAATGATGACTTGTTTATAAACTGGGATAATAATAAATTTCTTTCAATCATCTTTGTGATACAAGTCTTGAGCTCTGTGTTTTGTGATATCCTTTATGCTTTATAAGCAAGTGCTTGTAAGAATGGTTCCTTAACATAATGAAAAGGGTCTAATATGCTACATTATCCTGTTGTTTTCAGGAAAAATGTCTAACAACAGACTTCTTTTCACATTCCGAAGTGGTGTTTGTCTGGCTTTGGACCGACGATGTATTGAAAAGGGATCTAAAGTCCTCTTTGAATTTGAGTTATCTCAAGTTAAATTACTCTATGATGAGCCTTTACTATCCATTTCCAATCAACAAGAAGCTGAAGGAAAACCATCAGTATTAGAGTTTAAGCTTCGTCAACAAGCTATTGAAATAGAAAATGTTATTGACAATGGAAAATTGAAGTCAATAATGGAAATTCCATCCTATGAAGATGGAATGACATCTACTAGCGGAGTGAAGAAATTAGCTTATGGAATGACTAGAGCCCAGAGAATAAATCTCAATAAACGACTCAAGAAACTTACAAAAAAAGAAATACAAAACATAAAACCAATGGAAGAAGACGATGGGTTCGAATTTCCAATACTTGAAAACATTCTTAAAGAGACATATTATATCTTAGGAGAAGAAATGATTGAAGAAGAGGAGAAAAATGAAAGAACAACATTCACTCCCGCTCCTTACAAACCATCATTGGATCTCACGACAACATAAGTAATAAATGGGAAACAGATTGCTTCTCAAGAAGAAGTGAAACATATTTGATCTATTAAAAGACAATCATTTTAACAATTTCAATATATTAATGGTCGAATAATTAATATATTGGAAGGCATTCAATTGTTTACCCGAGTTTTTGATGAAGTGGAACAAGGTGCCATTATTGATCATGTAATGGAAGCGCGTGATCGTGGGCGAGCTGGATGCCTGAAAAGGAGGATGTACTCTAAACTTAATAGATGGATTCGTGGAAAAGGTCGTGTGACTATTCAATATGGATGTTGGTATATGTTGTGGATAAGGACGACAATCCCTCAGTGATATTACAACATGAACAAGTAGATCCACTACTGACATTGATTATTCAGATTATCAGATGACTCATGACGTGAAATATAATGGCTACTGATTGTGTTCCAGATAGTTGCATTATAAATAGGTATGAGGAAGGTGACTGTATACCACCTCATATTGACAGTCGTGATTTTGAAAGACCCTTTTGCACTCTCTCCCTCATGAATAGGTGTTCTATTTTGTTTGGGAGAGAAATACAAATTGTGGGTCTTGGAGAATTTCATGGATCTTATCAGATTCTCTTACCACGAGGATCAGTTTTAGTCTTGCAAGGCAATGGAGCTGATGTTTCGAAGCACTGTATACCAAGTGTGAGTCGACAATGCATATCAATAACATTGAGAAGAATACGCCCTGAAATGTGTCCCGATGGATATCAACCAATACCAGAACTGGAGGAGATACAACCCTTAGAGCTGCCATGACCCTATGAATGTTTAAACACCTAAGACATATGCAATAAACAATGTCTCAGAGTGTTAGATATTTGTGGTAAGTCTAACAGTATCTAAGAGCTTTTGACATAGTATTGTACAAATAGTTTGCAGTGTGTATGTGTGTATTGTATAATAAATAATGTACTGTTAAATTTTGCCATTTATGTACATTATTGGAAGTGGAATGAATTCTTGTGAGATATTTCCTATCTGACTATAATACATCGTCAGGTCCAAGATTGCCAAAATGAACCAAAATGAACCAAAATGACATGATGAATAACTTATGATAACTAACATGAGAATTATCATTCGGCCTATACATGTCAAATCCCCAGTGGATATCCCCAGCAAATATCTTAATGAGTCTTTCACTCTCTACAGTTATTGGATATAAGTCCTTTTCCAGACACGAAAATTATTTCATTCCTCTAACTAAACATCGACATTTGACATTTCGAGAAATGGAATATGACATCCATTTTCTCTCTACAATTATTGGATTTAAGTCCTTTTTCCTGACATGGAAATTATGGCATTCCTCTAACTAAACATCGACATTTGACATTTCGAGAAATGGAATATGACATCCATTTTCTCTCTACAGTTATTGGATATAAGTCCTTTCCTGACATGAAAATTATGGTAGTCCTCTAACTAATCATCGACATTTGACATTTCGAGAAATGGAATATGACATCCATTTTCTATCTCCAGATATTGGTTATAAGTCCTTTTCCTGACATGTAAATTATGACATTCCAATGAGTATTCCTTTGAGAAAGTACATAAGTCGCATAGTGTTCCTTCTCAGAACTGACATACAAAACATCTGACATTCTTTAGGGATCATGACACCCACTCCTTTCCCGATTATTATGAGACATTTCTTGACAATAGATATTCAGACCATTTCAGTCAACGCCAGTATGTGCGGCATACTTATGCAGTATTCCACACATATTGGGGGCCCTTTTGTTGACCTCATTTTTATGAAAGGTCTCAATAAACCCTAATGACCAAGGTAAAAACTTAACAAAGTACAACTTCAAGTTTAATGACATTCTTAAATGATCTAATCAGCAATAACAAACCCTGATTTGATCAACTACTGACCCAACAGGTCAACCCTTGACCCAAAAAGTTCACTTTGGTCAAAAAGGTCAATCTTGACCCAATGACCAACCCTACTGACCCAAAAAATCAACCCTTGAACCAAAAAGTCAACTTTGGTCAAAATGGTCAATCCCGACCCAATGACCAACCCTACAGACCCAACAGATCAGCTTCTAACCCAAAAGTCAACTTTGGTCAAAATGATCAATCCTACCCAATGACCAACCCTACTGACCCAACAAGTCAACCCTTTACTCAAAAAGTCAACTTTGGTTAAACTGGTGAATTTTTGACCTAATGACCAATCATTGACCCAATAAACCAACTTTTGACCCAGAAAACAACTTTGGACAAATTGATCAATTTTTGACTCAAAGATCAATTGTTGACTACCATGTCAATCAGAACACTAAAATGATCAAATTTGATCCATTTAACCACCTAAAGGCAATAAATGACCATTAAAACAACTTTGGTCAACCCTTGACCTAGATAGGTCAAAAATTGATTTAAATGCCTAACCCATACCTATTTGGTCACCAAATTGACGTCAATAATAGAAATTGATATAATAAAAATGACATTGATCAAAATTACCAAACGTTAACCCAAAAGTCACCACATTAACCTTTAGGTTGACTAAAACCCTAAATTTGGTCAACATGACCAATTTAGACCACAAAATGACAAAATCACCAATCTTATGACCAAATTAACCATGAAAAGGTTGAGAAAGTCTTATTGGACATCCTTGGACTAAAATTGATCAACCCAGGCTAACTTAAGTTAACTTGGGTCAATATTGATCAACCTTAGTTAACATTCATCAAATTTGGTCAAAATGCTCAATTTTGAACAAAAAATAATATAAATTATTCAAATAATTATTCCAAAATTATTTTGATTAATTAATTGGCTAATAATATAATTTTCAATATTTTAATTAATTAAATAATTAATTAAAATTAAAATATAATAAAAAGCCATGAAATAAGACAAAATTCAATTTTAAATAAAAAATGACATGAAAATTAATCAAGTAATTAATTTGAAATTATTTTCAATTAATAATTGATTAATAAAATAATTTTCAATATTTTAATTAATGACATAATTAATTAAAATGGAAATTAAATTAATAAAAGGGTATGAAATGGAATTTTAACCCATGACACCATGGTTTTTAAAAATTCTAATCTCCTTTATGACATCACACATGACTTCATATAAAGTCATCAATGGGTCACCATTGACCCATGGGACTCATACACATTAAATAACCCATAATTCACCACTTTAACCATGGTTAAGGAGGTTCATCATGAAGGGAAATGAGGTGTCATCCTCTCCCAAATTTAATGCATGACTCATCTCCTCCATCAAGATGAGGTGGCTCGCCACTTTAGGTGTCTCATGAACTCACCAATGGGAGTAAAACACTAATTAAACTCTCTTGGATACCATGCTTAACTCAATTTATGTTCCACATAACTAAATTATAATTTTTTTTTAATGAGGGGTTTTTGTGGCATCCCCTCGTCAAAAATTTAAATGACATTTTGAAAGGAAGAGAGCTTGCCTTCTTGACTCTCCATTCACTTCCTAGACCACCCAATGGAGGGGAAACAAGAGTCTAACCCATTCCACACTATGGTTAGAAGCCATCATGGCTAAGGCATGCATGAAATGACTAAGTGGCTAAGTTGTCACCATTCCTTCAAATGAAACAAATGGATTTGGAAATTACCTTGGGGAGGTGAATTCAGCAGGATTCACCAAGCCCAAGCCACCTCACAAAGGATCCAACAAAGGCAAGACAAGGTCCAAACTCAGAACCTTCACCATGGTTAAACCTATGATGCCTAGGCTTGGAAATTGGTAATCCATCATTGCTATAGCCTAAATCTTCCCCCAAAACATTAATGAGACAGATATCAACCTCCCCAGATGATCTAAAGCTAGCCCAAGCTCACCCAAGGCCAGCCATGGCTATAAATAGGGCAAACCCAAACACATGAGGAAGAAGAGGGAAGAAGAGAGAAAGAGGAGAGACCATTTAGGAAATCCCAAACCATTGCCTATCTCCCTTAGCTCCCAACAGCAAACTTGCTCCTTAGGACCTAAGCAACTGATCTCCACTGAAATCAGGCCTCTGAACCTGGTGCACCAAGCCAATTGGGTCAACCCGAGAAGCCTAAAACCATGGAAAAATAAGAATGTGAAATCAAACTTTACAAAACCTCAAATTAACTATCCCAAATCCATCTAGGGACTGTGTGAGGACAAGCCCAACTCAAATTGGCCACTCTCATAGCCTTTGACCTAGAAATTGACCAAGCTCATTCAAACCAGGCACCTTCAAATTGAAATCCTATATAGACTCGATTTCAATCCAAATTGGCTTAGGGAAAAGCTTCCTGAGGAGGAGACGAAGCTCCAGAACCATTCAAATCAAATTCAAATCAACTATGGCCAAGGTATGGATTTTCCCAATCAATGGCGGTTGGGTTTGGAACATTGTGAAAGAAATCATTCCAAAACCCCTACAAAGCCGTATAGATGTCTTCGCCTCTTCAAGACGAAGCTATATGATTAAAAATCACTCAATTTCATCAAAAATCGAGTGAAATATTGATCCTAGACCATTGACGGCCTGCGGGATCGGAGGAGATGAAGATGAAGAACCTCAGCCATCTGTTCCCGTGTTTTGGAAACGGACGGTTAAGATTAAATCCCGCCTGCTCCGCTGTTTGGATCTCCACAGCGGATCAAGCGCGTTTTCATGGGTACGAGGACACGCGTCGTCCCGTGGTTTTTTTGGTTTAATTAATGATTTAATTAATTCAGAAGAACCTTAAACTCTTCAAAATTCCATATTTGACACACAAAATTCAGAAAAATTTGACAAAAATACCCTTAGACTCAGAAAAGTGAGGAGAATAATTTGGAATTGAAATTTTTAATTTTTTTACTTATATTTAATTTTTAATTAATTAAATACTCTCTAAAGTATTTTAATTATTAAAAATTATTTATAAGTCAGAAAAATATGAAAATTTAAGTGGATAATTTCTATCACCTTAGAAACAATCCCTAATTTTTCCAAGGATAGGAAAATTCTTTAGGGCACTTTTTCCTAATTTTCATGAGATTTGGTAGTTATTTTAAATAATAAATGTAAAAGTCAAAAAAATAGGAAATTTAAATTAATAATTGGTTGGAAATTTAAGGGGAACAAAATCAAACCCTAAAATGACATATTCTAATCTTTTAGAAATTTAAAATTTATATTTCCTTTATTAGGATTAAAAATTTTAAAATTTAAAATCCTAAAACATCATTGAAAATTCAAAGATCATTTTACTTAACCCATGCCATCATGAGTTAAGTTAAACTTGAGTTTAAACACTCAATGGACTCAAATCAAAACTTAATTAGGGCTAATCCAACATTAATCCTAATTGACCTCATTAATCCTTAATTAAATTAGGATTAAGACAAAGTTAAAATCTAACTAGGTTTAACCACACATTAAACTTAGTTAAATTTTTTAGCTTTCACTACACTAGAATGAAATTAAATCTTAATTAATTTTAAAAGACATATTAGACTTAACTAATTCAAAATCAAAATATAATTAAGTTTAAAGACATATTAAAGTTAATTAACCTAGTAAACCTTAAGTACATTAGGTTTAATATAAATATAAATCATAATTAGGTTTAATCACATTAAACCTAATTAATCAACTTAAACCTTACTTACATTAGGTTTAGGTAATATTTAAATCCAAGTTATGTTTAATCAAATTAAACCTAATTAATCAACTTAAACCTTACTTACATTAGGTTTAAGTAATATTTAAAATACTAATTAGGTTTAACCACATTAAACCTAATTAATCAACTTAAACCTTACTTACATTAGGTTTAAGTGAAATATAAATTCTACTTAGGTTTAACCACATTAATCCTTATTAATCAACTTAAGCCTTACCCAAATTAGGTTTCATTAACTCTCAAACCAATTAGACTTAACCATAATTAAGTCTAATTAATCAATAAAACCTTATCCAAATTAGGTTTAATTAACCCTTAAACCAATTAGACTTATCCCTAATTAAGTCTAATAAATCAATTAAACATTTTTCAAATTAGGTTTAATTAACCCTTAAGCCAATTAGACTTAACCTTAATTAAGTCTAATTAATCAATTAAAGCTTATCCTTGTTAGGTTTAATTAACTTTAAACCAATTAGATTTAACCCATTTTTAATCTAATTAATCAATTAAAACTTACCCAAATTAGGTTTAATTAACCTTTAAACCAATTAGACTTAACCCTAATTAAGTCTAATTGATCACTTAAACCTTACCCAAATTAGGTTTAATTAATTCAAAACCAATTAGACTTAATCAATATTAAACCTAATTAATCATTTAAGTTTAAGTAACTCTTAAACCATAACTAGGTTTAACTCACATTAAACCTAAATAATCAAATTAAACCTTACTTACATTAGGTTTAAGTAACCTTTAAACCCTAATTAGGTCTAACCCATTAAATTTAATTAAACCATTAAGTCTTAAACTAAATTAGACTTAATCAAACTTATATTATAATTAAGTCTACCACATTAGACTTAATTAAACTATTAAATGTTAACTAACTAAGGTTTAATCAAACTTAAACTATAATTAAGTCTACCACATTAGAATTAATTAAACTATTAAACTTTAACTAACTAAGATTTAATCAAAGTTAAACTATAATTAAGTATACCACATTAGACGTAATTAAACAATTAAACCTTAACTAACTAAGGTTTAATCAAACATAAACTATAATTAAGTCTACCACATTAAACTTAATTAAACTATTAAACCTTAACTAACTAAGGTTTAATCAACCTTAAACTATAACTAAGTCTACCACATTAGACTTGATTAAACTATTAAACCTTAACTAACTAAGATTTAATCAACCATAAACTATAATTAAGTCTACCACATTAGACTTTATTAAACTATTAAACCATAACTAACTAAGGTATAATCAAACTTAAACTATAATTAAGTTTACCACAGTAGACTTGATTAAACTATTAAACCTTAACAAACTAGGGTTTTGATTAAACTTAAACTACAATTAAGTCTACCACATTAGACTTAATTAACTAAGGTTTAATTAAATTAAGTCTAACCCATTAGAATTAATTAATGTTTAAACCTTACTCAAATAAAATCTAAATAATCTCAATTCCCGGTTAAGTCAAACTAAACTTAATTAAACCTTAAGTCTTACTTAAAAAGGACTTGAATGGTCTACAGTTCTAATTATGTCTAATATATTTAGACTTGATTATCCTTTAAGTACTATTTAAACAAGGCTTAAACTTAATTAAGTCTATTTTAACTAAACCCAACTCAAATATATCTAACTTAAGTTCAAACAGACATGAACTCAAGTTAATTAGATTCAATATACATTGAATCTAACTTTACATTTTTAACTTAAGTTCAAACAGACATGAACTCAAGTTAATTAGGTTCAATCTACATTGAATCTAACTTTAAATTTCTAACTTAAGTTCAAACAGACAAGAACTCAAGTTAATTAGGTTCAATCTACATTGAATCTATCTTTAAATTTTTAACTTAAGTTCAAACAAACATGAACTCAAGTTAATTAGATTCAATCTACATTGAATCTAAATTTCTAATTTAGTTCAAATAGATATGAACTTAATTTAATTAGATTGAATCTACATTAAATCTAACTTTCTAACTTAAATTCAAACAAACTTGAACTCAGGATTTAGGTTTAAACCTAATTTGAATTCAAATCAAACTTAAGTTCAAACCACATCGAACTTAAGTTGACCTTAAATTTAGATTCAACCTAATTTGAACCTAACTTTGAAATTAAATTCAATCTAACTTGAGCCCAAATGAACCCAAAATTAAAACCTGCACTTAAGTTTAATCCACACTAAACTTAAGTCAACCTAAAATAATCAACAATATAATATTAGATTCAAATGATATTGAATCTAATTATCAAAGTCTTAATATTAAACTTAATATTCAAAATTTAAATCTAAAATATTAAAATCTAATCTTTTGTTAGATTTTAAATCTAAAACACGTTTAGATTCGAACGACATTGAATCTAAAATATTAAAATCTAATCTCTTATTAGAAATTAAATCCAAAACTTTTTTTTAGATTGAAACGGCACTGAATCTAAAATGTTAAAATTTAACATTCAAACAACATTGAATTAAATTTTAAGTCTCAATTCGACATTCAAACAAATCCAATTTGAATATTTGTTTTAGATTTAAAATCTAACTTCTTGTTAGATTTTAATTCTAATCAAAATTAAATTTAAGCACATTAATTTTATAGTTCTAATCAAAATTAAATTTAGGCACATTAAATTTAAAACCTTAAAAACCTCTCAATCGACATTAAACAACTTTTTGTTAGATTTAAAAAAATATTAACTTTTGATTAATATCAATGAATCTAACATCCTTTTTCTTGCAAGTTAAAAATAAATGTTATATTTTCTTTGCATGTTATAGGGTGTACTAACTCTGTTTTGCAGGATAATTGAAAGAAAACAATGATATTAATTTCGATTTAGATTTTCTTCGCGTGTTATAGGGTTTACTAACTCTGTTTTACAGAATGACATGGAGCCACGATGAAAAACAAAATTGACATTTTTTGGTTAGTCACAAAACCTAAAACAATAATATAATGACATTAAAACTTTTAGGATAACAATCAAATGACAAATTACAAGACAATAAAATAACTACATTAACAAAACAAAAACAAAATTGACATAAATGACATTAACGAAATCAAAACTTTGGGGTAGTATGATACATTACCCCTAGAAAGGAAAATTGATGTTTCTTTGTCCTCAAAATTTCTTAGAAAATAGGTGATCAACATTAATCAGAAGTTTTCTTAGACAGTCATAATTGTCTAAGATGTAATTTACTATAGGAGCTTGCTCCTATAAGAGATTTAAAGGACTCGGGATAGATATCACATCTAGAAATCTCTGGTTAAAACTTCATGATTTTCCTTATATAGAAATTCTAGGATATGGTATTCTAAAATCTTCTTTTATACGGATTATCATAAACATCATTTTCTACTATTTCCTATTAGCCCTCACTATCTTTAAATTTCTTAATTCTTTTATAGGATCTATAGAAATAAGATTAGTGCAATATTAAACAGAGTGGTGGCTCCTTGATATTGACACGATACGGGAATTGACGACGATGACACGCAATAGTTCGTCGCCATCAAAAAATTTAAATTAAATTTCAAAATAATTTTAAAATAAATTTTAAAACAAGTGTAGAAAGTAAAAACATGCTCAATACCTCAGATAACACAGTATGCACTTGGTTTAACTTTATTAGCCTCACGAGAAAGGCTTCCTCTAGGATCAAAATTCTAATTTAGTAATATTTGATTAATTGCCCAATATTTTGTTGGTCTTGGAGTTTTTACTAAGTTATCAAAATTTCATTTTTCTTGCAAATTTTACCCTTTCAATTCGACAGTAGTCATGTAGAGGGTATATAGCGAGTTTTTCTAGATGGTTATTTCTAAGGCTATATTCTAAATAAGTTTTTTAAAATTAATTTTCTTATTTGGAAATCAATGTTTTCCTCAAAATTTGTAAGAAATGGGTCTCTATATGATAATTCAAATCTCCTAAATTTTGTTTTGGGTTATCCTTAGGTTAATTATGTTTTGGAACTAATTCTACTAGGTCACTCTCCTGTCTAGGGCTGTCTTCCAACTCTCCCTTTAGAGCACCCCTATGGGTGATGTTATAAGCTCAACTATATCTCTCACAATGAAAATTGGTGCCTTAAAAAGAAGATTGAGATTTTTCTTAATCATTATCCAACAAAAATAATCCAACTCAACCAGCTCTTCAGATCCAAATGTAAGGTTGTCCATTTCCCCTAACATTTTTTGACATACATGGCTCACTAAATGCTCCATTTAATTTTCTATTTTTCTTAATTTTGAAGTTTGGCTTTATAATTGATTCAACATGTTTATGTCAATTCATTCAAATTCTCATTTTTTAAAGGGTAGTCACTATCCTGATTGTTCAAATATTCTCTAGGATTAGTTTGGGGACTCAACAACTACTGCTTTTCTACATATGGATCACTGTCAGTCAAACTAAATTTTTGTTAAGTTGAATAACTTTGGTTTTAGGTATTGAAATATGGGTCATCAACCTAGCTCCATTTGCAGGTTGTTCAAAGTTCATGTGACTGCTAGTCATGAATTGGTCGAAATACTCCTTAAAAACTATAAACTAGTTCACCTTAACATTTTTTACTCCTTAGTGTTGAAATAACTTTTTTTATTATATATATATATATATATATATATATATATATATAGCTTTTTATTTTTTCAGCACATGCAAGAAACATAGTAACAATACAAGTGTTAAACAATATGAAATAAATAGAAAAGAATTGTTAAAGTTAGATTCTCAGCAGTTCAACTACTATTTTCCTAAATTCAAAATTTCTCTTAATGTTTTTTTACAGTAATGGCACTAAAGACATGATGGCTCAAAATATTGCAGTAAAGTAAATCAGCTGAATCACACAAATATGAGTGTCAAGTTATAATATGATTAAATAGTACTACTCTTTGATCCCGTGAGAAAAGTGTTAAGATTTATTTTAGATGGTATGTCTCTAAATTATAATGCCTCTAAACCTAGTTTAGCGTTATCACAAGTAAGTGGCAGTTTTATAAATCATACTCAAAAGTAAAAACAAAAGGTAAAGAATTTGAAGAAGATAGAAGAAAATGGTAGATAACTCTTACGATTCTTCAAGATATATGATACTCGCGCCTCTATGATTTAGGTGATATAGTGGTTTGTGATTTTCCTAGACTTTTCCCTACATGATAGTTGTCAACAATGATAAAAATTCTTCTCCATGCCTATGCCTAGGTCAAAAGAATGTTAGAATTCATAAAATTAAGGCTTCTTCAATCCCCATAGCATCTGATAGATTTCTTCTGATCCCCTTTCTAGGTTGTAAAATTTGGATAAAATCTCTATTTTTATCCAGATTTTATGGTTAACCATTTTGTTCCTCTATACAACAGGTAGGAGTCACCAATCACGAAATATGTTAATATCCTAAATAGCTAGAACAAGAGTTAATGAAACTCTATGGTTAACATAACAACAAAAAACTATAATTCCTCAAGCAAATGATACAGGAAAAGAAAAAATCCAAAAATCACAAAACCACATACCTTGAAGCACAGCGGCGTGAAAGGAAATTTAGGTACGCATGTTGGAAAAAACACAGGAAAAATATTCCATTGAAATCATCATTGTAATTGAAACTGGAAAACTAAGAACTTATAAAATAATTTGTTCCTTCTTCAACAATAGTTAACTCCTCTTTCACAAAATGAAAATCTCAAAAAATCTAAGAAAAATGCAAAGAAAAAAGGTAGAAAATGCCCTTAGCACCTCAGCACAAAATAAAATAGATTCCAAGGAAGAACTCTCCAAAACCCTCCCTTTTTTGCACTTTAGCCGTCTCTATGTCTCTTCTCATCCAAAAGAGAGATTTTATTCTTTCCTTAGCTTCCATTTTAAAATATCCAACAAAACTTGGCATGAAAATACCTTTCAAAAGGGTTTTGGTGGTGTGGTAATGTGACCACGCCTGAAATCGGTGTGGTCACAGCTAAAGCTAGTGTGGTCACGCTAGTTCTAGCATAGTCCCTCCAGTTCTGGGGTGGTCATGCCCAGATCAGACGTGATTACTCTAAACAATACTATTTTTTTGTTTTGAGTTCATTTTTTGAGTTTGACACTAATAACTTGTAAAACAATACAAAGAATCTTCCACAAATACAAAATCAAGATAAATTAGGTGAATTATTATGTAAAATTACGTAAAATTGACTCATATTAAGGAGTTGTACATTTATTGAGAAGTATGATATAGAAGTACAAAGAGAGCAAGGATGATCTACTTATGATTTTATTGATTTAGAAAATGATTATGATAAGGTTACGAGAGAAGTTCTTTAGAGAGTCCTACAAAAAAGGTGTTGATATGACTAATATTTAAGTCATTAGAGGGATATATATTCTAGAGCTATTACTTGTGTCAAACAGAGGCTTGACCAAGTATTTTCCTATTTCAGCTGAATTACATTGGGGGTTAGCTTTAAGCCCATATCATTTTTCTTAGGTTAAGGATGCTTTTACTAGAAATTTCCAAGAGGATTAATATACCTAAAATATATAGTGTTTTGAAGCACATTTTTAAACCTATTTTTGATGATATTCCACTTTAATGGAAGGTATTTTTATGTTTTTCTTACAGGTATGATTAAAATGAGTGACTATGATGAATGGAGCGAAAGAGAATCCAATTTGGAGCAAAAATTGAAAGATGTGCAAAATTCGCCTCTAGCGCCTAAGTGTCGGATGGTTGGCGCATAGGTATCACAGTTAAAGTGACGAATTTATTTGATTTTAGCGCGAATTTGAAGGGGTTTTGAAAGCATCATTTGGTTTAATCTTCGCTAACTTCCCATTAGCTCCAAAACTCATTTAAAATTTGAACAGATGGATGCATTCTTGGTGGATACATTGAATCTGGACATATTTTGAAGAGACACCAAGGTACCTTTTGGAAAATTTTAAAAAAAATTCTTGAAGATCAGCAACAGAGTTGTTATTGGAGAGTGTGATTAGTGTTAAGAGTCAAGTTTATGTTAGAGAGTTATTGAGAGTACACCTTTCCACTTCACCACTTTTATTATGAATTGTATCTAGTTTTTATTAAGAGTAGAATAGAGATTTGGAGTCAACGGAGTTGGGCGCGAACCTCAATTGAGTCTTGTAAAGGGAAAGCAAAGTTTCAAAGGAACTTCAAGAGTCTTGTGGAGAGGATTTTCAGATAAGTTTTTATCTTTGTTTTACATTTGGTTTTTAAGTAAAACTTGTTGTGTTTTCTCTATGATTTCTACTTTCAAATCAAGTTGTGATTGTATTTTCTCCATGGATTCTGAGTAGTTTTCTTTATCTTTTTCCTTTTAAATGATGAAGCAATTAAATTATGAAAGGAAGTTGTGAGAAGTATAGGATTTCAATGTTGGAAGAAGTTGTGATGATTCATTACCTTGCACTTCATTTACTTCTCTATTTGGCCAATTAAGAAGTTAAAATTTGTTGGGAGATTGTGTAAGATCCATTGCAGTATTGTCTCAATCAACAATTGGAAAGAATCACATGCAATTCTATGGATGAGAATTGTAGTCCATATGATTGGGTGCAAATAAATAGGAAGATATGCTTATAATGAGGAGTAAAATTAGAGGACTTTAGAGTGACATCCTAAAGCCCCCTAATTTGGTTTGATGTGAAAAATTTTGTTATGAGATGTTAGCCCCAGGTGGAGAGAATCGAGGGAACTTTAGAGTGAGAGCTAGTATCTTTCCTGCCTATCCTGTCTACAATATTTCAAATCATCAAATTAACAATATTCTTTAGAACCAAGTAAGGGTAAAAAATATAATTGCTTCTATTTGGCACAACACATTTTAGATACTTCCACAATGAAATTTCATAATTATTACTGATTCATTGAAAGAGGAAAAAGATATTTTATTCTCATTTGCTTTCATACTATTTTATAGTTGTGTTAACTTTAGTTGATTGCTTTACTTTTTATTCAGAAAATACCAAAAACAAATTTGAAAAACTTTATATCTTAAAACATAATTTACAAAATCATTTTAAAAAGAAAAAAGTTATTTTTCTTATTTCTTTAAATTTTTAGACATTTCCCTGTGGGTTCGATATATCAGGGTTTAATTAAAAAGTCCTATATTACTTGATAAGCGATACGTATACTTGCATAATATCCCATTTTATAAATAATTAAAGTATAAATTCCTATCAAAATCGTAAGCATAAATATTCAGGTATCAAGTTTTTGGCGTCGTTGCTGGGAAAATTAATTAAAATTTTATTTAAAGAAAATTCAAGAAAAATTAAGTTTTTACTTTTCATTATTTTTGTTAGTGTGTTTTATTTTATTTTGTTAATTTTATATACGTAATTCAGGTTCTGAAAGACTTGTGCCTTACGATTCTGAATTAGAGAGAACTATAAGAAAAATAAAAAATATTAAAAATTTAGAAAAAGATAAATATGTTCAAGAAATAGCAAATCAAGAACATCAAAATGTTAAAATCCATCAAGAATTTAGACCTTTAAGAGATTATGCTAACCCTACTGTGGATGAACTTCATGGTAGTATTCAACACCCTACTGTAGCTGCTAAGTTATTTGAATTTAAACCTGCTATTATCCAGATGCTATCTAATAATCAGTTTGGGGGAGCACCAACTGAAGATCCTAATTTACATCTTGCCAATTTTTTAGAATTGTTCGTTACTTTTAAATACGATGGTGTTTCGAATGATGCTATTAGACTTAGACTTTTTAATTTTTCGCTGAGGGATGTTGACCTCATTTTTGATGAGGTCTTCTCTTCTTCTCTGTAGTATTTAGGATCTAGCCTTAGGCTTTTCCTTTGACTATCCTAGAGGATTAGAATTGGGACCCACCACTTAGAAATTCAAACCACTTCCTAACTCCCTGCAAACTCCACAAGCTTGATTGTAGACCCCTAATCACCTAGAGGGTTGAAATTAAATGTGGAAGTTTAAAGGATGAGTTCCTATAGGACTCTTTGGCCTTAGGATCGCCACAGGTGGCTCGGTCCGGTGAAGGGTTGACTTACACACACACTACACCTATGCACTACACTTTCACACACCTCTTAAAACCACACCCATACCCAACTTGACCTCCTGACTCATGAAGGTGATTCACATGGATGGTCCTTAACCCCTAAGCCCTTGGCTAAGAGGGTTAGGAATAACATAGTGGATGCCTCAAATGAGTCCCTTTTATGGATCATGTGGGCTTGATATGGCTTCATGGCTCAACCAAAATGATTTCATTCCACTTACATTCACCCAATCTTCAATTTTCCAAATTTTCAATTTTTGACCCCTGGGACCCTACACCTGCCTAGCCTACCCAAAACCCTTGAAACCACCCAAAATTTGCAAAATCACCTAAATCACCCAAAAGTCCTCAAGACCAATCCTAAACATTTCCTCCCCACTCAAATTGATCATCCATAGCCAAAAATACCAAAAATTCCAAAAAATACCTCCCAATACCCTCCAAATACCCAAAATACCCCTCTTAGCCAAAAAATCCAAAAATTCAGAAAATTCCCAGAAAATTCCAGAAAATTCCAAATATTCCCAATTTCATTTTGTTCAACTACATCATGGGCCAATTTTGTCAATTTACCCCACTTTTATCAAAACCCCCAATTTGACCCATTTTAACCCAAAATGAACCCAATGTCAAACCAAACCTACCCAATTGACCCAAATTCTGGTCCAATTCAATTCTAAACTTCAATTCAACATCCCCAACACCAATCTAGACCAAATTCAAGCCCAATTTGATTGGCATTGGGATCGAATTTCACTTTTGGCCTTAAAGCCCAATTTGGACCCATGACCCAAACCTAGCCCAAACCAAACCAATTTAACTCCAATTAATCCCAAATCTTTTCTAAACCTTATCTAACATCCCCACAAAAAAAACACTAACATGATTTGCCCAAAATTTGGATCTAAACCCCACTCAAATTCAACCCAAAACCAAAAGGCCCAATTTTGACCTAAATCCAACCCTAACCTAAATGAGCCCAAATCCCAAAATCAAAACCCAACCAAAGCCAAAACCTCTTTGAAACATTCCCATAAACATTTCCCAACATTAATTTTATATCAATTTCAACTCTAGCCCAACATTGGCCCAAGTTAGCCCAATTTGACCTACATTGGCCCACTTACCAAAGAAGTCCAAATCCAACCCAATTCAAGCCCAAACTACTTCAAATTGATTCCAAATCATTCATGAAACATTCCTAAATTAAATTCAACACTTATTGGATCCAATCCTTTGCAAAATTTTCATCCTAAAATTTGTTTTGAAATCTAAAAGCCCACTCTCTAAACCATCTTGAAAGCCCATCCAAAGTGAAATCTAAAAGCCCAAAGCCCACATGACAATTCCTCCTCATCATCCCTTTAATTGGAATCAATTCCTAAGTCCCAAATCAATCATCAAATCAACCTAAATTAAGCACCATCTAAATTTTTTCACTAAATTGCCAAAATCCCCAAATTCCTTTTTCATATAAATGGATCCACTTTTCCTAAGCCAAGGGTGAGCCAAATGAAGCCACATGCAAGCCATAGACAAGCCACATGAAGCCATGGGGGGTTTGACTTGTGACCAAGCCATTAATGGCAAGTGGAGGGAGTCCTTTCCTAAGCCTTCCTTAAGCCATTTTAACCTCTTTAATGCGACACCATAACCCAAAATTAACTTAAACTATTTTGATGGAGACCACACCATTTTCTCCTAGCCGACCCAAATGGCTCTTTTCTGCCCAAAACCAAGCCTTGGGTGGTGCACCTAGCCCAAAAGGATGGGTTGACCCAAATCAAGCCAAAATGGCCTCTTCCCCATACCATTTTAATCCAAGCACTTTACACATGTCCAAGCCCAATTGACTTCACCATTGCCAAGCCCTGACCTCCCTGGTCAAGATGGTGACCCTTGCCTGCCGTCCGACCACTGGGCGCCGGAAAACACCATGGCCGAGACATGGGCAGGAGCCAAACATTGAAATTCCACCTTGCTGAGCTGCCCCATGCCCAATGGCCACCATGGTTGTTCTTCCCTTGACCTAAGCAGCTGATCCCAACCATTAAACCCCCTGGGAGAGCCTCCAGCCATGCCTATTTAAACCCCTCACCCTCTCGGCCAAAGGAGGTGCTGAACCAAACCTTAAGGAAACTCTGCCAAAATCATTCCAGATCACTCTCCACACATAGAGCACTTGATCCCCACTGAATTCCGGCCCAATTCCTCTAGGCTGAGCTCGATTTCGAGCTCGAACTTTAGCCCAAAAACCAGGACACTTCTTCACGGTGAGCCAATCCCCAAATTGATTGGTCCTACACCTTCACCGGACCAAGAGGAGAAGTTTCCCATCGAAAGCCCCATCTCCGAGCCACCCGGTTGCTCCAGCCTCCAAGCTTTGTGATCGAGTCGTGGTCGATTTCATAGCTAGACAATTCACTGGGCCGAGGGACTTCATCCGGAGCTTACTTGGACCCAATCGAAGGTGACACGACCCTCGGATCGAAGCTTCACTTCTCCGAGCAAAGGTATGAACTCCCTCTTCGCCCGAGCTTCGATCGATTCTCCATTTTTATTGGCTTGATTTGATAGCATGTTCACCGTATGGATGTGTTCGTCTCTTCAAGACGAATCCATAGAGCATAAGAACATGAAAATCCGTTGAGAATCGAGTGAGTTCTTAGGGTTAGAGTGTGGACGGTCACGGGATCGCACCGGTCGTAGACGATGACCGAGAACCGTCGGATCGCGCGTGTATCGGATGGACGGCTTGGATTGCGTCGGACCGGCGAGATGAGTACGTGAACCGCGGGGCCCCGGACAGCCGAGTCGGATGGCGGTGCCGAACCGAGGAGCAACGCGTGTCGATTCGAGCCGCCGAGGTTGAGTCGGCGCCGATGTGGATAAGTAGGAAATTAGGTATTTTTCGATTTATTTAAATACCGAACTTCAAAAATCCATATCTTTGTGTAGAAAAATCACAAAAATAAAATAAAAATACCCTCTTGCTCGAGTGAACGAGAGGAGAATAATGTGGAAAAGAAATTAATTAATTTTGTCCAGTACTTTATTTTTAATTAATTATCTACTCCTTGCATTGTTTTAATTCTCCATGCATTCATACAATTCACCATGGCATGAGACCATAGGGCTTTTGAAGCCTCTGAACTTGGGAACATTCCCTGAATTTTCCAAGGTCGGAGGTCATCCCTATGAAAAGTTATTGATTTTTCAAATGCATATTGCTGTTTTGAGTATTTTAATTCCAAAAATTAGCATGTTGTGAAATAAATTCTAGGAAAATTTGGTGATGTTCCTTATGACCAGAGAACTCTAGGAAAAATAGGACTTGAGTTAATTCACTCAGATTAACCCTAATTGGCCTAAATACCCAAAATTGAACTTTAATTAATTAGAGTTAACCATAGATCAAATTGACTTGAAATCAATTCTCCACTGACCTTTAGGATCAGAGGAATCCACCATAAAAATTTCAAGTCAATTGGACTTGGTTAGCCCCATCAAATGGGTTGATTAAGCCATTTAGCCAACTTAAAATTTGAAAATTCATAACTTTCAAAATACTTTTCAAAAATTCACCAAATTGGTTTTGAAGCCTCTCTGATATCAGGGGAATTCAAGAAAATTAAAATTGCAATTTTCTAAAAAAGTTGATTTTTTATCATTATTTTAATATTTTAATAATTAAAAAATAATAAAAATTACAAAAATAATAAAATTCACCAAAATGTCACATTTTGAATTCTAACCACTTAGGAACAAACCCCATATTTTTCTTATGTCTCTAGGTTGAGATATTAAATTTTAAAGCCTTAGGGTAATTTTTTAAAATTAAAAAATACATTTTCTAGCATTCCCACTAAAATAATTCCAATAAATTAAGGAAAAAATCAGAAAATTGTAAAATTTGGTTCTCTGGAATCCTTGATATCAGAGAGAATTTTAAAAATCATAAAATTCATTTTTCAACTTATATTCTATTTTTAAATTAATTAATACTCCAGAACTTAAAATAATTTTAATAAATAAAATATAATTCAAAAAATCACAAAAATTGGTCCAAGTGGTCCTCTGGTCATTAGGAATGTCCCCTAATTTTCTTAAGGACAGAAACTTTCCCTTGGTCATATTATTAAATTTTCCTTGGAAATCCTTATTTTCCACCAAAAATAATTACACAAATAAATTAAATACAGAAAAATCACATTTTCTCCTCTAATATCTTTATTGACATATGAGTGAGGTCACATAAAAATTTCAAATTCATTTGAGCTCAATTTAGTGAGTTATGAAATTATTAAGCTTGAAGGGCAAAATGGTAATTAAAATTTTAACCCTTAATTAAAACTTTAGGCTTAATAAAATTAAAGAGTAAAATATTTGATCCTAATCTGATTTGGATGATTGAAATTTAAATAATTAAAGGGTAGAAACCTATTAAACAATTCAACAATAATTAAAATAAACCTTAATAAAATAATTACTTAAATTTTGGAAGAATAATAAAGTTGGAATTATTAAAATAGGGATGTTATTAGGAAGAATTTTTTTTTATTTAAGAATCCCTAAATTAATCATCCCAATAATACTTAATTCTTAATTAAAATGATAATCAAAGTTTAAAGATTTAAAATGCTAAAAGACTTAATCATTAAATTAAATTAAAGTTAAATTATTTAAAGCAAACCCTTTTAAAATAAAATATTAAATTACAATTAAAAAAAATTAAATTAAATTAAATTAAAGTAAATTAAATTAAAACAAATTAAATTAAATTAATTTAAAACAAATTAAATTAAATTAAAATTAAATTAAAATAAAATAAAATTAAATCATATTAAATTAAATTAAATTAAATTAAATTAAATTAAACTAAATTAAATTAAATTAAATTAAATTAAATTGAACTAAATTAAATTAAATTAAATTAAATTAAATTAAATAAAATTAAATTAAATTAAATTAAATTAAAATTAAAACAAATTAAATTAAATCAAATTAAATTAAATTAAGCTAAAGCATATCATATTAAATTAACTTAAATTAAATTAAATTAAACCACATTAAATTAAATTAAGTTAAGTTAAATTGAATTAAATTAAATATAACATCATCTAAGTCATAAAGAATTCAAAATAAATCTAAAATAACTTGAACAACTATTCCAAACTTAAATCATTAATTTGAACTTAAATTTGAATCACAAATCATTAAATATCATTTTGCCCTTAGGAGCTTTTACTATTATAACTCCTAAATGGAGTATCAAGTGAAATGTCACTTCACTCATAAGGATATTCAAACATCCTAATTCACAGAGCAAGAAATAAAACTTAACTTAAACACCCTGGATGATTAATTCACCTCCACAATAGAATTCATTTGGACTTAGGACAATTCCTGAAATATTGAAAAGATGTTTAAGATTCGTCTTAAACACTTCCTCAATATGATAGAATGTCCTTAAGAACAAATTGAGTTTAGTTGTTCTTTAGTGAAGAAAATCATCCTTAAAACCAAAATTGAAGACCTAGACGTCATAGGAATGACTAGCTATAGGATTAGGATTTTGGTAGAAAACCATAACCATTCCCTTAGCTTTACCTAGGAAATTACTTTAATTGCTTAAATATTCTAACTGTGTTTTAAGTGCAGCTTGGGATGACGGGAAGACCCTCCAGGTACGCTTTTATTTTATTGCAATTTACTTTACTGCAATTTATTCAATCGCATTGCACTTACCTTTCTTGCATGATAAACAACAGTTGCATGAAAACCTACACCTTTAGGACAGAAACCAAAACTGAAACCCATAACTAAATTAAAAGACACTACAAGATAAAATTCACCGCCACAACATTCAAAATATAAAACAACTCAAAATTTAATCACAAACGAACAACAAAATTACAACTACAACTAAATTAAAACGTCTCGTTGAATGATCGGGAATACCTCGGATGATGTAACCCACGTGTTGCTAACGGGATTTCCCACGGTCTAAATGAAAGTGCGGAACTCATTTAGTTGAGTTTAGCAAATTCATCCGGACTAAGTGAATTCGATGAAAATAACGGTGTCGGGATGACGGAACCGTGGGATCTTAATCGGTTCTGTTTAATCAACTCTAAGACTTGTTTTAATTAAAACATTAAAGACACATGGAAATTAAGACTTTCTCTAAAACCAAACACTTCCCTCATCTCTTGATTTATCACCTTCTACAACTAAACCTCTGCAACAACAAGGAGCTCGGAGCACGGTGGGCGGCACGGCCATCGTCATCGAGCAAAACCGAGTCTACTTCGACAAAACTTCCTTAGAATTAAATAACCAAGCCATAGGACTTCGAGGTAGTTTGCACTAGTGCAACATAAATCCTCAACTCTTCGTTAGGCATTCACATGATCATGTCATGAAAATTAAGCCCTAACCGGTCTTAGGACTCCGAGGTAGTCGTTTGGTACGACATAAACCCTCACATCTTCGAGGCTGTTTGTATGATTTTATCATACAAATATAAAGTCCTAACTAATTAAAATTGGCAAGATCAAAACATTAAAAAAAAAAACATTAGGGCCTTCCTAAACTCAAGCCAAACAATAGGATAGTCGGGAAATTACCGAAGTTCGCTTCGAATCTGTGATTTCTCCTACCTTTCTTCCTTCAGATTCCCAAAATATAATGCTCTAAATTTGATCCATTCCCTATTGAAATTCTAAAATTCAATCCCTTGAAAACTTAAACCTTGAAATTCTTGAGAGCAGAACTATTGATTATTATCGAGAGTTTTCTTAAATGATTCACTTCATTTAAGATGTAATTAACTATAGGGGCTTGCCCTTATAGGGAATTTCAAGAACCTGAGTAATATAAACCCTGCTTAATTCATTTATATTAAGCGAGGGAACTTGTCGGCTTATAAAATTGGTTCGCGGACCAAACGGATGTCACAAATCTCATAGTTTATTTAATCGAGCCCCATCATCAAGCAAGTGTGTCTATTCTTCGGGATAGATACACGGTTTGTGGTGCGGTGCTCGTTTATATAAACTATTTGGGATGTGAGATCGGTTTGATTTCATATCTTAAAACTTTTAAACTTAAAATTACTTTCAAAATCAAATGTTATCTTTTAAACTATATATTTAAATTAAATTTAAAATATAAAAAATTCGCCGACAATTTCTGTAGGCGACCCCCTTTTCAAAATTAAACACACAAACGTAAAAATATGCCGACAAGGGATAAAGCTAAGATTTGGTTAAATTCGTTAGCCCTTGGATCTATCAGAACTTGGGGTGATTTAGTACAAAAATTCCTTGCTAAATATTTTCCACCATCGAAGACTGCAAAACTTAGAAATGATATCACATTTTTTTATTAGTAAATCTATATATGAACCATGAGAACTTTTTAAAGATCACTTAAGAAAGTGCTCACATCATTTGATACCAGATTGGTTAATAATTCAGACCTTTTATAATGGATTAGTTGGATCTCTTAGATCTATTATCGATGCCGCTGCTGGTGGTTCATTGATGTCTAAACAGTTTGCTGATTCTTATGCTTTAGTTGAAGAAATGGCTACTAATAATTTTCAATGGCCTTCTGAAAGGTTAAATCCTAAAAAGGTAGCCAACATTCATGAAAATAGTGCTTTTGCAATGCTAGCAAATCAAGTTGCTACAATTTCAAGGAAGATAGACCAATTTGGGATGAATTTTTCTCAGCCAACTTCTATGGTTGAAGAAAATTCATTATTGCAAATGGTTGATTGTCAAACTTCATTAGAAACTTTGAATGCTATAAGTAAACCTAATAACCTATATTCCAATTATTATAACCCAGGTTGGAAAAACCATCAAAACTTTAACTGGAATACCAATAATCAAGATGGTAGTAATCAATAATGGGTGAACAACCAAGTAAATCCATTGGGAAACTAGAAAAACCAAGGGAATAATAATTATAGACCAACCTATCCTCCAAGTTTTAACAATACTTCACAATTTAAGGAGAAGAAGTTGTCTATTGAAGAAGTGGTGTTACAAATGGGAAATCAATTACAAAGTCAAGGAGCTACAATCAGAAATATTGAGAATCAATTGGGACAGATTGCCAATTCATTAAGTAATAGATCCCAAGGAACACTTCCTAGTAATACAGAAGTAAATTTAAGAGACAATACTAAATAGCTAGTACAAGCTATTCAGTTGAGAAGTAAAAGAGAATTGGAAGGTAGAGTTCAAAAGAGACTGAAGTAGAGAAAGAAGAAATTGAAAAACCAAAAGAGGATGCTCTGAAAGATTTGGAAAAACCTATTTCTCTACTTAAAGTTGATTTAAAAAAACCACCACCTTCATCTCCTCAGAGACTTCAACAACAAATATTGGATAAGCAATTTTCAAAATTCTTGGAGATGTTTAAGAAGCTTACAATCAACCTTTCATTTTCTGAAGCCTTAGAACAAATGCCGAGCTATGTGAAATTTATGAAGGATATTTTCAACAAAAAGAGGAAGTTTGAAGATAATGAGATTGTTTCCCTTAGTGAAGAGTGCAGTGCAATAATTCAGAAAAAGCTTCCTGAAAGCTTAAAGATCATGGAAGTTTCACAGTTCCATGTGCAATCAGGGACAGACTTTTTGGAAAAGCTTTCTGTGATTTGGGTGCAAGCATTAACCTTATGCCATTATCAATATTCAAAAGATTGAGATTAGGAGAAATAACCCCTACCACTGTAACTTTGCAATTAGCTGATCATTCGATTACATATCCTAAAGGAGTTATAGAGAAATTTTTGGTGAAAGTGGATCAACTTATTTTTCCTGTTGATTTCATTATGTTGGATATGGAGGAAGATAAAAAGATACCCATAATTTTTGGGAGACCTTTCCTAGCCATAGGTAGAGCGATGATAGATGTGCAAAAAGGGGAATTAACGATGCTAGTAAATGATCAAACTGTTACATTCAATATTTCAAAGTCAATGAAATATCCTGCAAGAGGTAAAGATGATGAATGCTATAGGATGGATGTTATCAAATAATTGAGTGAATGTCATTTCATGTCAACTTATGAATAGAAATCTGAAAGTAAAGAATTGGAACACAAGCAAGAAGAGGAATTACAAGATTCTGAAGATTTTCATGAGGAAGATTTAAATTATGTTCATGAAAATTTTGAAATTTTGGACATGACTGAAAAAGATGAATCTTTTGGTCCATCAATTCAAAAACCTCATGAACTTGATTTAAAGATGCTTCCTAATCATTTAAAGTATGCCTTTTTAGTTGATTCCTCAATTTTGCCAGTAATAATTTTCTCTAAATTAACTGAAAGATGAGAAGAGTGTTTGCTTAAAACTTTAAAGAAATATAAAAAAGCCTTTGGATGGATAATAGTTGACATTAAAGGAATCAGTCCTTCAATTTTTATGCATAGAATCCTTATGGTGAATAACTGCAAACCTTAGGCTGATCCTCAAAGGAGATTAAATCCTATCATGAAAGAAGGACTGATAGTGCATGGGTTAATCCTTTTCACTGTGTTCTTAAGAAAGGAAGAGTTACTGTGACTATTAATGAAAAGAATGAAATAATACCAGTAAGATAAGTTACAAAATGGTGAATTTGTATTGATTATAGAAAATTAAACATTGCCACTAGGAAAGATCATTTTCCACTTCTTTTTCTAGATCAAATGTTGGATAAACTGGGTGGGCATACTTTTGTTTTCTGGATGGATATATTGGTTACCACCAAATTCAAATTGCTCCTGAGGATCAAGAGAAAACAACGTTTACTAGTCTTTATAATACATTTGCTTCTAGAAGATTGCCCTTTATTTTATGTAATGCCCCTGCTACATTTCAGAGATGTATGATGGCAATTTTCTGTGATTTAATAGAAAAGGAATTGAAGTTCTTATGGATGACTTTTCAGTGTTTGGAATTTCATTTGAATCATGTTTAGAACATTTAGCTAAAGTTCTAAGACGTTGTGAAGAACTAATTTGATCCTTAACTCGGAGAAATGTCAATTTATAGTAGCGGGAGGAATTGTTTTGGGACATCGTATATTAGAAAACGATATGGAAGTAGATCCTATAAAAATTAAAGTGATCTCTAATTTATGTGCACCAACTAATGTAAGGGGAATTAGATGTTTTCTAGGACATGCTAGATTTTACAGACGTTATATTAAAGACTTTTCAAAAATTTCAAAGCCTTTATGTCGTTTACTAGAAAACGATGTAATTTTTTATTTTGATGGTGATTGCCTAAAAGCTTTTGAAACATTAAAATAAAAAATAATCACTGCACCTGTTTTGGTTTCACCAAACTAGGAAAAACCTTTTGAATTAATGTGTGATGCTAGTGATTATGCTATTGGAGCTGTTTTAGGTCAGAAATATGATAAAATTTTTAAAGTGATTTACTATGCTAGTAAAACTCTTAATGAAGCTCGAATTAATTATACTACTACTGAGAAAGAGTTATTAGCTATAGTATTTGCCTTTGATAAATTTAGATTATATTTAATTGGAACTAAATGTGTGGTGCTTACTGATCATTATGCTATTAAGTATTTAATGAAGAAGAAGGATGCAAAACCAAGATTGATTAGATGGATTCTTCTTTTGCAAGAATTTGATTTCGAGATTGTAGATATGAAGGGTGTTGATAATTAAATTGTTGATCATCTATCTAGGCTTGAAACTAAAAATTCTCTTTGTGATGTTGAAGAAATTAATGAAAATTTTCCTGATTGAAAATTGTTCACTGTTAATGAGTGGTGTGTTTCGTGGTATGCCAACATTGTAAACTTTATTGTCAGTGATATTTTACCCTATGGTTGACATACCAGGAGAGGAAAAAAATTATATCTGAAGCCAGAACATATTTTTGGGATGACCCGTTTTTATATAAACAAGTAAAGGATTTGATCATTCGAAGATGTGTTCCTTTAGAAGAAACTTATGAAATTATTCAAAAATGTCATAATTCTAATTATGGGGGACATTTTAGAGTTGATAAAACTGCATATAAAATCTTACAATCTGAATTTTATTGGCCTACAATTTTTAAGGATGTTAATGTTTATATTAAAAATTGTGATTGATGTCAACGTGTAGGCAATATTTTTAGAAGAAATGAGATGCCCCTCAATTATATGTTGGAAGTTGAAATATTTGACATTTGGGGATTAGATTTCATGGGACCATTTATACCATCTTTCGGGAATACATACAGTTTTATAGCAGTAGACTATGTATCTAAATGGTAGAAGTTGTTGCTTTACCTCAATGTGATGCTCAAAGTGTTGCAAAATTATTAAGTAAAAATATAGTTTGCAAATTTGGAATACCAAGAGTAATCATAACTAATGGGGGAAGTCATTTTAGAAATGCGATTATGGAAAATTTAGTAAAAAAATATTATATTAACCATCGTATTGCTACTGCTTATCATCCACAAACAAGTGGTTTGATTGAATTATCTAATTGTGAAATTAAAAGAATATTGGAAAAGACTGTTAATCCAAACAGAAAGGATTAGTCAATCAAATTGGATTATGCTTTGTGGGCCTATAGGATTGCTTATAGAACTCCTATAGGAATGTCCCCATATAGGCTAATTTTTGGAAAAGCTTGTCATTTACCAGTTGAACTTGAGCATAAAGCATATTGAGCTATTGAAGAGTTCAATTTTAATTTGAAAGATGCTGGATAAAATAGATTGCTGCAATTAAATGAGCTTGAAGAAATAAGGAATGAATCTAATGAAAATGCTAAGATTTATAAAGAAAAGATGAAGTTGTGCATGATCGGACGATTCTTACTAAAAATCTTGAGCCAGGGAAAAAAGTTTTGCTATATAATGCTAGGTTGAGAATTTTTGTTGGAAAACTTAAGTCTAGGTGGACAAGCCCATTAACTGTAATAAAAGTTTATTCCTATGGAGTTGGGGATATTCAAGATCCTAAGACTGGAAAAATATTTAAAGTGAACGGTCATAGACTTAAAACTTACTGTTCAGTCGATCAATCTAAACCTTATGAGAATCTAATGTTGGGTCACTCAGAATAAGCTCTGGGTATGTCAGGTTGATGACGTTAAACCAAGCACTTTGTGGGAGGCAACCCATATTTATCGGTGTGCTTTATTTTATGTTTGTTTTGTATGTTTTTCTTTGGTTTGATTTGAGAAATGTGGTAGCATTTTGGAGTTTTTATGTTATATTGGTGTTTATTTGACCTTATTTAATGACTTAAAGGAATCAGAATGAAGATTTTGACATTTGGCAGAACTGTGCAAAAATGTGCACTGGCGGCTATGCGACGCTGTTTGGCGCATAGGCGCAACAGTTATGAAAAACGTGAAAAATGAGGTTCTAGAAGCCAAAATTGTGGGTGGGTAGTTTTTGGAGTTATTAATGGGTTTTAACATGTCTAGGTCAGATTTGTGCCTTCATAAGTCTATAAAAAAACCCTGAATTTATGAAATACTTGCCCTAGTTCTCATTTTCATTCTTAAGCCTTCTGAAAGAGTATTTTAGTGCAAAAATGTCTTCTTGGGAGAGCGAAGTTATGAAGAAAGAGGAAGCCAAGAAGAAGAAATTTATATGTGATAATGTGCAAGAGTTATATAATGGATTTCTGGTTGTGAGTATCCAAGGAATAGCAAAAAGAATTACGAAGATCGAGGCCGATGTGGAGTCTATCGATGCAAAGGTAAATGAAATTAATGCTCATTTAGCACACATAGGATGGCAACTCAAAATACAATTCAGTCATACAAGTCATGTGGAAGAATCAAATAGAGCGATGTATTGAAGAACAAATGGATGGAAGAAGAAGATGTAAGAGCTTTTAATCATGCCCCGTTTTATCAAATTGACATTCCAGATGGTTCAAATGGAACTAATGTTGGTTCTAGATATATTCCACCTAATGGAGATTGGAATTAAATTATGTGAGGTCTTTTAGTTTGATTATTTGTGTTTAGCATTTTTAAAGTGTGATTTTAATTAAAGTTTGTGTTTGTTGCACTTTACATATGTTTGATACATCTCAATGATGTAAATTAGTGTTTAATTACATGTGTTTGAACTTATGTATTTGGAGAATTTCATCCAAAATATTTGGATAGAAATTTGTAGTATGTATTAAGTGTGTTTTGATGTTTAATAAAATATAAGTTTGTGTTTGTGTGAAATTTGTGTGGAATCATTGGAAATTAATGTGTACTTTTTGAGTAGTAGAAGAGTTTATGAGGAGAAATAAATATTTGAAGTGATTAAAGGTGATTAACTCAAATTTTTGATGGAATTAACTTACATGTCAAAATTTGGGCACTGGCGCTTAAGTGCCAAACCGACGGCGCAAAAGCACCAGATTTTGCGGCTAAGCGTCGTATGCCTCGCGCATAGGTGTCGGTTTACGAAAATCAATTTTCGACAGTTAAAAACCCAAAATTTTCCATTTTTAACATCCCCATCACCTTCAACCTCCCAGTTTCTCCAAATAGGAGTCTAGAGCATCAATATTTGGATCATTTTAGAGCCGATTTCTCCAAAATTTATTGGATTTGAGTTCCTTAAGGTATGTTCACTACTCCTAAGTAAAATTTTTTAATTTTCACCATGTATTTTGAGTACATTATTGAAAAATCTCAAAACTACTATTCATGTTGAAACTTTGATAAAAGCATGACAAATTGCTTAGATTTAGTGGAGTTTGCCTTTGGAAGTTGAATTAACAAGTTTAGTTTAAATTTGGAATTTATGGTGAATTTTTTGTGAATTTTTAGAGATGGCTCCAAAGTCAAAACGTTCGAAAGAAAAAGAAAAATTTGATTCCCACAAATTTGTCAGTTCTAGAGTAGAGAATCGTTACATCGATGCACTTGCATCATGAAAATTAATTCCATAGCGAGTTTTTAGTAAACCAGTAGGAGAAATTAAGGAGATGATTACTAGAAGGAATTGGGAAAGATACTGTTGCTTCTCCGCTATTGCAGTTATTTCTGTGGTGAGAGAGTTCTATGCTAACTTGCGTGCAACAGAAGACAATTTGGTGATGGTTAAGGGGCAACAAGTGGATTTTTCATTTTCAGTAAATAATACATTTTACCGATTACCTCCTGCAATTTTTTACTTTTATGAAAATTTTCATCCTTCTGAAGGAGAGTTAGATGAGATTATGGCCTTTCTTACTGGTGGAAGACGTTTATGGAATATTAAAAATGACAGAAGAGTGAATTTTCAAGCCTTTAAGTTGAATGCCACTTCAAAGGCATGGCATTATTTTATCTCATCTAAGCTTCTGTCTTCAAGTCATGTCAGTGAAGTTACAAGGGAGAGAGCTGTTTTGAACCATTGTATTCAGCAGGGAAAGCCTTTAGATATTGGGGCTATTATTTTTTATTATATTTTGAACTGTGCCAGAGCTGCTACTACTGTTGGTATGGGATTTCCATCCTTGATTTATTCACTTTGTGAGCAGTCTAGTGTTAAGTCTGAAACATGGGAAAAGGTTCTTCATCCACTTAGAGACCTATTACCAGTGTAAATGTGAACACTTACACTGTACATTCAGTATTTGGCTGGAAAAAGAGGATCTGTTAGAGCTTCCAGTGCTTCTGCTTCTGCTGCTTCTACTTCTCATGCTTCTACTGCACATGCATCATCTTCCAGAGATTCACAAACTGGATTATTACAGAAGAATTTTAAAAAAGGTGAGTTTTACCAGAGAGCATGTTAGAGATATGGATGGTAAGATTGAAAATATTGAAAGGTATATTGTAAAATATGATGAATATGAGGAGAATTATTAGCAGTACATGGACAGAGTGATTATAGGAGATAACAGTGCTGAGATGCCCCCTCATCCTTTTTATATACCTTATGTGCCATCCAGAGACTGGAATGAAGATGATAATGATGAGAATGATGATTAGAGTTGTTGTATTGAGTTTGTGAGTTTGTTATATGATTTTCTTATGTGTTGTGATGCTTTTATTTGATGTTTTTATATGTGATGTGATGTATTTTTCTATGGACTTTCATGTTGTGTAGATTATAGTTGGACTATTTTCTATTATGCACATTCAGATATTTATTTGTTGGATTGAGGTTTTATGATGTAATATGTGATATGTTTGTGGTAGTAAATATTTTTATATTTTTCTAGTGTTTAAGTTTTTAGTAGTGTCTAATTTAATTTCTATAAATATTAAAAAAATTAGAACACTATTAGAAACCACTATTTATATATCATGTTTAAACTTTTCAAAATCTGCTACCATTTATTTTCTAGTATGTTTTGATTTGTGATGTGTATTTGTTTTGAAAACCTCCACTATTGCAGAAGTCATTTGAAATTTTGAAATTTCTATTTTATGAAAAAATGAATTTGATTTCTTTTTACTCATTGTTTTTAAACTGTTATACTTGCATTTTTAGAATATTAAGGTTCCTGCAAGCATGTTATTCTAGTTTTTTAATTCTTACCCATGTATCATTTCTTATGCTTAAATGTTTTATCTTAACTAAAAAAATTAAAGTTTGGGGGGAATTTAAAAACAAACATAAAAAAAAACTAAAAAATTATTTGTTCTCAAGAATACTTAAATAAAATTTGATTTTTGATTGAAAATAATTATTTATATGAAGTTATATTAGGGAAGAAAAATTTTGAATATATAAATGAGTAAGATAACTTAGTTAAAATTTATAGTAATGATGAAAATTTTAAAGTTAAATTTTCTTAGTAAATAAATGTTAAATATAGTTAAACTATTTTTAGTAAGAAGTATTGTATTTTTGGATAAATAGAATATTTGACTTTTATTTTTCAAAGCTTAAATTTCTTTTATTGAGAAATAATTTTTAACACTATTATTATGATTTTTAAGTGGAGGATATATATCAGACCTTTATTGTAAATGAAACAGTGGAATTCAACATCATTAAAGGTCTATCCAGATACAGTAATCCTTGCCTTATAAAAAAAGAAAAAGAAAAAAGGAAAGAAAAAAAATAGTATGTAAAAATTAAGGAGAAGCTTGAGGATTTAAGAGCCTAATAAAAAATTGGTTCCATACCTAAAGTTTAAAATACAATTTTTGAAAAAATCTAAAGCTTAAGGTTATAATATAGTAAGTAAAATTATTTTTAAATAAAAATTTTTAAGTGAGGAAGATGAAATGTTTAAATTCTATATTTTGAAAAATCTACAAGTATTTCTGAATTAGAAAGGAACTAATATTTTTCATTATCCTTTACTTAAGAACCTTCTAAACTTTAAGTTGGTCTCATGTGCAAAATTGGTCTCGAGCGCCTAAGTGCTAGATGGTTAGTGCATAGGTGTCACAGTTAAAGTGACAAATTTATTTGATTTTAGCGCAAATTTGAAGGGATTTTTGAAGCATCCATTTGTTTAAACTTCACTAACTTCCCATCAGCCCCAAAAATCATTTACAATTAGAACGGATGGATGCATTCTTGGTGGATACATTATTTGGACATATTTTGAAGAGACACCAAGCACCTTTTGGAAAGTTTTAAAAAGAAGTCTTAAAGATAAAAAAAGGGTTGTTGTTGGAGGGTGTGATTAGTGTTAAGAGTCAAGTTTATGTTAGAGAGTTATTGAGAGTACACCTTCACCACTTTTATTATCAAATGTATCTAATTTTTATTAAGAGTAGAATAGAGATTTGGAGTCAACAGAGTTGGGCACCAACCTATATTGAGTCTTGTAAAGGGAAAGTGAAGTTTCAAAGGAACTTCAAGAGTCTTGTGGAGAGGAATTTTAGATAAGTGTTTATCTTTATTTTACATTTGGTTTTAAGTAAATATTATTGTGTTTACACTATGATTTTTACATTCAAATCAAGTTATGATTGTGTTTTCTCCATGGATTCTGAGTGGTTTTCTTTATCTTTTTCCTTTTAAATGATGACGTAATTAAATTATGAAGAAAGTTGTGTGAAGTATAGGATTTCATTGTTGGAAGAAGTTGTAATGATTCACTACCTTCCACTATATTTACTTCTTGATTTGGCCAATTAAGATGTTAAAATTTGTTGGGAGATTATGTAAGATCCATTGCGGTATTGTCTCAATCAACAATTGGAAAGAATCACAGGCAATTGTATGGATGAGAATTGGAGTCCATATGATTGAGTGCAATTAAATAGGAAGATATGCTTATAATGGGGAATAAAATTAGAGGACTTTAGAGTGCAGGCTAAAGCCCTTAATCTGATTTGATGTGAAAAATTTTGTTATGAGATATTAGCCCCCAGGTTGTGAAAATCGAGGGAACTCTAGAGTGAGAGCTAGTATCTTTCTTGTCTAACTCATCTACATGATTTCAAATCATCAAATTAACCAATGTTCTTTATAGAACAAAGTGTAAATAATATAATTGTTTCTATTTGGCACAATACATTTTAGATAGTTTCACAACGAAATTCCATAATTATTACTGATTCATTGAAAGAGAAAAAAGATATTTTATTCTCATTTGCTTTCATACTATTTTATAGTTGTGTTAACTTTAGTTGTTTGCTTTACTTTTATTTCAGAAAATACCAAAAAAAATTGAAAACTTTATATCTTAAAACATACTTACGAAATCATTTTAAAAAGTAAAATGTTATTTTTCTTATTTCTTTAAATTTTTAGACATTTTCCTGTGGGTTCGATATCTCGGAGCTTAATTAAAAAGTCCTTTATTACTTGATAAACGATATGTATACTTACGTAGTATCCCATTTTATAAATAATTAAAGTATAATTTCCTATCTAAATCACAAGCATAAACATTCGGGGATCAATGATTTAGCTTTGTGTATGCTTTTCACCGATGATATCCTTCTCGTGGATAAAACTAGAGAAAGTTTTCAAGAAAATCTTTTATTATTAATGTATTCTTTAGTGACTATAGACTTTCATTTAAGTTGATCTAAAACTAATTACAAGAAATTTAATTTTAGTAGTAGTAGACCTAATGGCAGAATCATAACAAAGGATGATTAAATCATTACAAGGAGTGAATATTTTAAATATCTCGGGTCTATTGTTCAAAGTTATGGTGATATAGATGAGGATGTTATTAGTGGAATTCAAGTTAGTTGGTTGAAGTGAAGGAATGCATCAGGCCTATTGTGTGATAGAAAAGTGCCACTCAGACTTAAAAGGAAAATTTTATATGAAGATGGAAGAGCTGCAATCTTTTATGACACATAATATTAGTTTATAAAAGATAAGCATAACACTAAGTTAATTTTTGTTGAGATGATAATTCTTAGATGGATGGGTGGCTTTACACTTAGAGATAAAATGTGAAATAAATATATCCATGAAAGGTTTAGTGTAGCTTCAATGGAAAACAAGATTAGAGAAAGTCATATTAGATACTTGGGTCACATTAAACATCGACTATTTGATGATCCAGTTAGGAGAGTAGGTGTTTTAGATTTGATATATATTAAGAAAGGTAGAGGTAGACCAAAAGAAAATTTGGGTGTGTTATATAAAAAATGATCTTAATTTATTAGAATTAAATGAAAATTTGACGCTCAATAAGATACAATAGAGAAGAAAATAATCATGTGGCCAACCCTACTGATCGGGATAATGACTTGTTTTGTCGATGATGATGATTTGTTTACTGACTAGAAATACAATAACAGGAAAAATAACAAGCCTTTATCCCAATAAGTGGGATCCGCTACATAAATCTTTCTTCTCCATTGTGTCCTATTAAGGGTTGTACTTTCATTTAATTTTAAAAAATTAAGATCTTTCTCTATACAATAAGCCCAAGTCTTTCTAGGTCTATCTCTGCCTTTCTTAACATAAGTTAAATCTAAATCATCAACCCTCCTAACTAGATCATCAGATATTCGATGTTTAATGTGACCAAACTATTTAAGACGACTCACTCTAATTTTGTCTGTCGCTGGAGCCGCACCATCTCTATCACGAATATATTCATTTTGCATTTTGTCCCTAAATGTAAAGCCACTGATCAACATAACTGTTAGGTATGGCTCATATACCAAATAAAGAACAAATGTTAGAGCAGAGCGAGCAAATCGGGGGAGTTTTATTATGTGGGTTGGGGGTGCGGGGGCAATGCCCCGCAATATATGGTACATGAGTAATTTTTTAATTACATATTGTACTATGGGGTTATAAATAGGCCTTGTTTGTAACCTTAGAGTTGAAAGAGTTGTAACTTGTACTTTTTTTTGAAAGTGAAAGGAAAACCGCCGCTTTTCTCCTGAGGAAGTATGCATCTTTGTCGAACCTTGTTAAATCTCTGTGTTCTTATGGATTTGTGTCGATTCTTGTAAATCTTTACTATAATTTTCTCAACAAGTGGTATCAGAGCCTTATTCAAGGGCACAGAGGAGAATTTGGGCAAGTCTTCACGTCCTATTCATCGACGCAGGAGGATATCGATACACGGTCTAATGTGTGAAGATGATGAAGAGGAGGTTGCGACAGACTTCTTGCAGTTCTTCGTGTGAGGATTCTGATCTCGCGTATCAATTTTGAGAGTTGTTCGTAGAACTTGCAACAGTTATTTTTTGGAGGAATTCATGACGAGGAGCCGAATCATGACTTTTCGCGAGGCAGAGAGCTACGACTTGAGCAAGTTCGCATGATATTCAGGATAGGTGAATGATCATTCACGACACAAAAGAGGAAGAGGCCTGCGATCTCGTGATAGCAGATGCTTGAGCGAGGTCCTGATCTTGCGCAGGAGAAGATTAGTTTGCGTGTGGAAGGGTTTTCTTCACGCGCTACGAAGGAAAAAGGCATCACGAAGTTCTCAAAGCGAAGGAGGCGCAGACTCACGCTTCAATAGAAGAGGCAGACAAGGGAAGTGAATCTTGATTTATAGTAAGAGGAATATTCCCTCCTAATTGAGGAAACTTCCCCACCTGTACGTCCGAGAAAAGAGGCAAGAAAGGTTTCTAGCAAGGAAAATCTGGACGCGGAGGAGAAAGGCAAACTCGGAGATAAGGGAAATATTTATGGGAATTAAGGTAAATACTTAATTGAAAATATTTTACTTTTCTACTGGAAAAGGAAATTTATGGAGAAGGAAATTATTTTTCTAGGAAACTTAATAATTAAGAAAATACTTAATTAAGGGAAACTTAATTAAGGAAATTTAATTAAGAGAATATTGCTGGAGAATAAATTTTTTCAAAGGATTCTGAGCAAGAAATTTCTAGCTTTTGCGACTCAGTAGAGGAATTTGCAGGAAAAGTTTATTGCAGGATTAATTTCAGATGACAATTTATGGTGTAAAATTCGAGGTGGTGAAGTTCGATGGAACTGGGAACTTCGCGTTGTGGCGAACAAAGGTGAAAGATTTGTTGACACAATAAGAAAACTTGAAGGCTTTGCGAGCAACAAAACTAGATGCATGGAGAATAAAGACTAGGAAGATTTGCAAAAATGAGAGGCAGCAACCATACGCCTATGTCTAGCAGATGATATTACGTATCACGTGATGAACCTGAAATCTCCATAAGAGGTATGAAAGAAATTGGAAACTTAATTTATGTAAAAATCTCTGACGAATAAATTATATCTGAAGCAAAAGCTGTGTGAGCTGAAGATGCAAAAAGGTTCTGATCTGGCACAGCATGTGAATGGCTTCATTCAAATAGTTACAGATTTATCACGGCTTGATGTGAGTATTGAGGATGAAGACTATGTGATGAATTTGTTGTGTTCATTTCCTTCTTCTTATGAACACCTGTTGACTACTCTGACATATAGAAAAGAAATTATCAAAGTTGATGAGATTACTATAGCGTTTTTGGCTCACAACCAGCGGAAGAAAAATACAAGGAAAAAAGCTTTCATAGTGACAGCTTATATGTCAAAGGTACTTAGGATTGTGGAAGGAAGAAAGAGAAGGAGGGTTTTGGAAGGTGAAATTCCATATTAAAGTCCAAAGGTAAAAAGATGATTCATTGCTACAAGTGCAAGGAGCCGGGTCATATGAAGAGGTATTGTCCAAAGCTGAAGAAAAGACTGAGGAGAAACGTGATGCATCATCCAAGTTTGTAAATGTGGTGCAGTGTGACAATTCAGATGGCAGTAATGGTGATATGGTTTCCATTTCATCAACTCACTTTATGGATGCATGGATTTTTTATTCAGGATGCTCTTATCACATAACACATAACAGGGAGTGGTTTACTTCACACTGGTCAATTAATTATGCCTCAGTTTATCTAGGTGATGATAAATGCTGCAATATTGCTGGTATTAGAGAATTAAGAATTAAGTTGTATGATGACACAGTTAGAATATTATGTGATGTCAGGCATATTCCAGATTTGAAGAATAATTTAATTTCTTTGGGCACTCTACATTGAAATGATTTTTTTCCTTAGGCAGACGAGGATAGGAAAACCATTAGAATTGTTATGAGTGCACTGACTATGATGAACGAAATGTTAACTGCATGTAATATCTACAAACTGTTGGGGAGTAAAGTTGTAAGTGGAGTTCATTATGTTGAGTCTGATGATGATAATACAAAGCTATGTCATATTCTTCTGGGTCATCTCAATGAACGTGGGATGGCTGAATTGCATAAAAAGAATTTATTGCATGGTGTTAAAAGTTGCAAGCTCGATTTCTATAAGTTTCGTGTTCTTGGAAAACAGACTAGCATCAGTTTTATGACTGGAGAGCATAAAACTGAAGGAATTCTTGATTATGTCCATTCTGATGTATGGTGCCCTACCGAGAATCGTCAGTGGGAGGATCGTAGTATTATGTTACCTTTATTGATGATTTCTCTAGAAAAGTTTGGGTGCATTTCTTGAAGCAGAAATTGAAGTCTTCTCTAAATTCAAGCTGAGGAAAGTTGAGATAGAGAACCAAACTGGCAAAAAGTTCAAGTATTTGACATCTGATAATGGCACACAGTATACAGATTCACAGTTTCAGAAGTTTTGCGAGGAGCATGGGATTCAAAGGCATTTTTCAGTGCGAAAGACACCACAGCAGAATGGCATTGCAGAAAAGGATGAACAAGTCCTTAGCTGAAATGGCAAGATGCTTGAGACTGAATGCAGGGCTTCCTAAAAGCTTCAAGGCAGAACTAAAAATATGGCATGCTACCTTATCAATAAATCACCTCGGGCATCATTGGGTGGCAAGGTTTCAGAAGAGGTATGGACATGTATTCCAGTTAAGTTTGAACACTTACGGATTTTTGGTTGTTCTGCTTATGTGCATGTATTTGGAGATGAAAGATCAAAACTTGATTCAAAATCCAAGAAGTGCATATTTCTTATCTATAATAAAGATGTGAAATGATACAAGTTTTGGGATCTTATTGCAAAGAAGGTGTTGATCGGTAGAGATGCAGTCTTTGATGAGCAGTTCACGTTGCAGTAGAATCAAGACAAGGTGTTAGGGAACAGTTTCAGTTCAGAGACAGTGCATATGCATTAAGAACAACATTCAGTTGAAACTGAGAGAGTTGAAGTTCATATCTAATACCTGGTGATTCCAATACAGATGACTTGCAGAATTACAATCTAGCGAGAGATAGACAGAGACGCGCCAGTGTAAGACCTCATAGCAGATTTGGTTATGAAGGCTTGGTCTCTTTTTCACTTCTCGAGCAGTGATGATCGAGCCACTTTTCAAGGAGCTATCACCAGCCAGGAGAAAAAGAAATGGATGGGTGCAATGGTTGAAGAGATGGAGTTTTCGCAGAAAAATGACGCATGAGAGCTAGTTTAGCTTCCTAAGAAAAAGAAGGTAATTAGGTGCAAGTGGGTCTACAATTCAGACTATGTAGGTGATTTAGATGATAGAAGGTCTACAACTGGGTATGTGTTTACTCTTGGTAGAGGGCCTATATGCTGGAAATCAATAGTTCAGTCTTTTGTAGCATTATCTACTATTGAAGCTGAGTACATAGCAGTAGCTAAAGCTGCCATAGAAGACTTATTACTTACTGAGCTAGTAAAGGAACTGGGCGTTGAGCAAAGTGGAGTTCAGTTGTATTGTGATAGTTGGAGTGCTATTTATTTGGCTAAGAACTAGGTGTATCAAGCGAGGACCAAGAACATTGTTGTCAGGTAGCACAAGATCAGAAAATTGATTGCTTCTAGTGAGATACTGTTGCAGAAGGTTCATATTGATGATAATGCAACTGATATGTTGACCAAGTCAGTTACTATCAACAAGTTCTTGCATTGCTTGGACTTGTTGAATATTCACAGTTGCTAGAGAAGCATGGTGGCCCAAACCAACATTGGTGATTGAGAAACTCACAGGTATCTTTTCTTCTAAAGGGTTGGATATTCACCAAGGTGGAGATTTGTTAGGTATAACTCATGGACCAAATAAAAACAATGTTGGAGCGAAGCTAGTGAATCGGGGGAGTTTTATTATGTGAGTTGGGGGTGCGGGGGCAACGCCCCGCCGTATGGTACAAGGGTAATTTTGTAATTACAGATTGTACTCTGGGGTTATAAATATGCATTATTGTAACCCTAGGAAAATATTTTGTATTCTGTACTATTTTTCTAAAATGAAAGAAAAACCGCCGCTCTCCCGAAGACATAGGCATCTTTGCTGAACCTCATTAAATCTCTATGTTTTTCTTTGTATTTCTTTTTCTAAATTTCTCAACAATAAGCATTCTCCTCTCGGCAACTCTTACTACTAATAAAAATAAATCACCGCATCGGCTTTCATGGTCGAACTAATTGTGTCGCTCTGCCCACCATATTTGAATTGAAAGAAACTAAAAAATCTGAATCTTCACTGAAATTGGAGGACTAAATTATGAACTCTAGCAATTTTATAGCTGAAGTGGAAACTTTGTCATGGTTCCAATATCGTATGGATTATTCTGTAGAAGCAGAGTTCTCAGAATTCTTCTATGGAATGCATAATAATTAATAATAATTATATTTATAACATCTTGGTAGCTTTAGCCTATGCATGAAAAAATATTTAACTCTTAAGAATTAATAATAAAAGCATTTTTGTTGTAATATTAAAGATTTGAGGGCTCGGTATTTAAATATGAAATTTTAAAAGTTAGAAATGATAATAGATAAGAATTGTATGTTATGTAAGTACATACATGCCCCCAAAATATTAAAAAAAATAAATATTTCCGTCAACGCTGTTAGGATGAGCAAGCAGCAGAAGACGATACATACTGATTGGTTTCATTTAAATCAAATAGAAGAGCATTTAGCGCTATAAGATGTTATAATTTAAATTGGAAAAAAATGTTATCGTTACAGAAAACAGCCTGCAGGCTCCCACTCTAAAACTCTAATAAATAGCGAAGCATACAGAAACTGCCACTACATGCTACATTTTTAAACAGAAAATTGATTTAAAAACCATGAAACTACCTTACATCAGCATTTCAAAGTACTACAACAGAATCAAACATACATAAGAGACGCTCATATTAAAATCAATACTATAACACTACAGAACGTTCCTTTTTCTCCCTTACACAACATAGCAAATGGTAATAAACATAAACCTACGAATGGTGAGTGCTAAGGGTATCAAGATTTCAGTGGGGGTTGATTAGAGCAGGAAAAGATGGTAAGGAAGGTGAAGCTCGGTCCTCTATTTGTTTGGGCAGGTCTTGCATTTATAGAATGTATTTAAGATATTTAAATACATGTCTTTTCTCGGTTTCACAAATTAATTCCTTCCTTTGATCATTTCTTTTCCCAAAATTAATCTCCCGCCATTGCTTCCCGGATTCGCGATAATCAATGTCCCTATTTATTCTGCTGCCTTTCGCAAATTAAAGGAAGTTTCCAAGTAACGAGCTTTTTTCTTTATATGGGTTTTTTTTTTTTGCATGTTTAAATTCATGCATCTCAAGCAGCCAATGTATTCCCTTCAAAACTACTCCGGTTTTACTGCTTACGGGAAAACAGTAGCAAATTCGCAAGAATTGGTTTTCCTTTTAGTTCTTCTTCTCAGCTGCAGCACCTCTCGGGTAGAGGGAGAGAGAGAAGGGGAGGAGAGAGAGGAAGATAGAGTACTTTATTTTAATCGCTGTTTCTCAAGTTAATACAATCTTCTGCAACTCCAAACCAAGTAAATGTGTCTATTTTTCTGTATGTGATTTTTCTCGTTCCAATTTTTCGCTTTATTGCCGTCATTTTTTTAATAACAATTAGTATCAGAGCTTTATTTTGGATTTGAGGAAGAATGATGGCTGGAGATGAAGTGATGGCATCTGGGATCGGGAAGTTTAATGACACAGATTTTGGTTACTAGAGGATGCAAATAAAAGACCACCTCTATGGGAAGAAACTTCACCCGCCGTTACTGGAAAGAGGCTGGAAAAGATGGACAAGGCTGAATGATATTTGTTTAATTGACAAATTTTCGGGGTTATTCTATTAACTCTATCGAGATCCGTGGCACACAATGTCATCAAGGAGAGGACTATTACAGATCTCATGACAGCCTTATCAGATATGTATGAAAAGCCATCGATAAATAACAATGTGCACTTGATGAAAAAATTATTCAACTTAAAGATGGTAGAAGGTGTATCATTTTGGTCAACATCTGAATGATTTCAATAGCATCACAAATCAATTGTTATCAGTTGAAATTGATTTTGATAATGAGCAAAGTGCGCTGATATAGTTGTCTTTATTGTCAAATAGCTGGGAAGCCTTGAAGATGACAGTTAGCAATTTTATAGGTAAATCTAAGATGAAATATGATGATATTCATGATTTAATTTTGGGTGTGTATGAAAGATTCTAGCGAGACCTCGGGTTCAGTTTTGGCACTGAATGTTGATTTTAGAGGGAGTTCACATGACAGTGACTAAAAAAAAGAAAATCAAAATCAAAGCACGAAAGCAATAGCAAGTCAAAGTCTGGTCTGCAAGCAATCTGTTGAAATTATGAAAAAACTAGTCACATAAAGAAGAACTGCATGAATCCCAAGAAGAAGGAAAATAATAATGCTAATGTTGTAACTGAAGTTGGCAGTTCACAGTTCTATTGATAACTGGGTACTAGATTCAGTGGCTTCCATCCATACATCTTCCCACTTGGAGTTGATGTGAAACTATGTTGCAGGTGACTTTGAGAAGGTTTATCTGGCTGATGAAAAGCTCTAGACGTGGTGGGGATAAGAGACATTGATATTGCACTTCCTAAAAAGAGCAAATGGACTTTGCAAAAGGTCAGACCCATGCATGAGTTGAAGAAAAACCTCATTTCTGTTGGGCAGCTCAATGACAGTGATCATTCAGTAGTATTCTCAGATAGCACCTGGAAGGTTACCAACTGACATATTATATATGACTATAGGTTACTCAACATTGTTGCTACTACAGTTGCAGCGAGCACGATAGATCTGTGGCATTATAGGCTTGGTTACATGAGTTAGAGGGGCATAAATGAACTTTAGTCCAGAGGCAAGCTAGCAGAGTTGAAGTCAAGTGATCTCAGCATGTGTAAGAGTTGCATTATGGGGAAGCAGAAGAAGATCGGTTTCTTGAAAAGTGGCAGAGCACCAAAGGCAGGAAAACTAGATCTTGTACACACAGATGTGTGGGGACCTTCTCAAGTGGCATCTCTTGTAGACTCTCGTTACTATACAACATTCATTGATGACCACAGTTCAAAGGTAAGATTTGTTGATCTACCAAGGCCACAATGCATGGCAATGATGAAGAGAGTGGGTTCGAGGCACCCATTCCTATTATTTTGTAGTTAGCTTCAGAGTCATCCACCCCTACAGCTACAGTTCAAAGTTTAGTCTGGAATAGATGTTCTCCTCAGCGTTACTCACCAACCTTGAACTACATTCTGTTGACAGATGGTGGAGAACCACTAAGTTATGAAGAAATCTTGCAACATGAAAATTCGAGCAACAGAACTTCCACCGAAAAGAAGGCATTTTACAACAAGTGGATGTACCGGGTGAAGACTAAGCTTGATGACAGTAAGAGCTACAGGACTATACTTGTTGAAAAAGGCTTTCAGCAGAGACAAGATATTGCCCATGTAATAAGAGTTGTAAGTAGAAACATGAGTAACCTAGAAAAAAGCTTGAAGACACAATGATATGTTGACGCTGATACGTCAACTAAGGGTGTTACTCTTGAGAAACTGAATTTGTGTGTAGCTTCAGTTGGTCTTCTAGCTTGAAGATAGAGGCATTGAGTTGCAGAGGTGAAGAATATTAAGTTTGAGGAAAAGTGACGATGTCGCCGGTGGATGGTGTAGCTAGTGGATGGTGCAACCAGTTTATCAGTCTCCAAGTGGGAGATTTGTTAAGAAAGGTGGAGCTCGGTCCCCTATCAGTTTGGGCAGGTATTGCATTTATAGAATGTATTTAATATATTTAAATACATGTCTTTTCTTGGTTTCACAAATTAAGGAAAGGATAATTTCTTTTCCCGCAAAGTAATCTCCCGCTATTGCTTTCTGGATTCACAAAAATCAATCTCCCTGTTTCCTCCGCCACCTTTTGCAAATTAAAGAAAGTTTCCAAGTAACAGGAATTTTCATTATTTGGGTTTCTGTCTGCATGTTTAAATTTATGCATCTCAAGCACCCATTGTACTCCCTTCAAAACTACTTATCCGGTTTTACTGTTTACGGGAAAACAGTGGCAAATTCACAGGAATTGGTTTTCCCTTTTAGTTCTTCTTCTCGACTGTAGCACCTCCCGAGTAGAGAGAGAGAGAGAAGGTGAGGAGAGAGAGAGAGAGAGAGAGAGAGAGATAATGTGCTTTATTGTAATCATCGAGGTGATTCACGATGTAATTCCTCAAGCTAATCAAATTCTCTGCAACTCCTTGGACGTAGGCAATTTGCCGAACCACGTAAATCTGTGTGTCTTTTTTTGTGTACAAATTTTCTCATTCTAATTTTTTTCTTTATTCTCATCTTCTTTTTCACAATAAAAGAGTCCATAAGAAGCTTGAAAAGCTTTGCAGGCTGCAGTTATTACAAGTGCTCGTGCTATGGTTGAGCCAGGTAGTAGACCTATCAAACGACTCACACGGAAAAGGCGGTCTACTGCTGTCGTTTACCAAATGATATCAAAAAATGATAATTGTTGAATCATGATTTGTCCGTGAGTCACATTCACTCCAAGGATTAGAGCATAAGAAAATGGAGAGAGAAAGAGAGAGAGAAGAACTTTAAATGTCTTGTCTATTAATCTTTTCTCATAAAATGATCTCCTTATTTATAGAGGAGATGTACAATATGCGATATTATATTTTTACCCTTTCTTTAATTGGTCTGATACAAAATATTTTAAATATTTTACATACACTAGTCTATAGCTCGGCTGGCTTAAGGCTAGGTTGGTTGGGTTAGCATGACACCTGCTCGATATGTCTGTTCAATCAGCTTGCGCGGCTGATCAGCTAGATTTGTTTACCTTTGGATTGGTATGACTGACCCAATCAGATAAAATTTCTGATTTATTGATTTAGTCTGGTTGTTGACCTCTGATCTCTAGATGAGGAGAACGAGAACAGGCTATTGAGCATAGGGTGAATTACTATAACTCAATAGATAGTCCATTCCTTGATGAGGGTGTTCTTTGGGTGCTTTTGAGGCTCGATTGTATGTCTAATTCTTAGTCCTTGATGAGGAATCCTCTGGGACATTCATGGGACGACAGGTGATGCTGAGAAACTGGATTCTCTCATCATATTATATCTACTAATAGGTAGGTTGATGCTTCCGCTTGGCTTTCTTATACTGGTTGACTCAAATGCTTATCTTGTTTTAGCATAATGGGTTTGAGTTTGGGTCATTCAATAATCCTCATGACTTAGTAGGATCGGTCTTGCATCCTTTGACTCAGATAGCTACCTCTAGTGGGATAACTGAGCCTTCTAGTCTTCTGCTTGGGGGCCCTCCTTTATAGTATTTTTTTTCTTTTTGGACCATTAGATCTACTCAAGGTTAGCATATTTTCCATATACAATAGTCAATCAATTATAAGTCAATGTGATCACCCTAAACCCTAAATCAAAAAATATTTTCCCCCTAGTCATTAAATCATATCAAATAATATTGAACATAGCATCAGAAAATCATGCCACAACGTTATTAAATCAATTTATAGGCTTATTTAAGCCAAAGAGATCAAAATTTTAAACAGAAATAGCATGCTTAGAAGATATCACTAATCATTACAACATATGAATAATAATATAAGGCCATCATAAGACTTAAAGGCTTTAAAAAAATCTCGTTGTTCGGGAACATTTTGTGTTCGGCTCGTCAGAGAGTATTTAATTTGTTTGATAAGCAAACGAGACGAATATGAACAATTTTTTTAGTTCGATTTATAAACGAACCAAACACAAACAAATCAATATTCAATCATATTTAAATCGTTATTGTTCAAATTATAAAATAATTTAAAATAATTATATATATATAATTATAATTATGGACTAAAAATAATTTTAAATTAAAAACATATTCATAAAATTAAATATTACAAATTATAATAAATTAAATTTTTTTAAATAAAAAATTTAGCATATTTTAAAAAATTAAATCTTATAAATTATAATATATCAAAATATTAAAAATAATATATTAGTATTAGTTATAAAGATGTTATATATTTTGATACGCCACTAAAAAATTTCATTATCCAGCATGAATCTCAAAGCATGGCACGGATCTCGAGATAATATTTTGAGCAAGGAATGTTCAAATCTTGATAAGAAGTCATCAAGAACTCCAATTTCAACAAACTTATAATCAAACTGACCGGCTCGATGAGAGAAACCTAATGCCATCAAAGTTAGTCTAATCTGAATCAAATTAAGCTCGGATCAATTCATTTGATTGCTTTTGGAAGATTCCCGGATACATTTGAAAGGTCAAACAGATATCGAATCTAGCAAGTTTATAGTCGAATCGAACGTCTCGACAAGACGAATCCAATGAGCCCAAGATTGCTCAATTCATACATTATTAAGGCACTCAAATGTCCATTAAACTCCGTCTAATCTGAGGAAGCTCTCAGAACCGTTCAATCAAAATAGTTCATATTTTTGCATTAATTTCACCAACAACACTATAAATAGAGCCCCACCCCTCACATGTGGGGTGGCACTTGAAGCTTCAGAGAAAACTTAAAGTTCTAAGAAGAAGCTGAAGTCCAAAACAATCCCGACTATCGCCGACCATCGTTGATCGTTGTTGACTACTATCGTTGTCATTGACCGCCGACCTTCATCGATCGTCGACCATCGTCAACACCCGTTGATCGCCATCGACTACTGTCGGCCTCCTTCGGCCACCGCCGGCCTCCGTCGAACACTGTCAGCTGTCGTCGACGCCCGCCGATCGCCATGAACCACTGTTGACTGCCACAGTCGATCACGACCAACCAGACGCCGTGAGTCGACTCTATAACTTTGAAAATACCGTTACCCTTTCTTAACTATGGGATAAGGATCTTTGTAATTATCTACTAATAATGAACTTTTACAACAGGGCCAGGCCCCATGGTTTTTTCCTTCACAGGGTTTCCACGTAAATATCTCTCGTGTCACTACTGGTTATTTTTCTTTCATCTGAGTGTGTGTATAATTCTCATGCAACGCTAAGACGTTAATCCATTACTCTACTATCATGAATTTTCTAGCACACATCATATTTATATAATATAAGTTATTTATATAATATAATATACAATATATATTAAGAAAGAAACCTAAGCTCAAATCCAACTGGCCTCTCCTTCCTCTCCTCTCAAAATCACAAAAACTTTCAGGTTTAGCCACCACTTCCACTTCTAGTCTTCTCCCTCTCCTCTCAAAATTGCGAAAGGCTTGCAACAGCGAGAGCTAAGTGTTTTTCGTTTGTGTTGTTTCTCTAATCTCTTCTTTTATTTGTCATCGATATAGTCTTTTTGTTCTCGACGAGTCGACATTCACCCGACTGCTTGGTATTCTTGCTTGGCTGCTCGATATTCTTGCTTGATTGCTTGAAATTCTTGCTTTGTTGCTTATTTGACTATCGATGTGTTATCTTTGAGTATATTTTCTCAAATATTTTATATTTATCTTCAGGTCTGCCTCTTAGCAATTTTCTTAAATTTCTTTTAGATTTATTTAGATTTTTGGATGAAACCAAGTTTTTGAGAGTGGAATCTTGCTTATTGCCTCTACATCTAATTTTTTTTATGTCTGAGATCTAATATAATGGTTTTGATTCAGCTATTGTGCATTTGTGATGTGATTCAGTTATTTTGCTTCACTTGTTCGCACGAGGCTTTTTATCTAATCTTAAAAATACTTGATTTGGCTTTTCCTGCATTTGTGATGTGATTTGGCTATTGTGCACTGAAACAGTGAAAGAAAAGAGTAATGGGCAAATATGAGAGCAATGTTCATCATTAATAGTAAATACTGACATTATTGAAACTTAACTATTGATCTTTTTGTTTAAAATAGTTAGGAAAATAGTTATACTACATCACTTTAATTTGTTTTAAAGCATAGCGTGAATAGGATTGACTTTAAGCTCATGTGACCCACAATTTTATATTATGATATTTTTAATTTAATTGCAACGACGCCAAAAACTTGACCCCGCTATATTATATGTATAGAATTGTAATTGTTTATGTTGTGGATGCTACGCAAGTATACGTATCGTATCAAGTAATACGGGGCTCTAGTGGAGTCTCGGTTATCGATCCCACGAGGAAATAGAAAATTAAATAACAACTAATTTTAAAATAATAATAATAATAATTTTAAAATAGTATACGAAAATTTAGAATTCTAAATTTAAGCGCAATAAAGTAAACTAAGTATTTTAATTAGGTAACTTAACTAAGTAAAAAATTAATACTAATTGAAAGTGCAGGAAATTAAACTAATTACTAAATAAGTCTTAACTATTCAGAAAAAGTATCTTTCCCCTTGTTTAGAAATTTAAGTGATTGATGAATTTAAATAGATACTTTTAAGGTATTGTGACAAATAGGAGCATTCCTATTCTTTACCCTTTGGTCCAGGTGTAAAGAATATTGACTAATCCTATGTTTGATTACTGAATTTGCGGCTAGGCTAGGAGGATACCGACTGCCACTTCAGAGCTCCCACGTTCCCCTCGCCTGAGGGCTAACATCTACACTTCAGCTCTCAAACAATAGGACTCGAATTGAATATTTTAGTCTGTCACACTAAAATGCTCAATTCTACGCTCAGTGATATTATTTCCCTATTTATTTGCACCTTCCTTCCAAGGCTTTTGAATTCCCCGAATATCCGATGTAATTTTTACTATAGTTGATATTCAACATATTTTAACAAATCAAATGGCCAGTTTGAAAGTAAATTAAATTTTAAGTAAAAATTATCACAATTTATTAATATATATAAAAGTACTTCGTTTTAAGTTCATCAAGTCACTTAATTTCATAACGAGGAGAAAGACTAATAAACTACTCGAATGCATAGGAACTAAACTAAGCATGGATTTCATTTAAAGTTAAAAACAATAAATACAAATACTTAATCCCTAAGCGTGACTCCTCGCAGTTCCTTTCGACTCTTCCTTTCGATACAATGAAGACTCACTAAAAACTCACTAACTCACTAAAGACTCACTAATTACACTAATTAAGACTCTAAAGACTTCTCACACACATAAATAAAAGACTCTTAAGACACAAATTGACACACACTTATAACACACCCTTATAACACACACTTATAAGCTGAATTTCGGCCTCTATATATAGAGGTGAGCAAAGGACCAAGAGGTGTGTAAGCATCCCTTCAAAAAGTGTCCAGGTTCAATGTATCTGCGCCATTTGAACTAGCTCGCCGTCGGTGACAAACTACCTCGCTGTCGGCGAGGCTTCTAGAAGGTCTTCGAACCGCGCTATCTCGCTGTCGGCGGGCTCGGGCTCGCTCGCCGGCGAGACGGTTATAAATCCTTCGAATTTTCTTCCTCGTACCCTCGCCGTCGGCGAGCTCGATCTCGCCGTCGGCGACTCAAGACAAATTGCATTATTTTCTTCCTTTTTGCTCCAAATCCGCTCCTTTTTATGATTTTTGCTTTTATCACCTAAATTCTCCATTCCTGCAACAAAATAAAGAAAATACCTTTCTTTAAAGTGCAATTTCATCAAAAATAGGTATGAATTTCTTAATAAATTTTTCGGTGATCAAAATCCCCCAAACTTACTTATTACTTGTCCTCAAGTAATTTTAGTACTACATAAAAATAATGAGTTCTATAATAAGATTTTTCAATTTAAATAAACTATGAATTAGATTAATTAATATCATAATAAAGTTAAATAAAAATAATTCATGTAATTTAATTAATCTTATAGAAATAAATTATTTAGTTATCGTAGTCTAAGATTTCTAACTTACTATTCATTTCGTGAATGATTATATTTAAAAGAACAACTACTTAAGATATTCATATGATAAGAAATTCAAAAAAACACTATTAGGTAAAATTCTAATCCATAAACATAAGTTTGGAAATATCTAAGTTTTTCCCTTTAGGTTAATTCAAATGAAGCTCAATTTTGATAAGGCATCTCCTCGAAGCTTCTCCTCATTTTTCTTTTTCTTTTTCTTTTTCTTTTTCTTTTTCTTTTTCTTTTTTTTTAATGAGGATTACCGTATCCGGAGAGCTCGTTAATAATTTTGAACTTTATTTTCATCTTCCTAAATTTGAAACTTAGAAATATTTCTTAGCTTATATGTACTTCATAGTTTTTACTTCATTGATTTTCAATCTTTTCTTTTTCACTTGAATACTTAAGAATTTTAATTTTAGAATATAGTTTTCCTTACTAAAAATAGTTTACTATATTCTTATTCCCTTTAACCAAATATTTTATTCTATTTAATTAATTAAAGCACTAGAAATATTTCATTTAACCTTTTATAATAATTAAATAAAATAATTCATATTAATTAAATTGAAAAATTTGCTATAAAAATCATTTTATAATAATTTGAAAATAGAAATTGAGAACAAGTTAATAACTAAATTTGTATTTTACTTCCCCCCAAACTTAAATTTTTATATCTACTCTAAATAATGAAAAAGGGAAAGTAAATAAATCATACCTTTGAAGTTTAGGTATTTCTTTTTCTTTGAAATTTTTGCGAGCTTTTTCATTTTTCATTGAACTCTGTACTCGTTAGTATTCTCCATATATATATAACAATTTAAAGAAAATGCAGGGATAAAATCCGAGATAAGTATAAAATACAACAATTAAAATTAACTCTACACTACACATATGAATTACTAACATATTAAAAACATCGAACTAACGGATTAACAATTTTAAAAACTTAAAACAATACAAAATAAAATAAAAACATACTAAAGAAAACTAACATCCTATTTAACATAAAAAAATGCAATTAACTAACACAAAAAACAATAACTAAACTATTATCACAATTCAAGCAAATTAATCTAACTAACATCCAATGTCTCACAACATAAAGTACTGAATATTACAAACATATAAAAGTTTCCAAAATAACTTAACATCAAACAAAACAAAACAAATAAAGTCCTAATCTTCAGCATCAAAGTCCCAAACTATATTATCATCCCCTCCTTGATCTGTAGGCTGAGAAGACTGAGCAGGATGATACTGAGTATACCTCGGGCACTTCGGAAAGATGACATCTAAATCTCCACTCCTGTAGCAACGTTCAGCTTCATGATATGCTATCTCGTACTCTGAATGTCTCTGCAGGTACTCACTATCATAATCATGTCTCTTCTCCAGATTATCAATCCTTTGATAATATGAAGATTAGCTACTTATACACAAACAAATTCACACAACACAACAAATTAACTTTAATGTTGAAATCCATGAGATGTACAAACTAACATAATTTTAAACTCTATAATCAAACTTCAATTCTCCAATCCTTACTACTAATCAGCATCGCAAACCAATCCAAGACACACTAAATGCTGATACAAAACTATGACGCATATCTCAATTAAGTTTGAGATATTCAAATCATCACTCCACACATAATAAAATCTAAATCAAATCAAATAACATAAATACAAACATACTATGGAAATCTTTACTACTACTCTTCAATGTCATAATCTTCATCTTCTCTGATATTTCCGATATGACGATGATGCACAAATAAGTTATAGAAAGGCCTGAAGGGAAACTCCGAAGCAGATTCTTCAGTGATCCAACCCTTCTGTCTCGTAAATGAAGCAAGCTAGCTTCCAGGTGTCCAGAATGATCAAAGTGTTCCTTCATCCTCCAGTCAATGTGATCAAATAAATCAGATATATTGTCGATTGAATCTCTCACTTTCTGCAGTTCTTTCTCCATTCCTTTAATTTTCTTCATAAGTAAAACCGTTTTATCTGAAATAGGCCTTGCTATAGGATTATTCTGTGAAGCTCTATCAGAGATAAATGTAATTTCATCATTATTGTCCAAAGTAGGGAACATATCTGTAGGATCAAGCGGCTTCCAAGGTAACAGAACCTTTTCCCAAGCTTCATAAGAAACCTGGTACTGACTGCATATTGCAAAAATAGTAGATGGGTGTCCTAGTCCGTGAACTGACCCATGCACAATTAAACCCAATTCAGACTTAACAATTATTGATCCAACATCAATAGGCAATCCATTTTGAATACAATAATTCAATATAGCGCATTCCTTTGAAACCTTGTTTACCCTCATAGTAGGTAACAATTTAGATGAGATGAAAAAGTGCCAGTGCTTTGAGACAGGATTCAAAAGTGATGCGGAGAAACTAACATACCCGTCTTCACGCATTTCCCAATCTTCCGGTTCATCAGTCAGATATCAAAATATCTCATTCATATTATATCGAGACGGCACAAAATTTGAATAGTGACATACCGGGGTGTTTTCTATAGAGAATAATTCATTTACTCTTGATGGAGTAAACGTCACCCATCTTCCTTGGATGTAGACATTCTCATTGTTGATCGCATGTAAGTTAGAGTAGAACTCTTTCACAACTGGAATAACAACGACGAGACGTAGTGTAACAAAATACCTCCCGCAGTGCCGGCTGCGCGATCGTTTCTTCTATCTTCGTAAGTGGAATTCTCTAATCCTCGATCGACAAATCCCCGTTCCTTGATAACTCTTTTCTTTACCAAAACCTTGTTGAAGATCCGCCGCGCTTCCGCACTCACAAATTTCCTCCGGTTAAACACTCCGAATTAGAGGAATCTAAGAATTTGGAGGCCATTATGGTGAATGGAATGAATTCTAGTGAAGAAGGCAGATCTAGAATGATTTAAGAATGGGTTTTCACAAAGGAATTTGAGTTGAAACCGTCCAAATCGGCATTCAAATTATAAATAACTCATCTTTATAACTTCCTCGCTGTCGGCGAGAAGTTTCTCGCCGTCGGCGACTCAGTTATAAAAACTGAATTTAATTTAGGCGCGAACCTCGCTGTCGGCAAGTATCGACCTCACCGTCGGCGAGATTCCAAAATAATGTCCAATTTCGCTCTAAATCGAATAATTTCTTTTCTCATCATAATGGTTTGAATATGTGATGATTCTTAATAATAATCGAGTAGTAAAGTTTCAATAATATAGATTAACTATTAAGATACAATAAAAATAGATAACTAATATGAGTTGCCTCCCATAAAGCGCTTGGTTTAACGTCGTCGACTCGACCTAATTTCAATTATTAATCGAATGTCGACTAAGCATTAAAACCTCTTTATAGTTAGGTCTTATACCTTCGAAATATGGTTTTAATCTATGTCCATTAACTTTAAATTTATGTCCAGTTTTTGGATCTTCGATTTCTATAGTTACGTATGAAAATATTTGAGTTATGGTGAAAGGTCCTAACTATCGAGACTTCAATTTTCCAGGAAATAATTTCAATCTAGTATTATATAGCAAAACTTCCTGTCCTGGTTCAAAATTTCTCTGATTAATCTTCCGATCATGCCATAATTTCATCTTTTCTTTATAAATCTGATCATTATCATATGATTCATTTCTTAATTCTTCCAATTCATTTAATTGCAGCAATCTTTTCTCACCAGCTTCCTTCATATTATAATTAAATTCTTTAATCGCCCAATATGCTTTATGTTCTAATTCAATTGGTAAGTGGCATGTTTTTCCATATATAAGCTCGTAAGGAGTCATTCCAATCGAGTTTTATAAGCGAGTCCTATAAGCCCATAATTCGAGTGTCTAATCTAATAGACCAATCTAACCTATTCGGGTTTACTGATTTTTCTAAAATACGTTTAATCTCACGATTAGATACTTCAGCTAATCCGCTAGTCCGTGGATGATAAGCAAGTGGATATCTTATGAGTAATATTGTATTTTTCTACTAGTTTGTGAATGTATTTATTTCTAAAATGAGTTCCTCCGTCAGTGATAATCACTCTCGGCATTCCAAATCTAGTAAAAATATTTTTCATCAGAAATTTTGAAACACTCTTAGCATCACACCTAGTAAAGCTTGTGCCTCAATCCATTTGGAAACATAATCAACAACTACTAATATATATGAGTTTCCAAACGAAGGAATAAAAGGTCCCATAAAATCTAATCCCCAAACATCAAAAATTTCAATTTCTAATATAAAATTCAGAGGCATTTCATTTTTTCTAGATATATTTCCTATTCTTTGACATTTATCGCAAGTTTTAATATATCTGTATACATCTCTAAATAGAGTAGGCCAGTAAAATCCAGATTGTAGAATCTTATAAGCAGTTTTATCGATCCCAAAATGTCCTCCAAAATCATAATCATGACATTTTTGAATAATTGGTTCAGTTTCTTCATAAGGTACACATCTTCTAATAATTAAATCCTTACATTGCTTATATAAATATGGTTCATCCCAAATATAGGTTTTCGTATCATGGATGAATTTTTTCTATTTTTGCAAAGTTAGCATAGGTGGTAAAATATTACTAACTATATAGTTTACTATATCAGCATACCATGGTATTTTCCACTCATTGATATTATATAGTTGTTCATCGAGAAAATCGTCTATAATTTCATTTTCAATATCGGATAATTCATGATTTTCTAATCTTGATAAATGATCCGCAATTCGATTATCAGTTCCTTTCTTATTAACGATCTCAAAATCGAATTCTTGCATTAATAGCATCCATCTAATTAATCTTGGTTTGGAATCTTTCTTTTGCATTAAATATTTGATAGCACAATGATCAGTATGCACGATACATTTTGTTCCAATCAGATAAGGTCTAAATTTATTAAAACCATATACTACCGCTAATAATTCTCTTTCAGTAACTGTATAATTTATTTCAGCATCATTTAGAGTTTTACTAGCATAGTATATAACTTTAAAAATCTTTTCATATCTTTGCCCAAGAACTGCTCCTACAGCATAATCACTAGCATCACACATAAGCTCAAATGGTTTCTCCCAATTAGGTGAAACTATTATAGGTGCTGTAATTAATTTTTCTTTTAAGAGTTCAAAAGCATTCAGGCATTCGATTGTAAATTCAAATTTCTTGTCCTTTTCGAGAAGTTGGCATAGAGGTTTAGTAATTTTTGAAAAATCTTTTATATAGCGTACGTAGAATCCAAGCATGTCCAAGAAAACTTCTTACCCCTTTTACCGTAGTTGGAGGTGGTAATTTAGCTATAACTTGAATTTTTAGTGGTCCACATCCATGCCTTTTTCCGAAATTTTATGCCCTAATACAATGCCGCCCGCAACCATAAATCGACATTTCTCCCAATTTAGAACTAAATTTGTTTTCTCACATATTTCTAATACTTTTTCAAGATGAGTTAAGCATGTGTCAAATGATGTTCCAAATACAGAGAAATCATCCATAAATACTTCTATTCCATTGTCAATTAACTTACTAAATATAGACATCATACATCTCTGGAATGTTGCTGGTGCATTACATAATCCAAAAGACATTCTTCGAAAAGCGAAAGTTCCATAAGGACTAGTAAATGTAGTTTTCTCTTGATCCACATGAGCAATTTGTATTTGATGATAACCGGTGTATCCATCTAGAAAACAAAAATACTTATGTCCGGCTAATCTATCTAACATCTGATCTAGAAATGGTAAAGGGAAGTGATCTTTCCTGGTGGCGGTATTTAATTTCCTATAATCAATACATATACGCCAACCAGTAACTTGTCTTATAGGAATAAGATCGTTATTTTCATTGGCGATGACGGTCACTCCTCCCTTCTTAGGAACACGATGAATTGGGCTTACCCAAGCACTCGTCGAAATAGGATATATAATACCATTCTCTAACCATTTTAAAATTTCTTTCTTAACTACTTCTTTCATTATCGGGTTTAATCTCCTTTGGGATCTCGCTTTAGGTTTATGTTCACATCTAAAATAATTCTATGCATACGTATCGAAGGACTAATTCCTTTAATATCCGCTAAAGTCCAACCAAAAGTTTTCTTATATTTTTTTAAAGTTTCTAAAAGTTTTTGTTCTTGAGATTCGTTTAATGCGGATGAAATAATAACTGGTAAAGTTGAAGAATTACCTAAATAAGCATATTTCAAATGATCAGGTAATATTTTTAGCTCAAGTTCAGGAGGTTTAATAATTGATGGAACTATATTCTTGTCGTTGTTTTCGGTATTATCCAAAAATTCAAATTTTTCTGAATATAATCTAGTTCTTCATTATTATCTTCAATTAATTCAGTGTTTTCTTTTTCTAATTTATCTTCGTAATATTCCTTAAAATGTTCTTGTTGTAAATGTTCAAGTATTTCCATCCGAAAACATTCATCATCTTTTTCTAGCGCAGGATATTTCATTGATTTTGCAATATTAAATGTAACTTTTTGGTCATTTACTCTCATAGTTAATTCTCCTTTATGAACATCAATCATAGCTTTTCCAGTAGCTAAAAATGGTCTTCCTAAAATGATAGGAATTTCTTTATCTTCCTTCATATCTAAAACAATAAAATCTACTGGGAAGATAAATTTATCCACTTTTACTAACACATCTTCAATAACTCCCTTAGGATAGGTAACCGAACGATCAGCTAATTGAAGGGTTACTGAAGTAGGTGTAATTTTTCCTAATCCTAATCTCTTAAAAATCGATAGAGGCATTACATTGATGCTTGCTCCTAAGTCACACAAAGCTTTTCCATAAAATTTTTCTTCTATAGCGCAGGGTATAGTGAAACTACCAGGATCTTTCAATTTTTCAGAAGCTTCTTCGAATAATAAGCACTACACTCTTCACTAAGTGTGACTATTTCATTATCAGTGAATTTTCTTTTCTTATTTAGAATATCTTTCATAAATTTTACATAATTTGGCATCTGATCTAAAGCTTCGACAAAAGGTATATTGATTGTTAATTTCTTTAATATTTCAAGGAATTTAACAAATTGTTTATCTTTTTTATGTTAAGCTAGTCGTTGAGGAAATGGTGGTGGAGGTTTTTCAACGTAAATTTTCATAGGTATTAAAGGATGTTCTAAGTTTGAATCTTGTTGAAGTGTTTCCTTTTCAATTTCCACTTCCTCTTTTTGGCTTTCAAGTTCTTTTTGAATTTGAGGTTCTAATTCTTTTCCACTCCTTAGTTGTATTGCTTTAATTTGTTCTTTTCCTTGATCTTTAGGATTTATTTCCACATTACTAGGAAAAGTTCCAGGTATTCTATTATTTAGCGCAGATAGTAATATGTCCAAGTTGAGTTTCGATATTTTTAATAGATGTTCCTTGAATTTGTAATTGATTTCCTTGAATTTGTAGTTGATTTCCTTGATTTTGTAGTTGATGACCCATATTCAATATTAATTCATCCATAGATAATTTCTTATCTTTGAATTGAGGGTTATTGTTATTAAATCCAGAGTGGGTAATTAGGTTTATAGTTTGGATTTGCTTGATTAGGTTGATTCATCCATTGTTGATTAGATGTGTTATTCCAATTAAAATTTGGATGAGTTTTCCAACCGGGATTATAATAGTTTGAATAAGGGTTATTAGTTCTATTATTAATAGCATTTAAAGTTTCATAATTAGATTGAGATTCTATGATTTGTCCGAAGAGTTTTCTTCTAAAGTAGGAGAGTAGTTCATTCCAAAATGATCTAATTTCTTAGATATAGCAGCAATTTGAGAAACTAACATAGATATTGCATCGTTTTCATGAATGCTGGTTATCTTTTTCGGATTTACTCTATCAGCAGGCCATTGGAAATTATTTGTTGCCATTTCTTCGATTAGTGCAAAAGCTTCATCAAATGGTTTAGACATTAATGAACCTCCAGCAGCAGAATCGATGATTGATCTTAAAGATCCTACTAATTCATTATAAAAGGTTTGAATAATCAGCCAATCTGGTAGCGCATGATGTGGGCATTTCCTAAGAAGTTCCTTAAATCTCTCCCAAGCTTCATATATTGATTCTCCATCTAACTGACAAAAAGAAGTTATATCATTTCTAAACTTAGCAGCTTTTAGATGGTGGAAAATATTTGGATAGAAATTTTTGTGATAATTCTCCCCAAGTTTTAATAGATCCAGAGCTAACGAATTCAACCACATTTTAGCCTTATCTCTTAATGAAAAAGGAAAAAGTCTAAGTCTTATAGCATCGTCAGATACTCCTTGATATTTAAAAGTAGCACAAAGTTCTAGAAAACTAGCAAGATGTAAGTTAGGATCTTCAGTAGGTGTCGGCATTATTTTTTAGGTTGAGTGTCGTATTTTTGAAAAGAGGTCGCCTACAGAAATTGTCGGCGAATTTTTAATTTAATTTAAATATAGATATAATTTAGAAAGTAGTATTTGATTTTGAAAATAATTTTAAATTTGAAGATTTTAAGATATGAAATCAAACCTATCTCACATCCCAAATAGTTTATATAAACGAGCACCGCATCACAAACCGTGTATCTATCCCTAAGGATAAACACACTGCTTGATGGTGGGGCTCGGTTAAATAAACTAGAAGATTTGTGACATCCATTTGGCCTGCGAACCAATTTTATAAGCCGACAAATTCCCCTGCTTAATATAAAAACATTAAACAGGGTTTATATTACCTGGGTTCTTTAAAATTCCCTATAAGGGCAAGCCCCTATAGTTAATTACATCTTAAGTGACGGGAATCACCTAAGAAAAATCTCGATAATAATCAATAATTCTGCTCTCAAGAATTTCGAAGTTTAAGTTTTCAAAGAATTGAATTTTTGAATCTCAATAGGGAATGGATCGAGTTTGGAACATTTTATTTTGGGAATTCAAAGGAAGGAAAGTAGGAGAAATTACGGATTCGAAGTGAACTTCGATAATCTCCCGACTATCCTATTGTTTGGCTTGGATTTAGGAAAGTCCTAATGTTTATTTAATGTTTTAATCTTGCCAATTTTAATTAATTAGGGCTTATATTTATATGATGGAATCATACAAATAGCTCGGAAGATATGAGGGTTTATGTCGTATCGGACGACTACCTCGGAATCCTAAAACCGGTTAGGGCTTAATTTGCAATGCAAATGCCTAACGAAGAGTCGAGGATTTATGTTGCACTAGTGCAAACTACCTCGAAGTCCTATGGCTTTGTTGTTTAATTCTAGGGAAGTTTTGTTGAAGTAGGTTCAAGTTTTGTCGACGACGATGGTCGTGCTCGCCCAACATGCTCCGAGCTCCTTGTTGTTGCAGAGGTTTAGTTTTAGAAATCATAAATCAGGAGATGAGAAAAGTGTTTGGTTTAGAGAAGTCTTAATTTCCAAGTGTTTTTTGTGTTTTAATTAAAACAAATCTTAAATTTGATTATAACAACACCGGTTAAGATCCTACGGTTCCATCCTTCCGGCATCATTATTTTTATCGGATTCACTTAGTCCGGATGAATTTGCTAAACTCAATCGAATGAGTTCCACACTTTCATTTAGACCGTGGGAAATCCCGTTAGCAACACGTAGGTTACATCATCCGAGGTATTCCCGATCATCCAACGAGACGTTTTAATTCGGTTGTAGTTGTAATTTTGTGTTCGTTTGTGATTAAATTTTGAGTTGTCTTATATTTTGAAATGTTGTGGAGGTGAATTTTATCTTGTAGTGTTTTTTAATTTAGTTATGGGTTTCGGTTTTGGTTTCTGTCCTAAAGGTGTGGGTTTTCATGCAACTCGTTGTTTATCATGCAAGAAAAATAAGTGCGATGCGATTAAATAAATTACCGTAAAGTAAATCGCAATAAAATAAAAGCGTACCTAGAGGGTCTTCCCGTCATCCCAAGTCGCACTTAAAACACAGTTAGAATATTTAAGCAAGTTCCTAGGTAAAGCTAAGGTAAGGGTTATGGTTTTCTACCAAATTGCTAATCCTATAGCTAGTCATCTCCTATGACGTCTAGGTCTTCAATTTTGGTTTTAAGGATGATTTTCTTCACCAAAGAACAACTAAGCTCAATTTGTTCTTAAGGACATTCCATCATATTGAGGAAGTGTTTAAGACGAATCTTAAACATCTTTTCAACATTTCGGGAATTGTCCTAAGTCCAAATGAATTCTATTGTTCAGTGAATTAATCATCCAGGGTGTTTGAGTTAAGTTTTATTTCTTGCTCGGTGAATTAGGATGTTTGAATATCCTTATGAGTGAAGTGTCATTTCACTTGATACTCAATTTAGAAGTTACAATAGTAAAAGCTCCTAAGGGCAAAATGATATTTAATGATTTGTGATTCAAATTTAAGTTCAAATTAATGATTTAAGTTTGGAATAGTGTTCAAGTTATCTTAGATTTATTTTTTTATGTCTTAGGTGATGTTATTTAATTCAACTTAATTTAATTTAATTTAATTTAATTTAATTTAATTTAATTCAATTTAATTCAATTTAGTTTGATTTGATATTACATTAAATTAATTTGATTTAATTTAATTAATTAATTTTTTTTAATTTAATTTGATTTAATTTAATTTAATTTAATTTAATTTATTTAATTTAATTTAATTTTTAATTCAATTTAATTTAATTTAATTTAATTTTTAATTTAATTTAATTTTTAATTTAATTTTTAATTTGATTTAATTTGATTTAATTTAATTTGATTTAATTTTTAATTTAATTTATTTAATTTAATTTAATTTTTAATTTAATTTTTAATTTGATTTAATTTGATTTAATTTAATTTTTAATTTAATTTAATTTAATTTTTAATTTAATTTTAATTAAAATTTTAAAAGAGTTCAATAGTTTAATTTTAGTTTAATGATTAAGTCTTTTAATATTTTAAATTTGAATTATCATTTTAATTAGGAATTAAATATTATTGGGATGATTAATTTAGGGATTTTTAAATTAAAGAATAAATCTCCTCCTAATAATATCCCTATTTTAATAATTCCAATTTTATTATTCTTCCAAATTTAACTAATTATTTAATTAAGGTTTATTGAAATTGTTTTAAATTGTTTAGTAGGTTTCTACCCCTTAACTATCTAAATTTCAATCATCCAAATCAAATTAAAATCAAATATTTTGCCTATTAATTTCATTAAGCCTAAAGTCTTAATTAAAGGGTTAAGATTTTAATTACCATTTTGCCCTTCAAGCCTAATAATTTCATAACTCACTAAATTGAGCTCAAATGAACTTGAAATTTTTATGTTACTTCACTCATATGTCAATAAAGACATTAGAGGAGAAAATGTGATTTTTCTGTATTTAATTTATTTATATAATTATTTTTGGTGGAAAATAAGGATTTCCAAGGAAAATTTAATAACATGACCAAGGGAAAGTTTCTGTCCTTAAGAAAATTAGGGGACATTCATAATGACCAGGGGACCACTTGGACAAATTTTGGTGATTTTTTGAATTATATTTTATTTATTAGAATTATTTTAAGTTCTGGAGTATTAATTAATTTAAAAATAAAATATAAGTTGAAAAATGAATTTTATAATTTTTAAAATTCTCTCTGATATCAAGGATTCTAGAGAAGCAAATTTTGCAATTTTCTCATTTTTCTATGATTTATTACAATTATTTTAGTGAAAATGCTAGAAAATACATTTTTTAATTTTAAAATTACCCTAGGGCTTTAAAAATTAATATCTCACCAAATAGGCCTAATAAAAATATGGGGTTTGTTCCTAAGTGATTAAATTTCAAAATATGACATTTTGGTGAATTTTATTATTTTTGTGATTTTTATTATTTTTAATTATTAAAATATTAAAATAATATTAAAAATCAACTTTTTTAGAAAATTGAAATTTTAATTTTCTTAAATTCCCCTGATATCAGAGAGGCTCCAAAACCAATTTGGTGAATTTTTGAAAGGTATTTTGAAAGTTATGAATTTTTAAAGTTTAGAATGATTAAATTGGCTTAATCAACCCAATTAATAGTGGCTAACCAAGTCCAATTGACCTCAAATTTTTATGGTGGGTTCCTCTGATCCTAAAGGTCAGTGGAGAATTGATTTCAAGTCAATTTGATCTATGGTCAACTCTAATTAATTAGGGGACAATTTTGGATGTTTAAACCAATTAGGGTTATCTTGAGTGAATTAACTCAAGTCCTATTTTTCCTAGGGTTCTCTGGTCATAAGGAACATCATCAAATTTTCCTAGAATTTATTTCACAACATGCTATTTATTGGAATTAAAATACTCAAAATAGTGACATGAATTTGAAAAATCAATAACTCTTCATAGGGATGGCCTCTGACTTTGGAAAATTCAGGGAATGTTCCCAAATTCAGAGGCTTCAAAAGCCCTATGGTCTCATGCCATGGTGAATGGTATACATGCATGGAGAATTAAATGTATGCAGAGAGTAAATAAATTATAAAAAATAAAATACTTGATGAAATTAAATGATTTCTTTTCCACATTATTCTCCTCTGTTCACTGAGCAAGAGGGTATTTTTATTTTATTTTTCTCGATTTTCCTACACAAAGTTATGAATTTTCCAAGTTTAGGGAATTAAATAAATCGAAAAACCCCTAATTTTCTATTTATCCGAGTCGGCGCCGCGTCAACCTTAGCATCTCCGAAGTGCCGCGTGGCGCGCTCCCATTCGACGCCGCCGCTCGAGTCGGCAGCCGGGTCCCGCCTTCCGCGTATCATCTGCCGATCCGACCTAATCTGAGCCGTCCGTCCGCGCGTGTATTAAATGGACGGCATCCATTCATCGTCCCCAAGCGTCCTCACCCGTGAGCCGTCCACCTTCTAGCCCTAAGATCTCACTCAATTCTCCATGGATTTTTATGTTCTTATACTCTATGGATTCGTCTTGAAGAGACGAACACATCTATATGGCTAATGTTTATTGAAATTGACTCATTTGAAATGGAGAATGTTTAGAAGCTCGGGATGAAGAATTGATCCATACCTTAGCTGCGAGAGGTGAAGCCTCGATCGGAGATGCTCGGCACGTTCGTTGGAGCCTGCAGGAGGCTAGGGATGAAGCCTCGGGGATGTGGTGAATCGCTCAGGTGTGATTTCCACCAAGGCCGATCACAACCTCTGGAGTCCGGAACAACCTGGGTGGCCTCGGAGATGGGGCTTTTGCTAGTGGACACCTTCTCTTGGTCCGGTGAAGGTGTAGGACCAATCAATTTTAGGATTGATCCACCGTGGAGAAGTGTCCTGGTTTTGGGTGGAATTTCGATTGAGAAATTGGATTTTGTCGGTGGGGATTAGGGCAAATTGACACTGGGGATCAACTGCTCTAAGGGTGGAGAAGGGTTTGGAACAATTTTGGCAGAGTTTCGGCAAGGTTTGTGCAACTCTCCTCTCATGGCCGTGAGGGTGAGGGGTTTAAATAGGCATGGCTGGAGGCTCTCCCAGGGGGGTTTAATGGTTGGGATCAGCTGCTTAGGTTAAGGGAAGAACAGCCATGCTATCCATTTGGGTTGAGACAAGTCAAGCAATGGAGAATTTCAATGTTGGCTCACATGTGAGCTTTCGGCCATGGTGTTTTCCGGCGGCTCGGTGGCCGGCCGGCCGGCATGGGTCACCCTCGGGTTCGGGTGGGTCGGGGCTTGATGTTTGTGAAGGCGATTGGTGGTTGCCATGTGTAAAGGGTTTGAATCAAAGTGGAATGGGGTAAGGGTGTATTTTGGCTCAAATTGGTCAAATGCATGGATTGGGCTAGGTACACCTTCCCATGGCTAGTTTGGGCTGAAGATAAAGTGGTTTAGGTCAGCATAATTAGTGGGGAAGGGTCACCATCCAAGTACAATTAAGTTTAAGCAAGGTTTAGTGGAGTCATGGAAGTGGCTAATCCCTTTAAGGGAATATGGAAAGGGCCTCCTCCTCTTGCCATCTTGGGTATGGTGAGGTGGAAAGTAGATCCCATGGCTCTCATGTGGCTCATGCATGGCTTCATGGCTCATCTTTGGCTTGGGAAAAGTTTAGTCAACTTTCATGAGGAAGGGTGTTGAAATTTTTGATGGATTTAAGGAGAATTGTCATAAGGCTTGATTTGGATTTATTTGGTGATAGATTTTAGAACTTAGGAAGTGTTTTAAATCAAAGGGATGATGAGAGGAATTTCATGTGGGCTTTAGGGTAGATTTTGGGCTCATTGAAATGGTTTTAGATGGGCTTTTAAATGGTTTAGGAAAGTGGGCTTTTGAATTTTAAAATGGATTTTGGGATGAAATTTTGGTAAAGGCTTGGGCCAAATAATTGTTGAGTTTGGTTTAGGGATGTGTCATGAGTGGTTTGAAACAAATTTGAGGTGATTTGGGTTTGAATTGGGTTGGATATGGGCCTTTTTGGTAAAGAGGCTAAGGTGGGCCAAATGGGCTACCATGGGCCAAAGTTGGGCTAGAGTTTAAATTGATGTAAAATTAATGTTGGGAAATGTTTATGGGAGTGTTTCAAAGAGGTTTTGGCTTTGGTTAGGTTTTGATTTTGGGATTTGGGCTCATTTGGGCTAGGTTTAGGTTTAGGTCAAAATTGGGCTTTTTGATTTTGGGTTGAATTTGAGTGGGGTTTGGGTCTAAATTTTGGGCAAATCATGTTAGTGTTTTGTTTATGGGGATATTAAGGAAGATTTAGAAAAGATTTGGGGTTAATTGGAGTTGAATTGGGTGAGTTTGGGTTAGGTTTGGGTCATAGGTCCAAATTGGGCTTTAAGGCCAAAAGTGAAATTGGATCCCAATGCCAATCAAATTGGGCTTGGATTTGGTCTAGATTGGTGTTGGGGATGTTGAATTGAAGTTTAGAATTGAATTGGACCAGAATTTGGGTCAATTGGGTAGGTTAGGTTTGACATTGGGTTCATTTTGGGTTAAAATGGGTCAAATTGGGGGTTTTGACAAAAGTAGGGTAAATTGACAAAATTGGCCCATGGTGTAGTTGAACAAAATGAAATTGGGAATATTTGGGATTTTCTGGAATTTTCTGGAAATTTTTGGAATTTTTAGATTTTTTGGCTAAGAGGGGTATTTTGGGTATTTGGAGGGTATTGGGAGGTATTTTTGGAATTTTTGGTATTTTTGGTTATGGATGATCAGTTTGAGTGATGTGGAAATGTTTGGGAATGATTTTGGAGAATTTTGGGTGATTTGGAAATTTTTGAGAAATTTGAGTTATTCGAGGCTTTTGGTAGGTTAGATGGGTGTAGGGTCCCGGGGTCAAAAATTAAAAATTTGGAAAATGGAAGATTAGGTGAATGTAAGTGGAATAAAATCATTTTGGTTGAGCCATGAAGCCACATCAAGCCCATATGAGCCATGAAGGGACTCATTTGAGGCATTCACTATGTTGTTCCTAACCCTCTGGCCAAGGGCTTAGGGGTTAAGGACCATCCATGTGAATCACCTGCATGAGTCAGGAGGTCAAATTGGGTATGGGTGTGTTTTTAGGAAGTGTATGGAAGTGTAGTGTGTGTGTAAGTCAGCCCCTTCATCAGACCAGGCCACCCAGGGCAGTCCTAAGGCCAAAGAGTCCTATAGGAACTCATCCTTTAAACTTCCACACTTGATTTCAACCCTCTAGGTGATTAGGGGTCTACGATCAAGTTTGTGGAGTTTGCGTGGAGTTAAGAAGTGGTTTAAAATTCTAGATGGTGGATCCCAATTCTAGTCCTCTAAGATAGTCAAAGGAAAAGCCTAAGGCTAGATCCTAAGTACTAAAGAGAAGAAGAGAAGACCTCATCAAAAATGAGGTCAACAGTAGGTGAACCACTAAATTGATTGTTTTGTACCATTTGGATAATTGCAGGTTTAAGTTCAAATGAATTAGCAGCTACATCAGGATTTTGAATAGTTAAATGAATTTCATCTGATGTAGGGTTGGCATAATCTCTTAATGGTCTTTGTTGGTTCATATTTTGAATTTCAGGAATATTTGCCATTTGTGTTAAATTTATAATTTGTTTCTTTTGTTTTCTAATTCTTTTAATTGTACGCTCTAATTCGGAATCGTAAGGTATTAAATTTTCGTTTCCAAATTTGCGCATACAATTTTAGAATAGATATTAATTTATTTATTATGATTATTTTAAAATAGTCCGTTACTCTAGTAAATTTTTCTTACTTTCCCAGCAACGGCGCCAAAACTCGACCCACAATTTTATATTATGATATTTTTAATTTAATTGCAACGACGCCAAAAACTTGACCCCGCTATATTATATGTATAGAATTGTAATTGTTTATGTTGTGAATGCTACGCAAGTATACGTATCGTATCAAGTAATACGGGACTCTAGTGGAGTCCTCGGTTATCGATCCCACGGGGAAATAGAAAATTAAATAACAACTAATTTTAAAATAAAAATAATAATAATTTTAAAATAGTATACAAAAATTTGGAATTCTAAATTTAAACGCAATAAAGTAAACTAAGTATTTTAATTAGGTAACTTAACTAAGTAGAAAATTAATACTAATTGAAAGTGCAGGAAATTAAACTAATTGCTAAATAAGTCTTAACTATTCACAAAAAGTATCTTTCCTCTTGTTTAGAAATTTAAGTGATTGATGAATTTAAATAGATACTTTAAGGTATTGTGACAAATAGGAGCATTCCTATTCTTTACCCTTTGGTCCAGGTGTAAAGAATATTGACTAATCCTATGTTTGATTATCGAATCGCGGCTAGGCCGGGAGGATACCGACCGCCACTTCGAGCTCCCACGTTCCCTCGCCCGAGGGCTAACATCTACACTTCAGCTCTCAAACAATAGGACCGAATTGAATATTTTAGTCCGTCACACTAAAATGCTCAATTCTACGCCCAGATGATACTATTTCCTATTTATTTGCACCTTCCTTACATGTCTTTTGAATTCCCGAATATCCGATGTAATTTTTACTATAGTTGATATTCAACATATTTTAACAAATCAAATGGCCAGTTTGAAAGTAAATTAAGTTTTAAGTAAAAATTATCACAATTTATTAATATATATAAAAGTACTTTTGTTTTAAGTTCATCAAGTCACTTAATTTCATAACAGGGAGAAAGACTAATAAACTACTCAGAATGCATAGGAACTAAACTAAGCATGGATTTCATTTAAAGTTAAAAACAATAAATACAAATACTTATCTTGATTTATCCCCAAGCGGACTCCTCGAGTCCTTTCGACTCTTCCTTCCAATGACAATGAAGACTCACTAAAAACTCACTAACTCACTAAAGACTCACTAATTACACTAATTAAGACTCTAAAGACTGCTCACACACATAAATAAAAGACTCTTAAGACACAAATTGATACACACTTATAACACACCCTTATAACACACACTTATAAGCTGAATTTTGACCTCTATATATAGAGGTGAGCAAAGGACCAAGAGGTGTGTAAGCATCCCTTCAAAAAGTGTCCAGGTTCAATGTATCTGCGCCATTTGAACTAGCTCGCCGTCGGTGACAAACTACCTCGCTGTCGGCGAGGCTTCTAGAAGGTCTTCAAACCGCGCTATCTCGCTGTCGGCGGGCTAGGGCTCGCTGTCAGCGAGACAGTTATAAATCCTTCAGAATTTTCTTCCTCGTACCCTCGCCGTCGGCGGGCTCGATCTCGCCGTCGGCGACTCAGCACAAATTGCATTATTTTCTTCCTTTTTGCTCCAAATCCGCTCATTTTTATGATTTTTACTTTTATCACCTAAATTCTCCATTCCTGCAACAAAATAAAGAAAATACCTTTCTTTAAAGTGCAATTTCATCAAAAATAGGTATGAATTTCTTAATAAATTTTTCATTGATCATCATGTCTTTTTGCTTTAATTATGGATGGTCTTATTGGACACTTCCGGAGGATGTACCTTGGTGCATGTTTTTTATTGATGATATCCTTCTCGTGGATACGATAAGAGAATAAGTTTAGGAAAAACTTGAATTACGGAGATCTACATTGGAGTCTAAAGGCCTCCGTTTGAGTATAACTAAAACAAAATATATGGAATGTAATTTTAGTAGTAGTAGCTCTAGTAACAGAAATGTAATTATGGGTGATGAAATTATTAAAAAGTGTGAATGTTTTAGATATATGGGGTCTATTGTTCGAAGTGATGGTGATATTAATGGGGATATTAATAGTAGAATTCAAGTTGGTAGGTTGAAGTAGAGGATTGCTTCTGGTCTATTATGTGATAAAAAAGTACCGTTTAGACTGAAAAAAAAATTTATAAGATAGTGGTGAGACCTGCAATGCTATATGGCGCTGAATGTTGACCTTTAAAAGAACATCATACAACTAAGTTAAGTGTTGTCGAGATGAGAATGATTAGGTGGATGATTTGCTTTACACTTGTGCAATGAATATATCCATGATAGGGTTGGCGCAGCTCCAGTGACAAATAAAATTAGAGAGTGTCATCTTAGATGGTTTGGTCATATTAAATGTCGACTATCTGATGATTCGATTAGGAGAGTAGATGTTTTAGATTCGACTTATTGATCCATAAAAAAAATACTTATTTTTATGCCTTAATTCTTATCAAATTATAATGATATTATGCTTTAATGAAAGGTATTTTTGTGTTTTTGGATGTAGGTAATGTAAAAAGGTCCAAAAAAGGAAAAAGGAGGAAAAGGGAGCAAAAAGGAGCAAAAATGGAGTAAAATACAAAAAATATAAAAAATATGGAATGGCACCTAGGCGCCAGAAGTTGGCGCCTGACCGCCAGACTCGATAAAGAACTGTCAAATTTTTGACAACGTTTGAACGGTTATTTTGACGGAGTGAGCGGTTATTGGACATTCTAGAGAGCTGCGGCTGTTCCTTGATAATAGGACATGTGATACATTGCATTTGGACGCTCCAAAATGGTTTTAATCGTGAAGAGGTGCGAGCCAAAGTGAAGAGGTGCGAAGAACTGAACGCAGTGTCCGGCGCCTAGGCGCCAGATTCCGGTGCCTAGGCGCCAGACAGACCTTCTAGAAGATTCATTGAATGTGGACATGTTTTGAAGAGGTGCCTCAAGGCAACCCTTGAAGCCTATAAATAGGAGTCCATTTCTTTAAAAAAATGTGCCCTCATTGTAACCCCTTTCTCTTAGCCACTTTAGGATTTTTCATCCTTAGAGAGAGAAATAGAGAGAAATTTAGGGCCACTTTTATTTTAGTTTAGTGAGTTTATTTTCAAGTTGTTGCATCTGGAGTTCATTACACTTTGGAGTCAATAGGAATCATAAGATCTGTAGAAGGAATATTTGATATATGGATTTTATTTTTGATTCAAAGTTTATTTATTATGTTTTGTTGTTTATATTCAATGTGTTCTGAGTAGTTAGTTTACTTTATTCCTTCAATTATGAAGAGATAAATAAGATTATATATGATTTGATGGAGAATTGAAATTCAAAATATTTTCAAAACATTATGATGATATTAATACCTGATCTTACTTTACTTTTTAAATTGGCCATTGAAATTGTTAAAACCTGTTGAAGAGTTTTGAGATCTAGAAGGAGAAGAACTCTTAACTTGTAAATTTCACATGAATCCTTGGGTAGTCGAAGGCCATGTGTGGGCTATTCAAGGTGAAGTGCAAATAAATAGGAAGATAAGATTTAAAGGGCGTAGAATTGATAAGTTTTTAGAGTGACAGACTAAATTCTTATAATTTGATTTATAGATAAGGAAAGGGTCACTAGTAGAGGCCGACCATAGCCACCCTTGGACATCTAGTAGTGTGAGTCTAGATTAACCCATTCTACTAACAATACATCCGGACCTGATATGTAAATTAGCCAATGTTCTTTGGTCTGGATCAAAGGGTAAAGAATAGGAATGCTTCTATTTGACACAATACCATAAATCAAATTCTCCAACGAATATTAAATTATTTAAAAAAAAATCTTAGATTAATTGAAGGGAAGAAAGTTGTTTGTTTTATATAGTTTTTACAAAATCATTTTCTTATTATTGTTTTCTTTAACTACATCTAGTAAATTAAAAGTAATTTATAGTTAGATTAAAATACAAAAAGATTTTTGAAATACAATATTTAAAAATTTATTACCATTTTTTTCCCCGTGGGATCGATACTGGGGTTTTTGTTTCAAAGCCCTATATTACTTGAAACGATACGTATACTTGCGTAGTACACAAAAAATATATAAAATATTTTCTTTTTAAATTATATTTTGCTATATAAACATATATTTAAAAAAGTATTAAACATTAACGGCCTAGCATTCAGTATCAATCAGTTTTATTTAATATTATTGTCGTAATAAAAATTTGGTACACATCTATATAGCAAGTTATTCTAGGTCAAGTGTTTCGCGCCTTTGCCAGAAATTAAATTTTCTAGCAGTGGTAAAAAATCCTTGTATTTGGAAATACAAAAATCCGGTCAAGTTTTTGGCGCCGTTGCCGGGAAAGGAAGAAAAATAGTTATAGATTTTTAAATATTATATTTCCAAAAACATAATAAAAAAATATAAAAATATAAAATAAAAAATATATAAATATTTTATTCCTTGTTTTATTTTTTTATGCAAAGTTTTGGTTATGAAGGATTAATACCTTTAGATTCTGAACTAGAAAGAACAATTAGAAAAATTAAAAAGGAAAAACAAATTAAAAAATTTCAAGAAATGGCTACTTTACAAAATCCAATTGAACTTAATGATCAAAATGTTTATAAACCATTAAGGGATTATGCTAACCCTACAGTTGATGAACTTCATAGTAGTATTCAAATACCCACTGTAGATGCTAATTCTTTTGAACTTAAACTGTCTATTATTCAAATGGTGCAAAAAATTCAATTTGGTGGAACACCAAATGAGGATCCAAATTTACACCTTGTTAGTTTTTTAAAACTTTGTGCTACCTTTAAATATAACAATGTTTCTGATGATGCTATTAGACTTAGACTATTTCCTTTTTCTTTAAGAGATAAAGCAAAGATGTGGTTAAACTCATTAGCAACTCGTTCTATTAAAACATGGGCTGAAATGGCACAAAAATTCCTTGCTAAATATTTTCCTCCTTCTAAAACTGCTAAATTTAGAAATGATATTACTTCGTTTAGTCAATTTGACGGGGAGACAATGTATGAAACTTGGGAAAGATTTAAAGAACTATTAAGAAAATGTCCTCATCATGCTTTACCTGATTGATTAATTATTCAAACATTTTATAATGGATTAATTGGATCTTTAAAATCAATTATTGATGTCATGCTACGGAGGTTCTTTAATGTCTAAATCATTTGAAGAAGCTTACACTTTAATTGAAGAAATGGCTAATAACAATTTTTAATGGCCTTCCGAAAGGATTAATCCTAAAAAGATGGCAAGTATTCACGATAATGAAGCCTTTTCTATCTTAGCTTCACAAGTAGCAGCAATGTCTAAGAAATTAGATAATTTTGCAATTAATATTTCACATAATAACTTTGCTAATATTGAAGATTCTCAAACTATTGAAACTTTACAAGCTATTGCAAGTAAAAATAATCCTTATTCAAATTATTATAATCATGGGTGGAAAAATCATCTTAATTTTAACTGGAATAATTCATAACAACAATGGGCTAATAATCAATCTCATCCCACTGGAAATTGGAATAATCAAGTTAATCCAAATTTTAAACCTCCTGGATTTAATAATCAACAGAAAAAGTTATCAATAGAAGAATTAATTTTACAAATGAATAATCAATTACAAAATCAAAATACCTGCTATTCGTAATATTAAAAATCAAATGGGGCAAATTGCTACTTTAATTAATAACGGACTCGTAGGAACACTTCCTAGTAATGTTGAAATTAATCCAAAGGAAACTGGAAAAGAACATGAACATGTTAAGGCTGTGCAACTTAGAAGTGGAAAGGAATTAAAAGAAAGATGGCAGAATGAAATTGAAAAAGAGATTAAGGTTGAAGAGATTGAAAAACCTAAAGAAACTCTCTCTCCTAGTCAAGATCGATCGTTATACTCGTTAATGTGGAAGTTGAAAAACCACCACCACTTTTTCCTCAAAGACTTAAACAGCAGAAACTTGATCATCAATTTTCTAAGTTCTTTGAAATTTTTAAGAAAATTACTATTAACATACCCTGAAGCTTTAGAACAAATGCCAACTTATGCAAAATTTATGAAGGATATTTTAAGCAAGAAACGAAAATTTGAAGCTTTTGAAACTGTTGCATTAAGTGAAGAATGCAGTGCAATAATTCAAAAGAAATTACCTGAAAAGCTTAAGGATCCTGGAAGTTTCACTATACCATGTGTTATTGGAGAAAAATTTTGTGGACAAGCTTTATGTGATTTAGGAGCAAGTATTAATCTCATGCCATTTTCTATCTTTCGAAGATTGGATTTAGGAGATATTACTCCCACCACTGCAACCCTTCGATTAGTCGATAGATCTATCACTTATCCTAAAGGAGTTATAGAGGATGTCCTTGTTAAGATGGATAAATTTATCTTCCCTGTAGATTTCATCGTACTTGATATGGAAGAAGATAAAGAGATACCTATTATTTTAGAGAGACCTTTTCTAGCTACCGGACGAGCTATCATTGATGTGCAAAAGGGAGAACTAACCATGAGAGTTAATGATCAAGAAATTAAATTCAATGTTCTTAAATCAATGAAGTACCCTGATAAAGAGAAATGTTATCGAATGGATATAATTGATTATTTAATTGAGAAACATTAACAAGAAAAATGTAAAGTCATTTTTGAAGAAAAATTTGAATTTTTAACTAATGAAATGAAGAAGTAGAAGAAGAAGAGACTCATTTTATTAAAGATAACTGGGAAACTTTAGACATAACTCAAAATGATTACTTTTACCATCAATTAAAAAAGCCCCTGAACTGGAACTAAAAATGTTACCTTCACATTTAAAATATACGTTTCTTGGAAATTTGTTAACTTTACCTGTTATTATTTCTTCTGAACTGAGTATAGATCAAGAAGAAAAACTACTAGATGTGTTAAAGAATTATAAGAAACCTTTTGGTTGGACTATTGCTGATATAAGAGGAATAAGCCATTCCATTTGTATGCATAGAATTTTAATGGAAGAAAATTTTAAACCTACTATTGAATCGTAAAGAAGATTAAATCCTATCATGAAAGAGGTTGTTAAAAAATAAATTGTTAAGTGGTTAGATGCTGGTATCATTTATCCTATTTCGGATAGTCAATGGGTAAGTCCTATTCATTGTGTTCCGAAGAAAGGAGGTGTAACTGTCATTGTTAATGATAAAAATGAACTAATTCCTACAAGACAAGTTACTGGATGGTGAATTTGTATTGACTATAGGAAATTAAATAAAGCCACTAGAAATGATTATTTTCCTTTACCTTTCTTGGATCAAATGCTCGATAAATTAGCTGGACACCCATATTTCTGTTTCCTGGATGGATATTCTGGTTATCATCAGTTACTTAATGCTCCTGAGGACCAAGAAAAAACAACATTTACAAGTCCTTATGGAACATTTTCCTTAAGAAGAATGTCTTTTGGTTTATGTAATGCACCTGCAACTTTTCAAAGATGTATGATGTCAATATTTTGTGATTTGATTGACAAAGGATTTGAAATATTCATGGATGATTTTTCAGTTTTTGGAACTTCTTTTGAATCTTGTTTGGAAAACATAGCCAAAGTTCTGAAAAGATGTGAAGAAACAAACTTAGTTCTTAACTGGGAAAAATATCAATTCATGGTCACAAAAGACATTGTACTTGGTCACAAAGTGTCACAAAAAGGGATGGAAGTAGATCAAGCAAAAGTGAAAATTATTGTTGAATTGCAACCACCTACTATTGTTACTGATGTGAGAAGTTTTCTAGGTCATGCAGGATTTTATAGAAGATACATAAAGGATTTTTCTAAAATTGCTAAACCTCATTGTCATTTATTGGAAAAAGATGCGAAATTTGAATTTAACAAAGAATGTATTAATGTTTTTAATATTCTAAAAGAAAAATTAATAACTGCACCTATCATTGTTGCACCTAATCGGAATAAATCTTTTGAATTAATGTATGATGCAAGCGATTTTGCAATTGGAGCTGTATTAGGACAAAAATATGAGAAGATTTTCAAAGTTGTATATTATGCTAGTAAAACTCTCACTGAAACACAAAGAAATTATACTACCACTGAGAAGGAGCTTCTAGCTATAGTATATGCCTTTGATAAATTTAGACCTTATCTTCTTGGTATTAAATACATAGTTCATACTGATCATTCTGCTATTAAATATCTATTATCTAAGAAGGATTCTAAACCTAGACTTATAAGGTGGGTTTTACTTCTACAAGAATTTGATTTTCAAATAGTAGATAGAAAAGGAACTGAAAACCAAATTGCTGATCATTTGTCTAGAATTAAAAAGAATATTATTTCGGAAGAAAATATAAATGAGAAATTTCCTGATGAATCTTTATATGTTATTCATGGATGCAAAACACCTTGGTATGCTGATATTGTTAGTTATATAGTTAGCAATTTTTTGCCTTATGAATTAGATAACAAATTTATTAAGAAATTTAAATATGATGCTAAATCTTATAATTGGGAAGATCCTCATTTATTTAAAATTGGAAGAGATTCTATGATTCGAAGATGTGTACCTTATGAGGAAAGTTTTGCTATTATTCAAAAATGTCATGATTCCGATTTTGGAGGACACTTTGGCATAGATAAAACTGCATTTAAAATTTTAAATTCTGGATTTTATTGGCCTACCTTATTTAAAGATGTGAGACATTGTGTGAAAACATGTGATCGATGTCAAAGGATGGGAAATATATCTAGGAAAAATGAAATGCCTTTAAACTATATATTGGAAGTTGAAATTTTTGATATATGGGGTTTAGACTTTATGGGACCATTTGTTCCATCATCTGGAAAAATTTATATTTTATTAGCAGTTGATTATGTTTCAAAGTGGATTGAAGCTGTTGCTTTACCAAACTGTGATTCCAAAAGTGTTTCTAAATTCTTAAAGAAAATGATTTTTTCAAGATTTGGAATGCCTAAGGTAATTATCACTGATGGTGGAAGTCATTTAAGGAATATAAGAATTCAATCATTACTACAAAAATTTTGAATCAAACATAGAATTGCAACTGCTTATCACCCACAAACAAGTGGAATGGCTGAAGTATCAAACAGAGAAATTAAAAAAATTTTAGAGAAGACTGTTAATCCTAAAAGAACTGATTGGGTTGTTAGACTTGATTCTGCAATATGGGCTTATAGAACGGCTTATAAGACACCAATCGGAATGTCACTTACCGGTTAATTTATGGTAAATATTGTCACTTACCTGTAGAACTTGAACATAAAGCTTATTGGGCGATAAAGGAGTTTAATTTTAATTTGAATAAAACAGGAGAAAAGTGATTATTGCAATTGAATGAGATGGAAGAAATAAGAAATGAATCATTTGAAAATGCAAGGATTTATAAAGAGAAAATGAAGATGTTGCATGATAAGAAAATTTCGGAAAAATTTTTGAGCTTGGACAAGAAGTATTAGTGTTTAACTCTCGTTTAAAACTTTTTCCTGGAAAATTAAGATCTAAATGGATTGGACCCTATATAGTTGAGAACGTATACCATTATGGAGCTATGGATAGTAAAGACCCCAAAACAGAAAAAATTTTTAAAGTAAATGGATTAAGATTGAAGCCTTATTTGGGAGATATTAAAATGATTTATAAAGAGGCTTATGAATTGAGTCAACCTGATTAAATATTTACTTAAGTCGGACTGACGACGTTAAACCAAGCGCTTTGTGGGAGGCAACCCATAATTATCTTTTGTTATGAGTGTTTTTATGTTTTAATGTAAGGTTATGCCTCGATCTTGACTAATTTTTTATTACTTTAAATTTTTTTATGCTTATAAGTCTTTGTTGACTTAGGCTGAAGATTATTTTGAAGTATGTAAGATTTAGAAATTGGATCACTCTATTCTAAATATGAGTAAAAAGAAGATCAAGTTAACCTTCATTATGATTGTTTACAATGTGCGTTATTGATTCTAGATTACTCTTACCAGTTTAATTTACCTATCTTGGGGAACGAAACTTTGAAAGTTGACGATTAGGCGAAACGGAGTTGAACATAGTTCCGGCGCCTAGGCACCAAGATTCAGCGCCTAAGAGCCAGAGTCAAACTATGTATCAATAGGTCCGACGCCTAGGAGCCAGATTCGGCGCTTAAGCGCCACGGTTACTGGGTCATGCAAAAACCAAAATTTTCAGTTTTTCACACGATTTTCACCTTGAAATCAACTTATCTTCATCCCTAACCATCAAGCAATCAAACATCAAGCAATCAAAGTTACGTCCATTACACTTCATTCTTGAAAGATTTGAGAAATTTTTGAAGAAATGGAAGGAAGAAATCATGAAGAAGAAGCTAGGGACAAGGTCTCAAAGGATCCTCAACCCTACTTCAATGGTTTCATCGCAGTAAGTTTAGAGAAAATTTCTAGTCGTTTGGATAAGTTTGAAGCAGAGTTTAAAAGCATTGGAGATCGCCTTCATGAGATGTTTCATCAGATTGAACATCTAGAATGGCAAATGAAACTTCAATTTAATCATTTTGATGCTTATCAAGACGCTCAAGTTGAAATGTATGTGAAGAACAAGTGGATTGACGAACAGACGGCTACGGATTTCCCGAGAGCGTTAGTATTCTTTCCAAGTGGAATACACAATTTCCCTTGTGAAGATTAGAATATTCTGGTAATGAGATAGTTATTATCTGGTTTGTTGAGTCCTTGTATCGATTTAGTGAATCGATTGTGTTTGTTTGTGTATTTGCTTCCATGTTCAATGTGTGTTGTTTTTGCTTAGAAATTGTTGTGTTTGAGTGTGTATTAGGAATTTGAATCAAGTATAATAATTATCTGGAATGTATTGAGCCAATATTGAAGATTATAAATTGAATATAGTGAAGTTTGATTTAAACTTTATGTTTGATTGGTGGATTTAATATTTAATTTTTAAAATTTTTGAAGAATGTTGTGAAAGTTAGAAACTGAAGCCCTACTCTAATGTGAGTAATTGGAAGTTGAATTTATGAATTTTGGTGGAAAATTAAATTTAAAAATAATTTTTTGTGAAAGGCGAGTCTGACACCTAGATGCCAGAATTCGGCGCCTAAGCGCCGGTTCGGCCTGTACCCGAAAATTTCCTTAAATACCCCCAAAAGCCATTATTGACGCCTAAGCTTCATCTTCTTCCCCATTTTCGCGAAAATACACCTTTTAGATCCATTTTGAGGTCAAAACATCAAGGATTTGAGCGCGAAACCACTCGATTTCTTTGTCTCAAGGTCAGATCTACACTTTAAACCATTTATTTTCGATTTTCACCATAGATTTCCCTAGGTTTTGCTAAGAACCGAAATTTTAAAATTTTTTTTGATTTTTAGTGATTTCTTTGAATTTTTAAACTTATTTTAAGTTTTATAAACTTAAAAAGAGTTTAAATTTTTTATTCCTAAATTTTTTCTTGTTTTCTTTCACGTTTAGATGGCTCCGAAATCTAAACGCGGGAAGGCTTGATATAACTTTGATAACAGCAAATTTTCTACTGCGGCTGCGCATTTTCAATTCCATGAATTTGTGACGTCTAGGAAGTTCATTTCAGAACGAAGTTTCTATCATCCGGGAGAAATGATTGAAAATACTATCGTTGCGCACAATTGGCAACGATTCTGTTATTTCACTGTTGTTGCTGTTATCCCTATTGTTCGAGAGTTTTATGCAAATTTTATGGATGCCGAAGATTATGAAGTTTTTGTCAGAGGTGTCGGAGTAGGATTTAATCCTGAAAGAATCAATGTATTTTATGGCCTGCCACTTACTATAGAGTGCCACTATTCTGGATTATCACCATCTGAGGGAGATTTGGATATGATCATTGCATATTTGACTGACAGTACTGGATCTTGGAAGATCAGGAACAGAAAAAGGGTAAACTTCAAATCCTCCAAATTAAATGGTATTTCTAAAGCATGGCACTATTTTATTTCTGCAAGATTGTTACCTTCCAACCACCTGAGTGAAGTGACTAAAGATCGAGGGATCTTAAACTACTGCATTCAGGAAAGGAGGCATATTGATATCGACAGTATTATTTATGATTCTGTGGATTCTTCTGCGAGATCCAGCACTTCTGTTGGACTGGGATTCCCATCTCTGATTTATTCATTATGTATTAGCAATGGAGTCACTGTAGCTATTTCAGAGGAACGGTTGAAGACTACTAAGCAGATTGGTCAGGAGAGCATTGGCATTTATGATCGTCTTCGAGGGAAGAAATCGACTGCTCCTTCTTCTTCTATACCTACTCCAGATAGACCTTCTACTTCTCGACCCTCCACTTCTACTGAGCCACCATCGAGTTTCTGGGAGTCAATGCATGATCAGTTTATAGAGCAGCAGCAGGAGTTATTTCAAACTCACTGCAGAGTTGATACTATTGATAGGAAACTTGATCATTTATCTGACTATACCCAGAGGAAGAGTAGCTATGATGCTGAGTATAATGAAGCCCTAGTCAGATTTTTGAAGGGTGAACATGATGTTAGTTTTCCTACTTTTCCTAGTTTCACACCATTTGTTGATCCTAAGGATGTAGAATTTTCCTTTGGTGTCGATGATGATGATGAGGCTACAGCCAGTGACTAGTAGTCTATAGATCTCTATGTTGTGCTACTTTGTTGGTTTGTTTTGTTTGGTTTGTTTGTTTAGTTTTATGTTTGATGTATGTTGATTTGTTTAAGTACTTGTGTGGATTGATTAGTGTTAAGATTCTGTTGTTAGAATATTTTTAGTATATTGTGTTTGAGACTGAGATTAGAGTTAATTTATGATATGTTTGTTTCAGTCTACTGTTTAGTAATTAGTAATTTTGCTCTCCTTTTATTTTGTTTCAAATTTAGTATAATCATAAAAATTAGCCTGCTTACTTTTTATACCTACTTCAATTTTATCTTAATTGTTCATAAAAGCATGAGTAGAAGTAAATTTTTCTTTTTAAGATCGTTTTTACATACTTATAAAAATTTCCTTTTTAAAATTATGATTTTCTTTCTCTCATACTTTCAAATTGTCATAAGTATACCAAAACTTAAGTTTGGGGGAAGGGAAAATACATTCAAATTTAAATTTTATTTGTCCTTAAAGAGCTAATATTTTCTTAAAAATAAAAACTTTTTAACATAACTTAAGGAATGAAGAATTTATTTGAGAACACATTTATTTTTGAAATTATAAATAATTTAGTTAAATTAACCAAAATTTTAATAACTTTGATTGATTTTAAGATTAGAATTATTTAACTTAAAGAAGAATAAGATTAAGAAATTTTTCTATTCATGGTAGAAATAATGGAATTTTAGAAGTATTAAGTAATAAAAAAATTATCACTTGAAAAAGAAAAGATTGAAAATCTTTTTGAATTCTTATTCATGTTATAATAATTAAGTGGAAATGTATAAGTTTTGAAAATATAAGTTAAGGATAGTGAAGTTCAAAACCATTAACAGGCTATCCAGATATAGTAATCCTCTCTATATAAAAAAGAAAAGAAAAAAAAAAGAAGAAGAAGAAAAGAAAAAGAAAAAGAGAAAGAGAGGAGAAGCTTGAGGAAATGCCTAATAAAAAATTGGCTTCACTTGAATTATCTTATAGAAAGAAAACTAGTTACATATTTTACTTAATTTTTATGCATGAATATTTATTTAGGAAAGATTTTTCAAGAAGATGTTTTTCTTGTAAATAATCTACGAGATCTTAATATAATAAACTTCTATTATTTTCAAAATGGATGAAAAGTTTGAGATCTTATGAATTGGTAGTTGAATATTCTTTAAATTCTTAAAAGTAAACCTAGTTAGTGAAATTGGGTTAATAATTTACTAAAGACTTTATAAAATCAAAAATTATAAAGAATCTTAAATATTTATCTTTTATTCCAAAGGTTATACATTTTATATAGTAGAAAGAGTTACTTGAGGACAAGTAACATTTAAGTTTGGGGGATTTTGATCCATAAAAAAATACCTATTTTTATGCCTTAATTCTTATCAATTTCTAAGGATATTATGCTTTAATGAAAAGTATTTTTGTGTTTTTGGATGTAGGTGATGTAAAAAGGTTCAAAAAAGGAAAAAGGAGCAAAAAGGAGCAAAAAGGAGCAAAAATGAGAAAAAATGGAGCAAAATACAAAAATTATAAAAAATATGGCATGGCGCCTAGGCGCCAGAAGTTGGCGCCTAAGCACCAGACTCGATAAAGAACTGTAAAGTTTTTGACAACGTTTGAACGATTATTTTAACGGAGTGAGCGGTTATTGGACATTCTAGAAGACTGGCAGTTGTTCCTTGATAATAGGACATGTGATACATTGCATTTGGATGCTCCAAAATGGTTTTAATCGCGAAGAGGTGCGAGCTAAAGTGAAGAGGTGCGAAGAACTGGACGCGGTGTCCGTCGTCTAGGCGCCAGACAGACCTTCTAGAAGATTCATTGAATGTGGACATGTTTTGAAGAGGTTCCTCAAGGCAACCCTTGAAGGCTATAAATAGGAGTCCATTTCTTCAAAAAAAAAAAAAACGTGTCCCCATTGTAACCCCTTTCTCTTAGCCACTTTAGGATCTCTCATCCTTAGAGAGAGAAATAGAGAGAGAAATTTAGGGCCACTTTTATTTTAGTTTAGTGAGTTTATTTTCAAGTTGTTGCATCTGGAGTTCATTACACTGTGGAGTCAATAGGAATCAGAAGATCTGTAGGAGGAATATTTGAGATAAGTATTTTATTTTTGATTCAAAGTTTATTTATTATGTTTTGTTGTTTATATTCAATGTGTTCTGAGTAGTTAATTTACTTTCTTCCTTCAATTATGAAGAGATAAATAAGATAATATAAGATTCGATGGAGAATTGAATTTCAAAATATTTTCAAAACATTGTGATGATATTAATACCTGATCTTACTTTACTTTTTAAATTGACCATTTAAATTGTTAAAACTCGTTGAAGAGTTTTGAGACACTAGAAGGAGAAGAACTCTTAACTTGTAAATGTCACATGAGTCCTTGGGTAGTCGAAGGCCATGTGCGAGCTATTCAAGTGAAGTGCAAATAAATAGGAAGATAAGATTTAAAGGGCGTAGAATTGATAAGTTTTTAGAGTGACGTACTAAATTCTTATAATTTGATTTATAGATAAGGAAAGGGTCACTAGTAGGGCCGACCATAGCCACCCTCGGACATCTAAGTAGTGTGAGTTCAGATTAACCCATTCTACTAACAATACATTCGGACTCGATCCGTAAATTAGCTGATGTTCTTTGCGCACTTGATCAAAGGGTAAAGAATAGGAATGCTCTATTTGGCACAATACCATAAATCAAATTTTCCAACGAATATTAAATTATCTTAAGAAAAATCTTAGATTAATTGAAGGGAAGAAAGTTGTTTGTTTTATATAGTTTTAACAAAATCATTTTCTTATTATTGTTTTCTTTAATTGCGTCTAGTAAATTAAAAGTAATTTATAGTTAGATTAAAATACAAAAAGATTTTTTAAATACAATATTTAAAAATTTATTACCATTTTTTTCCCCGTGGGATCGATACTCGAGGTCTTTGTTTCAAAGCTCTATATTACTTGAAACGATACGTATACTTGCGTAGCACCCAAAAAGTATATAAAATATTTTCTTTTTAAATTATATTTTGCTATATAAACATACATTTAAAAAAGTATTAAACATTAACGGCCTAGCATTCAGTAGCAATCAAGTTTTATTTAATATTATTGTCGTAATTACAATTTGGTACACATCTATATAGCAAGTTATTACAGGTCAAGTGTTTCGCGCCTTTGTCAGAAATTAAATTTTCTAGCAGTGGTAACAATTCTTTGTATTTGGAAATACAAAAATCGGGTCACTTATGTTAAGAAAGGTAGAGGTAGACCTTGAAAGACGTGGGCATATTGTATAAAAAATGTTTATAATTTATTAGAATTAAATGAAAATATGACAGTAAATAGGATGCAATGGAGAAAAAAAATTTATGTACCCTACGCCACTGAGTGGGATAAAGTTTTAGTTCTTGTTGATAGCGTGAGTGGATAAAATTTGTCCACTAAAAATTTTTCTTCTTGTTTATGCATTCATTCATTAATTATAATAATATAGTTGAAGAAATAATTTTTTTATTATAGAGGGATATTATTTATTTATTTATTTGATAATTTAATAATTAATAATTAAATTTATTATCATTTTATTTATTTAACTCATTTCAAATCGAATTCTAACCGAACACGAACAAAACAAATAATACAAACAATACAAAAAATTTGAACATTTCAAATATTTTGAGCAATTTGAATTAATTTTAAACAAATTGAACAGAGCACAAACATTAATTTCATAAATAATTTTGAACATTAGCCTATTTCAAACATACATAATTTCAAATGAGTCGAACTCGAACTCTTTACCGCCCTACCAAACAAAACCGTGAAGAGCTTTTAGTCAGCGAGAGCTATAGTGAGATAAAGGTGAGGAGAAGGCGAAGGATGAAAGTAGATGAGCAAAGACTGAATTAGCTAGGCTCGTCGGCGGGGATTGGCACGAGAGATTCAGGTTGATTTGACTTTTCAGTAGTTAAGTGTGGTCCTTCATACCGAAATAAAATCATTCCAATTGTGAATGAGGACAAGTAGTTCTATTTTGGCTCTCTCACCTTTCTCTTCATCTCAAAGGAAATAGAGTCACAATGGCCGACAACGTTAGCCAAACAATGGAGTTCGATAACTGATGGGGGATTCAACTACCACTATTGAGGTTGGCGGCCCTAACATAAGCGCCCTCCTGGTCCTCCTTCGGGCTCTCCCTCTTTCAGTTAGAAATGACGAGTTCTGAAAAATACAAGAGTGGTCATGAGAAACATTTAGCTACAATTAAACCCTAACACCCAAAATTAAACAAGCATATAAAAAGAAGAATCAATGGTCACAAAAAGTACTAAGGATTGGGATTACGTTTTAATAAGTGAAGGACCAAAAAAAGAAAAAGGGACCATCCACCATCAGCAAAGATGAGGTCATTACATGGTGCTTGTTAGGTATGGATCATATATTAGATAAGGGATAGATGTTGGAACGGAATAGAGCGAGACAGTGGAGCGGAAGCATCTGTATAACCGGAGGAGTTACGTTATGTGGTTTGGGGGTGCGGGAGCAATGCCCCCGCGATACTATATAGTAGTAATTTTGTAATTACATATTGTACTCTAGGGTTATATATGTCTTGTTTGTAACCCTAGGAAGATTTTGTACTCTTTTACTGAAGGTGAAAAGAAAGTCGTCGCTCTACTCCCGATGACGTAGGCATCTTTGCCGAACTTCGTTAAATCTCTGTGTTCTACTCTTGGATTTGTGTTTTTTTCCCTAATTTTTTCAACAAGTGGTATCAGAGCGAGGTTTTAAAGCAGAAAAGTTCGACGCAGGGAAGAAGAAGATTTGGCAGAGTAGTTCGACGAGTTCGACTAGGGCTGTGGCCAGGGCTTCGACAATTTGGTGCGAATAGACAAAGAAGATTTCGCAGAGGTGTTCGGTTTTGCCGAGGCTTCTGTGAGTAGGAGAGCTTAGCACGATAAAGGATTTCGGTTGTTAGGCACAGGAAGAGCAGCGTTTAGCGTGGATTCGCGTGTCGGTTTGCAAGGATTTCGGTGACACAAGCAATCGAATCACGACAGGGTTGCGGCAGTTTAGAGATGCGGAGGTGAATTCAGCGAAGGTCTTCAACCTAGGGTTCTATCACCAGGATCTCGTGATAGTACGATTTGCACGACACTTTTTTGCAACTGAGGCAGACGGGCTCGTGGGAAACAGTTCTGTGAATTCAAGATTTCTAGCTTCGACGAATGATTTGTTCGAAGTAAGGAATTTGGCTAAGCAATTTAGCAACTGAAGCAGAGGAATTTGCAGAAACGTTTGCAGCAAGAGTAATTTCAGATGGATATTTCTGGTGCAAAATTTGAAGTGGCGAATTTTGATGGAACCAGAAATTTTGGGTTGTGCAAACAAGGGTGAAACTTTTGTTGGCACAATAGGGAATCTTGAAAACTTTGCGAGCAATGAACCAGATACCATGAAGAATGAAGATTGGGAAGAATTGCAACAACGAGCGGCAACAACCATACGCTCATGCACGATAGATGAAGTTTTGTATCACGTAATGAATCTAAAATCTCCAGGAGAGGTATGGAAGAAATTAGAAACTCAGTTTATGTCCAAATCTTTAACAAATAAATTATATATGAAGCAAATGATGTATGGGCTGAAGTTGTACGAAGGCTTTGATCTGTCACAACATTTTAATGGCTTCAATCAAATAATCACAAATTTATCACAACTTGATGTGAGTAATGAGGATGAAGACTGAGCAATGATTTGGTTGTATTCATTGACTTCCTCCTATGAAGACCTGTTGACCACACTTACATATGAGAAAGAAACAATGAAAGTTGATGAGATTACTGCAGCATTGTTGGCCCACAACCAGTAGAATCAGAATGCAGGGGAAAGCTCTCATGGTGATAGTTTATATGTCAAGGGTAATCGGGATCGTGGAAGGAAGAAATTGAAGGAGGGTTCTGAAAGGCGAAATTTTAAATCAAAGTCTAAAGGCAAAAAGACGATTCATTATTACAAGTGCAAGGAGCCGGGTCATATGAAGCGAGATTGTTCAAAGCTCAAGAAGCATACTGAAGAGAAGCATGATGGATCATCTGAGTCTGTAAATGTGGTGCAGAGTGGCAATTCAGATGGTAGTGATGGTGATATGCTTTCAGTTTCATCAACTCAGTTGGATTCTTGATTCAGGATGCTCTTATCACATAACACATAATAGGAAGTGATTTACTTCATACAAGTCAACTAATTTTGGCTCAGTCTATTTAGGTAATGATAGATGATGTAATATTGTTGGTATTGGGGAAGTCAGGATTAAGATGTATGATGAAACTGTTAGAACATTATGTGACATATTCCAGATTTGAAGAATAATTTGATTTCCTTTGGTACTTTATATAGAAATGATTTTATTCGTAAAGCAGATGAGGATACAGAAACCATTAGAATTGTTAAGGGTGAATTGATTGTGATGAAAGGAAAGTTAACTACAGCTGTTGCGGAGTACAGTTGTTGGTGTATTTCATTATGTTGAGTTAGATGATGATAATACAAAGCTACGACACATTTCTGGGTCATCTTAGTGAACGTGGGACGGTTGAATTGCATAAAAGAAATTTGTTGCATGGTGTTAAAAACTGCAAGCTCGATTTTTGCAAGTTATGTGTTCTTGGAAAATAGACTAAAAGTCAGTTTTATGACTAGAAAGCAGAAAACTGTGCATTCTGATGTATGAAACCCTACTAGAAAATTGTAATTGGGAGGATCTCTGTATTATGTTACATTTATTAATGATTTATCTAGGAAAATTGGGTGTATCTCTTGAAGTAGAAATCAGAAGTTTTCTCCAAATTCAAGCTGTGGAAAGTTGAGGTGGAGAACCAAACTGGCAGTAAGATCAAGTAATTGAGATCTCATAAAAGCACAGAGTACACAGTTCACAGTTTCAGAAGTTCTGTGAGGAGCATGGGATTCAGAGGCATTTTCAGTGTGCAAGACACCATAGCAGAATGGCATTGCAGAAAGGATGAACAGGTCCTTAGCTGAAATGACAAGATGCTTAAGATTGAATGCAGGGCTTCCTAAAAGCTTCTGGACAGAGCATGTGAATATGGCGTGCTACCTCATCAATAGATCACCTCGGGCATCATTAGGTGGCAAGGATGCATAAGAGGTATAGACAGGTAATCCAGTTAATTTTGATCACTTATAAATTTTTTGTTGTCCTTCTTATGTGCATGTACCTGAAGATGAAAGATTAAAACTTGATCCAAAATTCAAGAAGCGCATCTTTTTGAGATATAAGAAAGGTGTGAAATGATACAAGTTTTTGGGTCTGATTGCAATGGAGACGGTGATAAGTAGAGATATAATTTTTTATGAGCAGTCCATGTTGTAGTAGAATCAAGACAAGGTGCCAGGTAACGATTCCAGTTCAGATACAGTGCAAATCGATCTAGAACAACATCTAGTAGCAACTGAGAGAGTTGAATGTTCAAATCTAACACCTGGTGATTTCAATACATATGATTTGCAGAATTACAATGTAGTCAGAGATAGAGAGAGACGCACCAATATAAGGCCTCAGAGCAGATTGGGTCTCTTGTGCACTTCCCATCAGCAGTGATAATCCAACCACTTTTTAAGGAGCTATCATCAGCTAGGAGAAGGATAAATGGATGGTGCAATGGTCGAGGAGATTGAGTCTCTACAGAAAAGCCACACATGGGAGCTAGTTGAGCTTCCTGAGGAAAACAAGCCTATTGGGTGCAAGTGGGTATACAAAAGAAAAGCTGTAATATCAGAAAAAGAAGAGAATAATTCAAGGCTCAATTGGTAGCAAAGAAATTTTCGCAGCAGAAGGGGATAAATTATGATAAAAACTTTTCTCCAGTGGTCAGACATACTTCAATCAGGATAGTGCTTGCATTAGTAGCTATTTGGAATTTGCATCTGGAGTAGATGAATATTAAAATTGCATTCTTGCTTGGTGATTTGGAGGAGCAGATTTACATGGAGTTGCTAGAAGGGTTCACTCAATCTGGACAGGAGCATCTGGTTTGCAGATTAAAGAAATCGTTGTATGGGTTGAAACAGTCTCCAAGATAATTGTACTTAGAGTGGCTACATGCGATGTGAGTATGATTGTTGTGTTTATATTAAAAGTCTTGATGATGGTTTCTTTTATTTTTCTCCTTCTGTATGTTGATGATATACTGATTGATGAAAAGAATATGCATGATATCATTGGTTTGAAAGCTTTATCGAGTCAGGAATTTGACAAGAAAGACTTGGGTCCTACAAAGAAAATTCTTGGAATGGAGATTCATAGATATAGAGGCTCAAGACGATTATGTTTATCTCAACGAGGCTATGTTGAGAAAGTGTTAGATATGTTTGAGATGAGCAAGACAAAGCCTGCAAGCACAGCATTGACAATTATTTTAAGCTTTCTTCATAACAGTGTCCTAATATTGAAGACATGAGAAAGGTTCCATATGCTAGTGCAGTTGGCTCCTTGATGTATGAAACTGTATGTACTTTCCCTGATTTGGCTCATGTTGTTAGTCAGATCTGTAAATACATGTCTAAACTAGGAAAGCGACATTGGGGAGCAGTCAAGTGGATTTTCAGGTATCTGAAGGGTACTGTATGACATAAAATTATTTTTGGCAGTCAGCAGAATGATCCTTCAGTTGTGGGGTACGTTGATTCGGACTATGCAGATGATTTGGATGACAGAAGATCTACAACTGAGTATGTGTTTACTCTTGGTAGAAGGCCTGTATGTTAGAAATTAACATTTCAGTCTATCGTGACATTATCTACAACTGAAGCTAAGTATATGGCAATAGCTGAAACTGCTAACGAAGTCTTATGGCTTATTAGGTTGGTAAAGGAACTGGGTGTTAAGCAAGGTGGAGTTCAGTTGGAATGTGATAGTCAAAATGTTATTTATTTTGGTTAAGAACCAGGTGTATCTTGCGAGAACCAAGCATATTAATGTCAGATATCACAAGATCAGAGAATTGATTGCTTCTGGTGAGATACTGTTGCTGAAGGTTGATACTAATGAGAATGCAGCTGATATGTTGACCGAGCCAGTTATTATCAAAAAGTTCTTGCATTGCTTGAACTTGTTGAATATTCACAGTTGCTAAAGAAGCATGGTGGCCCAACCCACATTGGTGCGTATGTAACTCTCAGGTATCTTTTCTTCTAAAGAGCTGGATATTCGCCAAGGTGGAGATTTGTTAGGTATGACTCATTTACTAGATAAGGGACAAATATTGGAGCAGAAGCATTTGTCTAAATAGGAAAATTACGTTATGTGGGTTGGGGTGGGGGGCAACACCCCTGCGGTACGTTACATAGATACTTTTGTAGTTACATATTGTACTCTTGGGTTATATATGTCTTGTTTGTAATCCTAGGATGATTTTATACTCATTTTTTGAAAGTGAAAAGAAAGTCGCCGTTGTGCTCCTGAGAATGTAAACATCTTTGTCAAATCTAGTTAAATCTCTGTGTTCTTCTCCTGAATTTGTATTTTTGCCCTAATTTTCTCAACAGTGCTGAACTGAACAGTTGGAGACATTTGCTCCAGGATCACCCGACCTACAACAACAATTTGGGATTAAAAGAACTAGAACTTGCCACCGAATTATTTTGCTGGGTTGTTCTTCTAACATTATTGTTCTGAAGGTTAAAAGCCATTAGCATCAGCGCCCAGAATACAAATCCTGCGAAAGGGTATTCTTTTCTAGAAAAGAATCCATAAATGCACGTCAAGCCATCAGAAATAGTTCTTGAAACTTACGATAAGTCCCAAGAACAGTAACAAACACAGGGGGAAACCCAGTTTTGCCCTCAAAATTATGAGCTTTAATGGTTCTTAAAACCAGAGCACTCCAAACAAGACGAATTACACATTTCACACCTAAAAGCTCCTATTTACATATTCCATACTTTTATTAAAATGTTACGCGAGTGACATTCCGTTCCTCTCCCCGGTTCTCTTCTATGCTTAAACTGGCGCGGGAACGACTTACCACACCTAATCACGGGCAGGAAAGGACTTACCACCACCTAATCGATGGCAATAACCATCCTCCGCTGCTCCATTTCTTCTCTGCGTGACCTTTCTCTGAAGTCGCGATTCAAATCCCCTGCTACCGCCCCCTCCTTCAGGAGGCCGAGTGGAAGAAGGGGATTTCACTTCCCTCTTAGCCCTGCTCAGCTACTCAAAAGCGTGGACCTGAGCTCAGAAGCCTTCACTCACAACTCTGCCACCGCCAAGAGCCTCGTTGCTCTTTGCTACACTACCGCTGCGAGCCTTCGCTAGCAAGTCCGACTGTGCTAAACCTAGGTTAAAATCTGAAACTTAGTTGTTTTTCCTTTTCTAATGATGGTATTGATGTCCTGAAGCATATCCTTCTGCATGAAGAATTTTCTATCTTACTTTTTTATGTTAGTAAACATGTTTATTTTGCAGGTTATCATATAGTTTGTGGCCTCTTGACCATTCCTCTTATGGTATTATACATTTTTTTTTTCCTCAGCTCACAAGAATAATATAATTTTAAGACACTTATTTTATAGTAAATTTCATATACTTTTTTCCCATCGTGCAGTCCCTATTCTTGATACATTTTTGTTACCACTAATTCTCTTAAACACAAAATATGGAAATTGGATTTATATAAGAATGTTGATTAAAATTCTCATATAGTTTCGGATAGTTTTAAAGCTCCAAGTTTTGGTTTTGCTTTATATGATTTGGTCATAGGTTATTCAGAATGATAGCAAATCTGTTAATTAAAATATTGAACTCTAATTCCTCTGACAGATTGACTAATTTTCAGATTAATGAATGTGCCTAAATCATTTCTATTCTATTACACATCATTACTAGTTTGTATTGAATTATCAAAATACTTTTTATGACTAAAATTCGGAAATGAATTTAGTAGCATATTTGAATGACTATTTATATGTAACTGTTAAATTTGGTTGCCACTGATAGCAAGTTAAAAATGAGGAGAGGAAGAAATATGATGGAGGAAAGCAAAAACTATCAAGCTTTAAACAAATCTGATGAATCTTTCTTTGTTACAACATGTGGTAGTGGTCATTTGTGCTTGGTTAGAATGACATCAATTTGAGTTTTTTTATATCGTATCAATGACACCTCAGCAAAACAGTAATCATTACTCGGAAGTGATGATGTGTTATGGAGATGATTACTTGTACTATTGGGTGTTGCTGAGTTGAGTTTGTTGTCATTACTCAAGATAGAGGAGAAGCTATAGTATATTCTCATGTTAATTTTCGATGCAAAGATGGTTGACTCTAGCAATCCATCCAATGAGATTCAAGGTCGATACATTCAAAATGGGACAATTATTGATTTTTTGAATAGTGCACGATTTCATGATCTATAGCTTTCAAGCTAACACTTAGATCCCATGTTATAAAGAGTAATTTTGGGTTGAAAATTCAATGCACTAATAGAACTCGAGTAGTAGCTGTTTGTTCTCATAGAGCTTGTCCTTGGAGAGTACGATCATCTTTGTGTGCTGATAGGCAATAATTTGAGATTAAAAAGCTATGCTCAACACATGCCTGCCCCGGTATTTCTAGAGCAGGCAATAAACAAAAACTTTATCTTGGGTAGCTCAACAAATACAAGAAAGTGTGAGAAAGAATCATGATACTCTCCAAAGGACATCAATAATAATTTGGTGTATGTATGGGCTACCACTACCGTACATGAAATTGTGGAGGTCCAGAGAATGAAGCTCGTTTTACTATTTTTAGTTCTGTTGATGAGAACTATAGATGGGTGCCCGCATTACAGACAGAGTTGGTTAATAGAAACCTTGGCTTGTACATCACATATAGTTGGAGCGAACATGATAGCTCTTTCAAGAGTTTCTATGTTAGTTTTAAAATTAGTATTGATGGATTTCTAGCTGGTTGCAAGCATTTGATTTCCCTGGTGTTTGTCACTTGAAGTCGAAGTACTTAGGTGTTCTGCTTGTTGCAAATTCATTGGATGGTAACAATGGAATCTTCAGTTTAGCATTTGCAGTTACTGAATCAGAATCTATATGAAGCTGGAAATTTTTCTTCGAGTGTTTGAACTTCATTTAGCCATGATTTGCTCCATCTGTCATATATGTCGGATATGAAGAAGGGCTTAGGGGAGGCAATAAAACTCATTTTTCCAGATGCAGAGCACATGATTTGCATTCAACGTCTATGAAAAAACTTAAAGAAATATATTCATTGCAACGAGAAACACAGGGTGTGAGAGTTGGTATGGTGTGCAGCAAATACATACAATAGAACTGAGTTTGATCGTAATATGAATGAATCGTATACACTTTGCCCACCATTGCATTCCTTTCTGCCTACTTTGATATATAAGTGGTACATAAGTGCCTTTATGGTTGAGATAATAAATAATAACAACTTGAATAACATAGCTGAATCATTCAGTGCATGAATTGGAGATTACAATAGTAAGTCGGTGGTTGATTTAGTGGATACATTGAGGGGCATGCTTATGGAATGAAGATCTCAAAGGAAAGCGCTAACACCTACGTGGCAAGGAGAGTTGGTTGCATACGCTAAGCCAATATATCAGAGAGATAACTACTATGAAATATCAACTTATAATAAGAGAGTCGACACCGTGGAAGGCCGAGATTGTGGTTCATTGCGAAAGATATGTAGCAGATATATAAAATAATAGTTACAGCTTCAGAGTATCTTAAATGACTGGACTACCATGTATTCATGCAGTGATATTTATTGGAAGTAAAGAGCATCATCTATGACATACATATATTCACGACAGTTAGTATGTCGTTAGGCATGAAGTTTGTTTTATTATATTTACTGTTACGTGATTCTTAGATTAAAATTTTCTACCCCTCTAAACTGTAGGTACAAAATGGCATATGAGGGACCCATCTCAACACTTCCAGATGATGATGAATGAAGTGCATTGGACAATGACTTATATCTGACTCCATCGAATAGTTTGAGACCCACAGGGATGACCAAAGAAAAAAATGATTTAAAAATTTCTTAGAAAATAAGACTAAGAAAGTCAAGAGTAGCATAAATGTGGGCGTTATGGTCTTTAGGGCCATCAAAAGACCTCGTGCAAAAACCTCATTGGCCATGGAAATTCACAACTTTCAGAATCGGATAGTGACAGTCTTCTCCACCCAAGGAAGTGGTAATCATGGATTCCGTGCAAAATTGTCAGTTAGAAGGGAAGGCATGGAGTTCAACAATTCTTAGTAGATTTAGCACAAATTCAAGTTTTTGGTGTTACTCAATATTTTTGATTTTGGATAAAGTGACTTGAAGTTGTTTTGAGAAGTTGAAATTCATGATTCGTTTTTAGTTTAGGTTTTTTGAAGGTCTAAATTTAGAATGTATGTTGTATTTACACTTTATTCTATGTTGTGAGCAATTTTGGTGGCAGTCGTTGCTTCCTTGACATTTTGATGGGTGATGTATATTCTCTAACAGTTTGAAACTTAACCGCACTGTTTAATCTATGGGATGAATCTTCTGTATGAATTCATTGAAAATAAAACAAACATTTATGAAAATATTTCATTGTTTAATCTATTGGAATATTTTGTATACATATTTATTTTTTCTGTTATGTCCATCAGAGAAATTATAAATTCTCTTACACTAAGTCTTAGGTTCTATATCTATAGTTGATGCTACTCAATGACCAACAGGTACATGTCTTTCTCCATATCAACTATTGCAATCAAGCCATTCTTCTGCTAATCTTGGTGTCATTGGTGACAACCTTAATGGTTTGTCCGTGAATTATTGCGAGCTACAAGTTCAGAAATATAATTTGCAGGGTCGTTAAGCAACCTTTTCAAGCTGGCACCATTAAAGGAACTGATAATGAATTGGATTGTCACGAATTGTCAGGCTACCTAAATCCTGAACCAATTCTTTATTGCTCTATAACAGAATACCTAAATGTTATGTTATATCAGTTATAATCTATTTCTTAAAGTAATAATTTTGTAGTATAAACCTATGTGAAAGTGAAACTATTGATTATAACCCCAGGGAATCATATTGTATTGGATGATTTTGATATTTTTAAATCTACGGTGGGGATAGAAACTAGCAAATCTTTGAAGAGAAAAATAAATCATATAGATTATGAGACACAAGTAATGCAAACTTCACAGTCAACAATTAATGCAAGTTCATCGTTCTCTGTATGACATTCTGTTGTGACCAGTGAAAACTCCAAGACAGATGGATGCTGAGGGAAGTTTCGTTTTACTATCAACAGGTAGTTTTATTGCTGTTATGTTAACTTTAAAACAGTTGTAAACCATGTAACTGAAGCGGCTATCCTGTAAATTATTTCTCCACACAATTCTTACGAATTTACATATCTAACACCTTAACTTTCATTTTTGCATTATGTAAGTACAATTTAGGTGTAACGTGTGTTAGTACATGACTTGGTCGGCATAAATATAAATGACCCGAATTATAAAAGTTTCAAAACAATAAGCATTTAAAGCTTTTATAATTTGGGTCATTTACATTTATGCCACACCGTTCTTATGTATTTACATATGCTAACTAAGCGCAGATGACGACATTGAGCTCAAGCAGAAGACCTCAAATTTATTAAAAAAATTTTAGCCAAAAGTACATTCGATGTAAAAGCAGCACCAATGATTACAATCAACTGTACAAATCAAAATGTGACAGGACCTTCACCACATTGGACAACTTGTACCAATGATTACAAACACTCAGCACATAGAAACAACACATTTATAACTAATTTACTTAAAAAAGATACATAAATAACCCTAAAACATAAGATAAATTTTTTTCCTATCACTAGAGCTGTGATATAGCTGGACCTTTAAGTATAAGCTAGGCGATTTTCATCCCGGAGCGATGCTTAGGAGGTTAGCTTGATCATAGGACAATCTCGAAGGAATATACACTCACTGCTTTTTGAAGACAACATACAGCATATGATGTTTTCAGTTGCTACTTAGATGTACTTCCGATATTTTGATGCTTGTCAGCATACAATCAGTTGTACTATGTTTCAGCAAGAAGTTAATGAAGATGTTTTTGTCGCAAATCAGAGTGTTCTTAAAATGTACTTCTAATCGCGCTATCGATGCAAAGCCGCAGGATAGTGTATTGGTTCCAAAATATAACGAACAAAGAACGATATAATAAGAAAGAAAACTTGAAAAGAAATGAAATCAAAATCAAAGATGAAAATGAAACCTAAGAAAACTAAAATCCAAGAAATTCTCTTAAAAGAAGTGATATAAGAATGAAAAGAAAAACACATAAGAAAACAAAGCGAAAGAAAAGAAAATACATATAAGTTCTTCCACCGTCTTGAGTTCCTTGCTCGTTGCACAAATCTGAGTTCTTCGTACACTTCGTAAATCATATGTTCAAATTTCCATAAATCTTCATAAATTTCCATAAATCTCTGCAATTCACTCTAAATCTCCATAAATTTCCATAAATCTCTGCAATTCACTCCAAAGCTCCATAAATTTCCACAAAATTCCACAAATACTCCACAAAATTCCGCAAATACTCTAAAATTCCACAAAATCCAAAAACACTCTAAAATTCCATAAAAACTCCACAAAATTCCACAAATACTCTGCAATATCACAAATACTCTGCAATTCCTCTAAATTCCTTCTAAATGTTCCATAAATTTCCACATCCCTTTCCACAAATTTTCTGCCCTCCATAAATTCCAGGGTCGATGCAAGGTAATCCGATTCCTTCTAAATGTTCCATAAATTTCCACATTCCCTTCCCACAAATTTTTCACCCTCCCAAAATTCCAGGGTCGGTGCAAGGTCGTTGGATTCCTGCTAAATGTTCCATAAATTTCCATATTCCCTTTCCACAAATTTTTCGCCCTCCATAAATTCTAGGGTTGGTGCAAGGTCATTCGATTCCTTCTAAATGTTCCATAAATTTCTGCATCCCCTTACACAAATTTTCCGCCCTCCATAAATTCCAGGGTCGGTGCAAGGTCGTCTAATTCCTTCTAAATGTTTCATAAATTTTCATATTCTCTTTCTACAAATTCTCCGCCCTCCATTAATTTCAGTGTCGGTGCATGGTCGTCCGATTTCTTCTAATGTTCAATAAATTACCACATTCCATTTTCATAAATTTTTTTCCCTCTATAAATTCCAAGGTCGGTGCAAGGTAATCCAACTCTTAAATGTTTCGTAAAGTTTCACATCCCTTTCCACAAATTTTCTGCCCTCCAAAAATTTCATGCTCGATGCAAGGTCGTCTGATTTATTCTAAATGTTACATAAATTTCCACATTCCTTTTCCACAAATTTTCTGCCCTCCATAAATTCCAAGATCGCATACAAGGTCGTCTGACTCCTTCAAAATTACACAAATTCCCTACATGCAGGATGTTTTCAAGATCGGTACCGAAATTCTGATTATCATTTCTGAGACTGGTATCTAAAATCCAGTTTCATTCTTCAGGGTTAGTACCTAAATTTTGATTCCCTTCCTTTGAGATCGGTATCTAAATTCCGATTCTCATTTCTGAGATTGTTACCTAAATTTTATTTCTCATCCTTCGGGGTAACTACCTAAATTCTAAATCGCAACTTTTGATGTGAGTACCTAAATTCTAACTCTCCTCTCACGCTCGCTCAAGTTCGAATCTACAAAATTTAAATCCTCAAATCAAGGTAAAATTTCACAAATTCCAAATTCCATAAACTCAAATTCCCATAAATTCAAAGCTCAAAATCAAATTCAAATTCAACTCAAATCAAAATTCAAATTAAAATCCAAAATGCAAACCTGAAATCAAATTCCAATTCAAAATTTTGAATCTAATCGGACTCCCTTTGGAGTGTGGAAGCTTGGATTCACTGCTGCATTTTGAAGGATTCCACCTGCTTTCCCCAACGAGAGTTTCAGGGTTTGAAGGTTTCTACCAGATAATCCCTAGCTGACACTTTCTCATTAAAATTTATGTCATGTTTTGAGTCGATTAGCTCAGATAGTTGTGTTGGTTCTGTTGATCTTTTCGGTCAATACTAATATGTGCGGTGTGCTCGTCCGACATACCACACTTATTGGGGGTCCATTTGTTGACCTCATGATCCACTTTTCGATATTTATACTTACTATTTAGCAACGGCACCAAAAACTTGATCCGCACTAATATATTCTTATGATTCTGTTATGGATTATATGGTTTATATTGTGGATTCTACGCAAGTATACGTATCGTTATCAAGTAATATAGGGCTCTAATGGAGTCCTAAATATCGATCCCACAGAGAAATTTAGTAATTTTCAAAGAACAACTTAAAGTAAATTTACTTATTAATCTAGTATACGAAAATTTAGAATACTTAGACTAAAATAAACTAATGCTTAAAAAGTTAATATAAGATTTCAGAAAATTATCTTTCTCCTTGTTTTTAGAGTATTAAGTGAATGAAAATTTAAATTAGTTTTTTAATTATATTGTGCCAAATAGGAGCAAACATATTCTTTACCCTTTAGTCCGAGTGCGAAGAATATTGACTAATCTTATGTTTGATTACTCGAATCTACTGCTAGTCGGGAGGATACCGACTGCCACTTCAGAGCTCCCACGTTCCCCTCGCCTGAGGGCTAACATCTACACTTCAACTCTCAAACAATAATACCGAATTGAATATTTTAGTCTGTCACACTAAAATGTTCAATTCTACGTCCGCTAGTTATTATTTCCCAATTTATTTGCACCCTCCTTCCAATGCTTTTGATTTCCCTGAATCTTGGATGTAATCTTTACTATAATTGATAATTCAACATATGTTAACAAATCAATTGGCCAGATTGAAAGTAAATTAAGATTTAAGTAAAAAGATTAGCACAATTTCTATTTTCATTTTTTAGGCACAACTAATTAAATTTGTCATTTCACTAATCTCGAGAACGATGAGAAAGACTAAGCGTAACTACTCGAATGCATGGGAAAGATAACACAAAGCATGGTTTTTATTAAAGTTAACAAACAAATAACAAATATACTTATCTCGATTTTTCTCCCAAGCCAGTACTTCGAAGTTCCTTCGACTCTTCCTTCCAAGTACTAACACACCAAAATGATAAAAACTTAATCTACTCACTCAAAAGACTCTTAACTTCCACACAAATGTCTAAAACTGACTCTAGAATGACACACACACTGACTAAAATTTGGCTCTATTTATAGAAGGGTCGAATCTCCAAAGGTTGCTTAAGCACCTCTTCAAAAAACGTCAGGGTTCGATGTATACGGCTCAATTCAACTATCTCGCCGTCGGCGGGCATCGGTCTCGCCTTCGGCGGGCTTCTAGAAGATAGGATAACCGCACAAATCTCGCTGTCGGCGGGCTCGATCTCGCCGTCAGCGGGCTCCTTATAATATATTAAAAATCCTTCGGGAAAATATCGCCGTCGGCGGCCTAAATCTCGCCATCGGTGGGACAGTTCAATTTTCATCAAATTGAGTCCTTTTTGCTCCAAATCCGCTTATTTTGTGCTTTTGCTTTCAGATCTTATAAATCTTCATTCCTACGATAAAACAAAGAAAATACCTTTTCTTTAAAGTGCAATTTCATATAAAATTGGTATGAAATTCTTAATATATTCTCTAGTGATCAAATTCCCCCAAACTTAACTATTACTTGTCCTCAAGTAATTTTAATACTACGTAAAAGTAATGATTATTTGTAGTAAGGTTTTAATTCAGAAATACTATGAATTAGATTTAAATAAGTATTATAGTAAAGTTTTCTAGAAATATTTTAAAATAATTAAACTAATTCTATAGATATAAAATGCTATTTAATCAATGAGTTTAAGATTTCTAGTCTTCATATATTTTAAGAATGATTATACTTTTCAAATATTAATTTACTTAAAATATTCGGATGATAAGAATTTTATGAAAGCACTACTTAGTAAAATACTAATATATATATATATATATATATATATATATATATATATATATATATATATAAGTTCGAAATGTAATTGAAGTTTACCTTTTAGGTTGATTCGAATGAGCTGAATTTTGATAAGACATCTCCTCAAGTTTCTCCTCACTTATATTTCTTTTTTTCATTTGGATTGATTTTCAATCCAATATATATTTTTTTTCTTTTCTTTTCAGGGATTGATTTTCAACCCTCCTTTTTTCTTTTTCAAGTGAGGATTACTATATCTGGATAGTCTGTTAATGATTTTGAACTCCATTTTGCTCTTCCTAAATTTGAAACCGGAAACATTTCCTTACTTAATATATATATTTCAAAGTTTTTTACTTTATTGAGTTTTAATCTATTCTTTCTCAACTAAATACTTAAGAATTTCATATTTGAACATATAGTTTTCCTTACTTTAAATAGTTAACTATATTCTTATCCTTTTAAACTAAATTTCTTAATCTATAAAATTAGTTAATCATTAAAAGTATTTCTCTTAACTTTCTATAATAATTAAATAAATTAATTCTAGCTTACTGAATTAAAATTACTACAAAAATTCATTTTTATAATAATTTTGAAAATGTAAATTGAGAACAATTTAATAATTAAATTTGTATTTTTCCCTCCCCAAAATGTAAATTTTTCTATTTATCTACATAGGGTGAGAAGGAAATAAACAGTAATATTTAAATCATACCTTTCGAGCTTTAAGTATTTCTTCTTTTGAAGTTCTGCAGGCTTTTTCCATTACTTAATTAACCTGTACTGTTAGTATTTTTCTACATACAAAATATTAAAGAAAATGCTGGGTAAAGAAGTTTTAAAATAAGTACAACTACTAACACAACTTATACTACAACATAACACAACATTCACTTACATTTCACTAATTAAGTTTCAGAGTTACAATTGAAATTCTTAAAATTTAAAAACAACACAAATTTAACTTATACAAAAAATATTAAAATTTCTCACACAACATAACAATTAAAGTTTTTGAACTAAAAGTTCAATAATAAAACACAAACAAACAATAACAATATCAAAGTTCATGAATTAAACAACTAAACAAATAAACACAAAACATAACATCTAATCTTCTGCATCAAAGTCCCAAGCTATATCATCATTTCCTTGATCTGTAGGTGGATTAGGCTGATAATGAGTATATCGGGGGCACTCAGGGAATACGACATCAAGCTCTCCTCTCCTATAACGACTCTCTGCCTCATAATATGCTATCTCATATCTGAATGTCTCTGAAGATACTCACTATCATAATCATGTCTTCTTTCTAAGCCTCCGATTCTCTGATCAATATGCTCCAGTTTTTCCTCTATTTTCTCAAAGCTCTTCCGCTGAAGGGTCATCTCATTCATCAAATCATGAAGGGTAGGAGTACTTGGTGGTGATGGAATATATATATATATATATATATATATATATATATATATATTTTCATGTCCTTGGTGCCGATGGGGTCATGTCATCGCCATCCGATGTCGATGTCGAGGAGTCGCCATCTAATATTAGCTTTAGTTTTATTCATATAAATCATATGAAGGATTTAAAGAAATTTTAGGACTAATAATAGAAAAGGATGTTTATGATAATTCTTATATTGAGGATATTCTAGAATAACATATTCTAGAATTTTCATATTAAGAAAATCATAGTAAACCGAGATTTCTATTTCGGGTTCTTTTAGATCTCCTATAGAGCGAGGCTCTATAGTTAATTACATCTTAAACAATTTTCGATTGTTTAAGAAAACTTCGATTAATGCTAATCATTTGTTTTCTAAGAATTTATTTTAAGGAGAGACGTACCCACTATCACTCTCGAATGTCGTTATATCATGTTATTGAATACTTTAGGTATTATGTCTAACCTAAAGGTTCTGGTTTTGTTGTCAATGCTGTTGATTTGTTGAAAATTTTCAGGTTATATGTCTAACCTAAAAGTTTTGGTTTTGTTTGTTTTTTTTTTATTAAAAGTTTCAGGTTATATGTCTAACCTAAAAGTTTTGGTTTTGTTTTTGTAATTAAAAGTTTCAGGTTATATGTCTAACCTAAAAGTTTTGGTTTTGTTTTTATTACGTCAGTCGACGTCCTACAAAACAGAGTTAACACATCCTATAATATGCAAAGAAAATCTAAACGAAATTTCTTGCTTTCACCCTGCAAAGAAAACATTGTCAGAAATAATGTCACAGAATATCTGAATATGTCTTGGATGTCAGTTTATGTTGAATTATTTTGAAATGTCAATTTTTTATTGATTATGTCAATTTTGGTTTTAAAATATTGAATTTATTAACTTGAGTTCATGTCTGCCTAAACTCTAAGTTAAAAAGGTTTGGAATTAGATTGAATTAACTTGGGTTCATGTCTGGTTGAACCTAAGTTAGATTCAATGTTGATTGAATCTATTTAACTTGAGTTCATGTCTCTTTGAACTTAAGTTAAAAGGTTGAAAGTTAGATTCAATATTGATTGAATTAACTTGGGTTCATGTCTGGTTGAACCTAAGTTAAATTCAATGTTGATTGAATCTAATTAACTTGAGTTCATGTCTGTTTGAACTTAAGTTAAAAGGTTGAAAGTTAGATTCAATATTGATTGAATTAACTTGGGTTCATGTCTGGTTGAACCTAAGTTAAATTCAATATTGATTGAATCTTAAGTTAAAAGGTTTGAAATTAGATTCAATATTGATTGAATTGACTTGGGTTCATGTCTGGTTGAACCTTAGTTAGATTCAATGTTGATTGAATCTATTTAACTTGAGTTCATGTTTATTTGAACTTAAGTTAAAAGGTTTGAAATTAGATTCAATATTGATTGAATTGACTTGGGTTCATAATACGGTTGAACCTAAGTTAGATTCGATGTTGATTGAATCTATTTAACTTGAGTTCATGTACTGTTTGGACTTAAGTTAAAAGGTTTGAAATTAGATTCGATATTAATTGAATTGACTTGGGTTCATGTCCGGTTGAACCTTAGTTAGATTCGATGTTGATTGAATCTATTTAACTTGAGTTCATGTCTGTTTGAACTTAAGTTAAAAGGTTTGAAATTAGATTCAATATTGATTAAATTGACTTGGGTTCATGTCTGGGTTTATGTCTGGTTGAACTTAAGTTAGATTCAATGTTGATTGAATCTATTTAACTTGAGTTCATGTCTGTTTGAACTTAAGTTAAAAGGTTTGGTTTAGAATAGATTTAATTAATTTTTAAGTCTTGTTTAAATAGGACTTAAAGGTTAATCAAGTCTAATAAATTAGACTTGATTAGATTTGCAGACCATCTAAGTCTCTTTTAGATAAGACTTAAGTTTTAATTAAGTCTATTTAAAGTTAGACCTTGACTTAGGATTGAACTTAAATCGGGCTTTAGCTTAGATTCAAGTTAGGTTGAATCTAAGGCTTAAATTAGACCTGGGTTTATATCGTGTTAAACCTAAGTATAGTTTGACTTAAGTCTAATATGGGTTAGACTTAGGTTAGGTTTTTGGGTTAGGTTCATGTTAGGTTGAACCTAAGTTTGATTTGACTTCAGTCTAATGTGGGTTAGACTTAAGTTAAATTTTGAGTTTAGATTAAGTTAGGTTCAAGTCGGGTTGAACCCGGACTTAAGGTCGATTTAAGTTCGATATGGGTTGAACTTAAGTTAAGGTTTGACTTGGATTAGATTAGGTTCTAGTTGGATTGAACTTTAAGTTTAGTTCGATTTAGGTTAGGTTCAATATGGGTTGAACCTAAGGTTTCGAGTTAAGTTAGGTTCGGTGTGGGTTGAACCTAAGATTTAGGTTAACTTGAGTTCGAGTTAGGTTGGACTCAAATTAGGTTAGGTTTAGGTTAGGTTCAATGTGGGTTGAACCTGGGTTTAGGTTAACTTGAGTTCGAGTTAGGTTGGACTCAAGTTAGGTTAGGTTTAGGTTAGGTTCGATGTGGGTTGAACTGAGGTTTAGGTTAACTTGAGTTCAAATTAGGTTGGACTCAAGTTAGGTTAGGTTTAAGTTATGTTGGATTTAGACTAAAAGGTTGGATTTGGGTCTAATTAAACCTTAGTTGATTAAGGTTTAATAATTAATTAATTCTAATGTAGTAGACTTAATTAGGATTTATGATTGATTAAGTCTTACTTAGTTAAGACTTAATGGTTTAATTAGGTCTAATGAGTTAGACTTAATTAAAGTTTATGTTTGATTAAATCTTAGTTAGTTAAGGTTTAATGGTTTAATTAGATCTAATGGGTTAGGCCTAATTAGGGATTATGTTTGATTAAGTCTAATTTAGTTAAGACTTAATGGTTTAATTAGGTCTAAGGGTTGACCTAATTAAGGTTTATGTTTGATTAAACCTTAGTTAGTTAAGGTTTAATGGTTTAATTAGGTCTAATGGGTTAGGCCTAATTAGGGTTTATGTTTGATTAAGTCTAATTTAGTTAAGACTTAATGGTTTAATTAGGTCTAATGGTTAGACCTAATTAAGGTTTATGTTTGATTAAACCTTAGTTAGTTAAGGTTTAATGGTTTAATTAGGTCTAATGGGTTAGGCCTAATTAGAGTTTATATTTGATTAAGTCTAATTTCATTAAGACTTAATTGTTTAATTAGGTCTAAGGGTTAGACCTAATTAAGGTTTAGGTTTGTTTAAAACTTATGTGTAAGGAGGTTAATTAAGTTTAATATGTCTTTAAACTTAATTAAAGGTTTGATTTTGATTAATTAAGTTTAACATATTCTTAAACTTAATTAAAAGTGTTGATTTTTGTATTTAAACCTAATTTAGGCAAGGTTTAATGGGTTAATTAAGTTTATTACGTCTTTAAACTTAATTAAAAGGTTTAATTTTTGATTAATTAAGTTTAATATGTCTTTAAACTTAATTAAAATTTAATTTTTATATTAAACCTAATTTAAGTAAGGTTTAATGAGTTAATTAAGTTTATTATGTCTTTAAACTTAATTAAAAGGTTTAATTTTTGATTAATTAAGTTTAATATGTCTTTAAACTTAATTAAGATTTAATTTTTATATTGAACCTAATTTAAGTAAGGTTTAATGAGTTAATTAAGTTTATTATGTCTTTAAACTTAATTAAAAGGTTTAATTTTTGATTAATTAAGTTTAATATGTTTTTAAACTTAATTAAGATTTAATTTTTATATTAAACCTAATTTAAGTAAGGTTTAATGAGTTAATTAAGTTTATTATGTCTTTAAACTTAATTAAAAGATTTAATTTTTGATTAATTAAGTTTAATATGTCCTTAAACTTAATTAAGATTTAATTTTTATATTAAACCTAATTTAAGTAAGGTTTAATGAGTTAATTAAGTTTATTATGTCTTTAAACTTAATTAAAAGATTTAATTTTTGATTAATTAGGTTTAATATGTTTTTAAACTTAATTAAGATTTAATTTTTATATTAAACCTAATTTAAGTAAGGTTTAATGAGTTAATTAAGTTTATTATGTCTTTAAACTTAATTAAAAGATTTAATTTTTGATTAATTAAGTTTAATATGTCCTTAAACTTAATTAAGATTTAATTTTTATATTAAACCTAATTTAAGTAAGGTTTAATGAGTTAATTAAGTTTATTATGTCTTTAAACTTAATTAAAAGATTTAATTTTTGATTAATTAGGTTTAATATGTTTTTAAACTTAATTAAGATTTAATTTTTATATTAAACCTAATTTAAGTAAGGTTTAATGAGTTAATTATGTTTATTATGTCTTTAAACTTAATTAAAAGATTTAATTTTTGATTAATTAAGTTTAATATGTCCTTAAACTTAATTAAGATTTAATTTTTATATTAAACCTATTTTAAGTAAGGTTTAATGAGTTAATTATGTTTATTATGTCTTTAAACTTAATTAAAAGATTTAATTTTTGATTAATTAAGTTTAATATGTCTTTAAACTTAATTAAGATTTAATTTTTATATTAAACCTAATTTAAGTAAGGTTTAATGAGTTAATTAAGTTTATAATGTCTTTAAACTTAATTAAAAGATTTAATTTTTGATTAATTAAGTTTAATATGTTTTTAAACTTAATTAAGATTTAATTTTTATATTAAACCTAATTTAAGTAAGGTTTAATGAGTTAATTAAGTTTATTATCTTTAAACTTAATTAAAAGATTTAATTTTTGATTAATTAAGTTTAATATGTTGTTAAACTTAATTAATATTTAATTTTTATATTAAACCTAATTTAAGTAAGGTTTAATGAGTTAGTTAAGTTGATTATGTCTTTAAACTTAAATAAAAGATTTAATTTTTGATTAATTAAGTTTAATATGTTTTTAAACTTAATTAAGATTTAATTTTTATATTAAACCTAGTTTAAGTAAGGTTTAATGAGTTAATTAAGTTTATTATGTCTTTAAACTTAATTAAAAGATTTAATTTTTGATTAATTAAGTTTAATATGTCCTTAAACTTAATTAGGATTTAATTTTTATATTAAACCTAATTTAAGTAAGGTTTAATGAGTTAATTAAGTTTATTATGTCTTTAAACTTAATTAAAAGATTTAATTTTTGATTAATTAAGTTTAATATGTTTTTAAACTTAATTAAGATTTAATTTTTATATTAAACCTAATTTAAGTAAGGTTTAATGAGTTAATTAAGTTTATTATGTCTTTAAACTTAATTAAAAGATTTAATTTTTGATTAATTAAGTTTAATATGTTTTTAAACTTAATTAAGATTTAATTTTTATATTAAACCTAATTTAAGTAAGGTTTAATGGGTTAATTAAGTTTATTATGTCTTTCAACTTAATTAAAAGATTTAATTTTTGATTAATTAAGTTTAATATGTCTTTAAACTTAATTAAGATTTAATTTTTATATTAAACCTAATTTAAGTAAGGTTTAATGAGTTCATTAAGTTTATAATGTCTTTCAACTTAATTAAAAGATTTAATTTTTGATTAATTAAGTTTAATATATTTTTAAACTTAATTAAGATTTAATTTTTATATTAAACCTAATTTAAGTAAGGTTTAATGAGTTGATTAAGTTTATTATGTCTTTAAACTTAATTAAAAGATTTAATTTTTGATTAATTAAGTTTAATATGTCTTTAAACTTAATTAAGATTTAGTTTTTATATTTAACCTAATTTAAGTATGGTTTAATGGGTTTAAATATTGTTTTAAATTTAGTTAAGTCCAATTTGGTCATTTTAGACTTAAGTGAAATTTCTCATTAGTCTATCATAGACTAGAACCATTTTCAAACTTTGATTGTTGATGAAAATAGGTTAAGTTTATAAAGGGGTATTTTTAGGATTAAAATTATTTAATTAATAAAGGATTTTAACCCTAAATTTCAAAATACCATTCAAAATGATTTCTATGACTTAGAAATAATTCTCTTAGGGTTATTGTCTGTTGCCCTATCATTTCTAACTATTTGCATTTTTATTTTTCTTAATTTTCAATTTTTATAACTATTATTTGAAATAAATACAAAGAAAATTGAAAATTAAAGAAAAGTGTCTTGGGCATGTTTTCTGTCCTTGGAAAAATTATGGAAGGTCCCTAAGAACATGAAGATAAATGCCTCAAAGTTTCATAATTTTTTGATTTATAAATAATTTTTAATAATTAAAATACTCCAGAGAGTGTTTAATTAATTAAAAATTAAATACTGAGAAGAAAATTATGATTTTGGTCTCATAATTTTCTCCTCTTCAAGAGCTTTCCAAAGGTATTTTTATTTTATTTTTATTACCTCTGGATAAAAAGATATTGATTTTTGAAGTTTTTAAGGTTAAAATGAATTTTTAACCAAAATTGCCCCGCCAAACTCTCCTCCTGCCGACGCGTGTCCTCGGACGCGTCGAACGGACGGGAGGATCCGCTGCGGGGGCCGAACAGCGGACACCTGCGGGGCACGATCTGCGCCTTCCATCCCTAAGGCTCGGGACCGGACGGCCGAGATAATTCGGATAAAAATCCGAATTATTTCGAACCATTAAACTTTAAACCTCAATATCTCACTCATTTCTTGATGAAATTGAGTGATTTTTTTTAAAATGATCATCTGGATGAGAAGTATCCATCCATACGGTGATGATACACTTCTGGACTAGTATAACACATGATATATCGAAAATATGATTTATTTTGTAAAGAAAAATTCCATACCTTTGCCACAAGAAAATCAAGCTAAATCAGACCTTATGGTTGCCTTCTAGGACTCCAATAGCAAGTTATTACTGTAGCAATTTGATCCAGAAGTCGGGCTTGGGGAGGAATTTAGAAGAAGTGCCTAAATTGGGGCTATTTTTGAAATTTGATCAAATTGGCTCAAATGGGCTCAAACTATGTCTTGGATTCGATCCTAAAAGATTGTTGGGACTCATAGGAAGACTTTTTATGTTGGGAGCAGGTGGATTTGGGCAGCCTATAGTTCTCCCTAATTTTTTCTTCTTCTTGCTATTTTCGGCCATGAGGTCTTATTTATAGCGAGGGAGGTTATGGCTTAGCTTAGGATGTTCTTGGGGAGTAGTTACCTCCTCTATCGGCCCATTGGATGAAGGAATTGGTCGAAGATAGGCATTGATGCTTCCCCCTAAGTTTGCCATGATGATCTTCATTATTTTGTCTCTCATCCATTGGCTCATGTGAGAGGTGCATGGTGAGCTGCCTCTTCTCTTCTTAGGGAGCTTACACCTCATCTCTTAAGCTTGGAAAATGGTGACACACAAGCTCGTCCCTCATCATTGCTTCCAACCATGGTAAGGGGGGTTTCATGCATGGTTTTCCTTCCATTGGGTGGCTTGGGAGGTGGGTGGTGAGGCCTCATGTTGGCCGGCCGCCTCATGGATAAATGAGGGTTAGGGTGAAGGAGAGAGTGACACCTCACCCCATGCATGATGATGGGTATTAACCCATGGCTAAGTGGTCTTAATGTGGGCTTAATTAAGCCTTAAGATGAGTTTAGCCTAATTAATTATGAGGAGGTTGTATGTCATTTCATTTCTTTTTAATTTCCCATTTTAATTAATTATTTTATTAATTCAAATTGTTGAAAAATATTTTATTAATCAATTTATTAATTGAAGATGATTTCAATTTAATTAATTGATTAATTTTATCATTTTTATGATTTTATGATTTTAATTTAATTTTCATTTTAATTAATTATGTCATTTAATTAAAATATTGAAAATTAAATCATTAATCATTTTAATTAATCAAAAGAGTTTTGAAATTAATTATTTGATTAATTTTGTTGTTTTTATTTCATTTTTATCTATTTTAATTAAAATAGATAGGTGTTGACCAATTTTGACTCAGGTTGACCTAAGTCGACTAGATTAATCAAATTAATTTTAAAATGTCCAATACTTGTGATTTTGTCATTGTGGGGCTTTAAATGTGTTATTGGGTGAAAGGGTTGACTTATGGGTCAACAGGGTAGGTCATTAGGTTTGGTTTGACCAATTTGACAAAAGTTGACTTTTTAGGTCAAAAGGTTGACCTATGGGATCAACAGGGTAGGTCATTAGGTATGGTTTGACCAGTTTGATCAAAGTTGACTTTTTAGGTCATAAGGTTGACCTATGGGGTCAACAGGGTTGGTCATTAGGTCTGGTTTGACCAATTTGACCAAAGTTGACTTTTTTAGGTCATAAGGTTGACCTATGGGGTCAACAGAGGTAGGTCATTAGGTCTGGTTTGACCAATTTGACCAAAGTTGACTTTTTAGGTCAAAAGGTTGACCTATGGGTTCAACAGGGTAGGTCATTGGGTCTGATTTGACCAGTTTGACCAAATTTGACTTTTTAGGTCAAAAGGTTGACTTATGGGGTCAACATGATTAGTCATTAGGTCTGGTTTGATCATTTTTGACCAAAGTTGACTTTTTAGGTCAAAAGGTTGACCTATGGGGTTAACAGGGTTGGTCATTGGGTCTGGTTTGACCATTTTGACCAAAGTTGACTTTTTAGGTCATAAGGTTGACCTATGGGGTCAACAGTGGTAGTCATCGGGTCCGGTTTGACCAGTTGACTAAAGTTGACTTTTAGGTCATAAGGGTGACTTGATGGGTCAACGAGATTGGTCATTAGGTCCAGTTTGACCGGTTTGACCAAAGTTGACTTTTAGGTCAAAAGGTTTACCTATGGGGTCAACAGGGTTGGTCATTGGGTCTGGTTTGACCAATTTGACCAAAGTTGACTTTTTAGGTCATAAGGGTGACTGTGGGGTCGACGGGATTGGTCATTGGGTCCAGTTTGACCGGTTGACCAAAGTTGACTTTTAGGTCGAAAGGTTGACCTATGGGGTCAACAGGGTTGGTCATTGGGTCTGGTTTGACCATTTTGACCAATGTTGACTTTTTAGGTCAAAAGGTTAACCTATGGGGTCAACAGGGTAGGTCATTGGGTCTGGTTTGACCATTTCGACCAATGCTGACTTTTTAGGTCAAAAGGGTGACCTATAGGGTCAACAGGGTTGGTCACTGGGTCTGGTTTGACCAGTTTGACCAAAGTTGACTTTTTAGGTCATAAGGTTGACTTATGGGGTCAACGGGATGAGTCATTAGGTCCGGTTTGACCATTTTGACTAAAGTTGACTTTTAGGTCAAAAGAGTGACCTATAGGGTCAACTGAGGTTGGTCTTAGGTTCGGTTTGACCATTTTGACCAAAGTTGACTTTTTAGGTCAAAAGGTTGACCTATGGGGTCAATGAGGTAGGTCATTAGGTCCGGTTTGACCATTTTGACCAATGTTGACTTTTTAGGTCAAAAGGTTTGTCGGCATATTTTTAGGTTGGGTGTTGTATTTTTTTTTTAAAAGGGGTCGCCTACAGAAGTTGTCGGCGAATTTTAAATTTAATTTAAATATAGATATAATTTAGAAAGTAGTATTTGATTTTGAAAATAATTTTAAATTTAAAGATTTTAAGATATGAAATCAAACCGATCTCACATCCCAAATAGTTTATATAAACGAGCACCGCATCACAAACCGTGTATCTATCCCTAAGGATAAACACACGCTTCGATGGTGGGGCTCGGTTAAATAAACTAGAAGATTTGTGACATCCGTTTGGTCCGCGAACCAATTTTATAAACCGACAAATTCCCTCGCTTAATATGAAAACATTAAACGAGGTTTATATTACTCAGGTTCTTTAAAATTCCCTATAAGGGCAAGCCCCTATAGTTAATTACATCTTAAGTGACGGGAATCACCTAAGAAAACTCTCGATAATAATCAATAATTCTGCTCTCAAGAATTTCAAAGTTTAAGTTTTCAAGGGATTGAATTTTGGAATTTTAATAGGGAATGGATCAAGTTTGGAACAGTTATTTTCAGAAGTCCAATGGAAGAAAAGTAGGAGAAATTACGGATTCGAAGTGAACTTCGATAATCTCCCGACTATCCTATTGTTTGGCTTGGATTTAGGAAAGTCCTAATGTTTATTTAATGTTTTAATCTTGCCAATTTTAATTAATTAGGGCTTATATTTATATGATAGAATCATACAAATAACTTGGAAGATATGAGGGTTTATGCCAGTATCGGACGACTACCTCGGAATCCTAAGACCAGGTTAGGGCTTAATTTGCAATGCAAATGCCTAACGAAGAGTTGAGGATTTATGTTGCACTAGTGCAAACTACCTCGAAGTCCTACGGCTTTGTTGTTTAATTCTAGGAAAGTTTCTGCTGAAGTAGGTTCAAGTTTTACGACGACGATGGTCGTGCTCGCCCACCATGCTCCGAGCTCCTTGTTGTTGCAGAGGTTTAGTTTTAGAAATCATAAATCGGGGATGAGAAAAGTGTTTTGGTTTAGAGAAGTCTTAATTTCCAAGTGTTTTTTGTGTTTTAATTAAAACAAATCTTAAAGTTGATTATAACAACACCGGTTAAGATCCCACGGTTCCATCCTTCCGGCATCATTATTTTTATCGGATTCACTTAGTCCGGATGAATTTGCTAAACTCAGTCGAATGAGTTCCACACTTTCATTTAGACCGTGGGAAATCCCGTTAGCAACACGTAGGTTACATCATCCGAGGTATTCCCGATCATCCAACAGGACGTTTTAATTCGGTTGTAATTGTAGTTTTGTGTTCGTTTGTGATTAAATTTTGAGTTGTCTTATATTTTGAAATGTTGTGGAGGTGAATTTTATCTTGTAGTGTCTTTTAATTTAGTTATGGGTTTCGGTTTTAGTTTCGTCCTAAAGGTGTAGGTTTTCATGCAATCGTTGTTTATCATGCAAGAAAAATAAGTGCGATGCGATTAAATAAATTACCGTAAAGTAAATCGCAATAAAATAAAAGCGTACTCGGAGGGTCTTCCCGTCATCCCAAGTCGCACTTAAAACACAGCTTAGAATATTTAAGCAAGTTCCTAGGTAAGCTAAGGTAAGGGTTATGGTTTTCTACCAAATTCCTAATCCTATAACTAGTCATTTCCTATGACGTCTAGGTTCCTTGTGTTTTTGGTTTGAAGACGATTTTTTCATCAAAGAACAATTAAGTTCAATTGTTCTTATAAATATCCTATCATATTGAGGAAGTGCTTAAGAAGAATCTTAAACATCTTTTCAATATTTCTAGGATTGTTTTAAGTCCAAATGAATTTAATTATGTACATGAATCGATCGTCCGAGGTTTTCAAGTTTTGTTAACTTGCTCAGTGAACTAGGATATTTGAATGTCCTATAGGTGAAGTAACATTTCATTTAATATTCTGTTTAGGAGTTATGATAACTAAAGCTTTTGAGGGTAAATTGGTGTTCAAATGGTTTGTGATTTAGCTTAATTTCAATTGAAGGGTTTAAATTTGGAATAGTGTTCAAGTTATTTTAGGCTTATTTCTTTATGTCTTAGGTGATGTTATTTAATTCAACTTAATTCAATTCAATTTAATTTAATTTAATTTAATTTAATTCAATTTAATTCAATTTAGTTTGATTTGATGTTACATTGAATTAATTTGATTTAATTTAATTAATTTTTTTTATTTAATTTGATTTAATTTAATTTAATTTAATTTAATTTAATTAATTTAATTTAATTTTTAATTTAATTTAATTTAATTTAATTTAATTTTAATTTTTAATTAAATTTTTAATTTAATTTAATTTTATTCATTTTAATTTTAATTAAAATTTTAAAAGAGTTCAATAATTTAATTTTAGTTTAATGATTAAGTCTTTTAATATTTTAAATTTGAATTATCATTTTAATTAGGAATTAAACACTAATGAAATGATTAATTTAGGGATTTTTTAAATTAAAGAATAAATCTCTTCCTAATAATATCCCTATTTTAATAATTCCAATTTTATTATTCTTCCAAATTTAATCAATTATTTAATTAAAGTTTAATCATTTTAAATTGCTTAATGGGTTTCTACCCTTCAATTATTAAATTTCAATCATCCAAATCAGATTAGGATCAAATATTTTACATGTTAATTTTTTATTAAACCTAAAGTTTTAATTAAGGATTAAAAAAAAATTAATTACCACTTTACCCTTTAAGCTTAATAATTTCATAACTCACTAAATTGAACTCAAATGAACTTGAAATTTTTATGTGACTTCACTCATATGTCAATAAAGACATGAGAGGAGAAAATGTGATTTTTCTGTATTTAATTTATTTATATAATTATTTTTGGTAGAAAATAGAGATTTCCAAGGAAAATTTAATAACATGACCAAGGGAAAGTTTCGTCCTTAAGAAAATTAGGGGACATTCCTAGTGACCAGGGGACCACTTGGACCAATTTTGGTGATTTTTTGAATTATATTATTTTTATTATAAATATTTTAAGTTCTGGAGTGTTAATTAATTTAAAAATAAAATAAATGTTGAAAAATGAATTTTATGTTTTTCAAAAATCTCTCTGATATCAAGGAAACCAGAGAAGTAAATTTTACAATTTTCTGATTTTTCTATGATTTATTATAATTATTTTAGTGAAAATGCTAGAAAATACATTTTTTAATTTTAAAATTACCCTAGAGCTTTAAAAATTAATATCTCACCAAATAGGCCTAAGAAAAATATGGGGTTTGTTCCTAAGTGATTAAAATTTAAAATGTGACATTTTGGTGAATTTTATTATTTTTTAATTATTAAAAATATTAAAATAATATTAAAAATCAACTTTTTTAGAAAATTGAAATTTTAATTTTCTTAAATTCCCCTGATATCAGAGAGGTTTCAAAACCAATTTGGTGAATTTTTGAAAGATATTTTGAAAGTTATGAATTTTTAAAGTTTAAAATGACTAAATGGCTTAATCAACCCAATTAATAGGGCTAACCAAGTCCAATTGACCTCAAATTTTTATGGTGGGTTTTTCTGACCCTAAAGGTCAATGGAGAATTGATTTGAAGTCAATTTGATGTATGGTTAGCTCTAATTAATTAGAGACCTATTTTGAGTGTTTAAGCCGATTAGGGTTGTCTAAAATGAACTAACTCAAAACCTATTTTTCCTAGGGTTCTCTGGTCATAAGGAACATCACCAAATTTTCCTAGAATTTATTTCACAACATGCTATTTATTGGAATTAAAATACTCAAAACAGTGACATGAATTTGAAAAATCAATAACTCTTCATAGGGATGACCTCTGACTTTGGAAAATTCAGGGAATGTTCCCAAATTCAGAGGCTTCAAAAGCCCTATGGTCTCATGCCATGGTGAATTGTATACATGCATGGAGAATTAAATGTATGCGGAGAGTAAATAAATTATAAAAAATAAAATACTTGATGAAATTAAATGATTTCTTTTCCACATTATTCTCCTCTCGTTCACTCGAGCAAGAGGGTATTTTTATTTTATTTTTCTGATTTTCCTACACAAAGATATGGATTTTTAAAGTTCTGGTATTTAAATAAATCAGAAAAATCCTATTTTTCTACTTAAGTGACGCGGCGCTGACTCAACCTCGGCGGCTCCGAATTGACACGCGTCGCTCCCTGGTTCGGCGCCGCCATCTGACTCAGCTGTCCAGGGCCCCGCGGTTCACGTACCATCTGCCGGTCCGACGCAATCCAAACCGTCCATCCGATACACGCGCGATCCGACGGCTCCTGGTCATCGTCTACGACTGGTGCGATCCCGTGACCGTCCACACTCTAACTCTAAGAACTCTCTCGATTCTCAATGGATTTTCGTGTTCTTATGCTCTATGGATTCGTCTTGAAGAGACGAACACATCCATACGGTAAACATGCATTTAAATTGACTCAAATTAAAATGAGAATCTCCGGAAGCTCGGGAAGAAGAGGGAGTCCATACCTTTGCTCGGAGAAGTGAAGCTTCGATCCGAGAGTTGTGTCACCTTCGATTGGGTCCAAGCAAGCTCCGGATGAAGTCTCCCGGTCGCAGTGAATTGTGCTAGGTTGGACTTCGACCACAGCCGATCACAAAGCTTGGAGGTCCGGAGCAACCGGGTGGCCTGGAGATGGGGCTTTCAGTGGGAAACTTCTTCTCTTGGTCCAGTGAAGGTGTAGGACCAATCAATTTGGGGATTGGCTCACTGTGAAGAAGTGTCCTGGTTTTTAGGCTAAAGTTTGAGCTCAAAATTGAGCTCAGCTGGAGGAATCGGGTCGGAATTCAGTGAGGATCAAATGCTCTATGTGTGGAGAGTGATCCGGAATGATTTTGGCAGAGTTTCCTTAAGGTTTGGTTCAAGCACCTCTCATGGCCGAGAAGGGTGGTGTTTAAATAGGAGAGGGTGCGAGGGCCTCCAGGGGAGAGTTAGGGCTTGGGATCGACTTGCTTAGGTCGAGGCGGAACGGCCATGGTGGCCATTGGGCATGGGGCGGCTCGGTAAGGTAGAATCCCAAAGTTGGCTCACATGTGAGCTCTCGGCCATGGTGTTTTACTGGCGACCGGTAGTCGGCCGGCCGGGCATTGGTCACCATCTTGTTCAGGTGGGTCGTGGTTGGGGTTTGGTGCATTCAATCGAGGTTTGACATGTGTAAAGGAGTTTGATTTAAATGGAATGGGAGAAGGCTCACTTTGGCTTGGTTTGGGTCAACCCACCATTTTGGGCTTGGTGCACCCTTCCAAGCTCGATTTTGAGCTGAGGGAATCATTTAGGTCGGCTTAGAAGGAGTGGTGAAGTCTCCATCCATGATGAGGTGGCTAAACATGGTTTAGTGTGTGACATGATTAAGTTAAAAAAGGGTTAAAGGAGGTTTAAGAAAGAACCCCTCTTCTTGCCATAAATGGACTAATGACAAGTCAAAGCCCTCATGGCTTCATGTGGCTTGAGAATGGCTTGTTCATGGCTCCATTTGGCTTGAGAAAAGGTTGACTTGTTTCATGAAAAGGGTTTTAGAAATATTTGACATTTAAGGGGTAATTTGACATGTGGCTTGATTTGGAATGGTTTAATTGATGATTTTGAAACTTAGGGGTGATTTTGATCAAATGGATGATGAGGGAAGTGTCATGTGGGCTTTAGGATGATTTGGGCTTTTGAATTTTCAAGGAAATGGGCTTTTAGGAAGGTTTAAGGGAAGTGGGCTTTTAAGTTTAAGAATGTGTTCATAGATGAGAATTTTTTGTAAAAGTTTGGGCCAAATAAATGTTGGTTTTGGTTTAGGGATGCTTCATGAGTGGTTTGAAACAAATTTGAGGTGATTTGGGTTTGAATTGGGTTGGATATGGGCCTTTTGGTAAAGAGGCTAAGGTGGGCCAAAATGGGCTACCATGGGCCAAAGTTGGGCTAGAGTTGAAATTGATGTAAAATTAATGTTGGGAAATGTTTATGGGAGTGTTTCAAAGAGGTTTTGGCTTTGGTTAGGTTTTGATTTTGGGATTTGGGCTCATTTGGGCTAGGTTTAGGTTTAGGTCAAAATTGGGCTTTTTGATTTTGGGTTGAATTTGAGTGGGGTTTGGGTCTAAATTTTGGGCAAATCATGTTAGTGTTTTGTTTATGGGGATGTTAAGGAAGATTTAGAAAAGATTTGGGGTTAATTGGAGTTGAATTGGGTGAGTTTGGGTTAGGTTTGGGTCATAGGTCCAAATTGGGCTTTAAGGCCAAAAGTGAAATTGGATCCCAATGCCAATCAAATTGGGCTTGGATTTGGTCTAGATTGGTGTTGGGGATGTTGAATTGAAGTTTAGAATTGAATTGGACCAGAATTTGGGTCAATTGGGTAGGTTTGGTTTGACATTGGGTTCACTTAGGGTTAAAATGGGTCAAATTGGGGATTTTGATAAAAGTGGAGTAAATTGACAAAATTGGCCCATGGTGTAGTTGAACAAAATGAAATTGGGAATATTTGGGATTTTCTGGAATTTTCTGGGAATTTTCTGAATTTTTGGATTTTTTTGGCTAAGAGGGGTATTTTGGGTATTTGGAGGGTATTGGGAGGTATTTTTGGAATTTTTGGTATTTTTGGTTATGGATGATCAGTTTGAGTGATGTGGAAATGTTTGGGAATGATTTTGGAGAATTTTGGGTGATTTGGAAATTTTTGAGAAATTTGAGGCTATTCGAGGCTTTGGGTAGGTTGGCAGGTGTAGGGTCCCGGGGTCAAAAATTAAAAATTTGGAAAATGGAAGATTAGGTGAATGTAAGTGGAATAAAATCATTTTGGTTGAGCCATGAAGCCATATCAAGCCCACATGAGCCATGAAGGGACTCATTTGAGGCATTCACTATGTTGTTCCTAACCCTGCTTGCCAAGGGCTTAGGGGTTAAGGACCATCCATGTGAATCATCTACATGAGTCGGGAGGTCAAGTCGGGTATGGGTGTGTTTTAGGAGGTGTATGGAAGTGTAGTGTATGAGTGTAGTGTGTGTGTAAGTCAGCCCTTCATCGGACCGTACCACCTGTGGTAGTCCTAAGGCCAAAGAGTCCTATAGGAACTCATCCTTTAAACTTCCACACTCGATTTCAACCCTATAGGTGATTAGGGGTCCACGATCAAGTTTGTGGAGTTTGCAGGGAGTTAAGAAGTGGTTTAAAATTCTAGATGGTGGATCCCAATTCTAGTCCTCTAAGATAGTCAAAGGAAAAGCCTAAGGCTAGATCCTAAGTACTAAAGAGAAGAAGAGAAGACCTCATCAAAAATGAGGTCAACAAGGTTATTGACTCATTGTAAAATGAGGTCAACAGTACTATAGGGAGGAGGGTCATAACTAGTAGAGGGAATATCTCTACTCAAAGAAGGCACAGAACTCCTTGTTCCAGATCTCCATCCCTCGTGGGATTCATATTTCTTAATATTAGCCAAAGTAATGGGTTTCATAGGCTCCACCCATTCCTCATCATCTCTTGCCTCTACCCCAGATAATTGGCAGAGTGCATAGATAAGACCAGGATGTCCTAGTCCTCCTCCACTTTCACTTCTTGAGGTGGCTAATATATTCTTATAAATTTTACTTCCCACATTAATACTTTTTTGGTTCTGAATACAGAAATTCAAAACTGCTCTATCTCTTGTTACCTCACAATGGTGGTAAGTAGGTAACAATGTAAAACAAATAAAATAGTGCCAAGCTTTAGATGATGCATTCAACATAGAAAGAGGGCAGTTTACCCATTCTCGCTGCTTCATTTTCCAAACTCCTTTCCCATCAGTGAGAAAGTCTATCACCTTTTCCAGTGGCCCTTCCATAGTTCCGAATGTATCATATTCACTGGTGTAGGTGTCTCTTACCTCGTAATAAGCATTTATTCTCGCAGCGCTGAATTCCACAAAAAATCCTCTATCATTAACAGGTGCATCTTCAGCCTGAGTCAAATTTGCATAGAATTCTTTTACTACTTCCACAACGGCTCTGTTGGTTATGAAACAAAAATTTTCCCATCCTCTTTCTTTAATTATTCACTCTACTTCACCTCTAGGACTTTTGAAAACTCGATCCTGAATGCATATTCTGGCTTGAATATTGTAAAAATATCTCGATTGTGCCCTTGCATTCACAAAACGAGTTTCGTCGTAATCCACTCTTCTCTTTTGTCGTGGAGCCATTTTTGATCTGTGAAATTTGCAAAAAATCTTACTAAACTCTCAAATATTACTAAGATGGCTTCCAATAATTACTAAAATCAATCTAAATCAAGTTTCATGAACTTCTTCTAATTTTTTTCTTCACATTTCAAATTTTTTCCAAAATCCTCAATGTAGAAGAAATTAATGGTGAAAATAAAAAAATTTTACATAGAAGTGAAGCTCTTACCAAGGGAAGATAAAATACGGTGTCAAAATGTGTTGAAATTACTTCAAATCCAAGATTCCACAAGCCCTAGGTCGGTTTTTCTAAGTTTTTTGAGGAAGGAGATGATGAATAGTGTCGGTTGACCGGTCAAATAAAGGACATTTCACGATCTCGCTGTCGGCGAGAATTTTCTTGCCGTCGGTGAGATAATTAATCTACCAAGGCCAAAGTTTCGGGAAAATCTCACCGTCAGCGGGATTTTCTCGCTGTCAGTGGACTTTTCTTCGCCGTCAGCGAACTTTTCCTCGCTGTCGGTGGGGGATCCAAAAAAAAATTAATATTTTTAATTCTTAAAATTTTTTTAATCTAGATTAAGCCTTGTTCATTGTTTCGGTCACTAAATTTGATATATTTATTAATATATTTTATTAAGATTAGATATTATACTAGCACATAAATTCACATAACACAAACATTATAACTTTATAAATGAAATCCATGAACTTAGAAACTTCAAACACTACATAACTAGCAATTGACTTATCAAAATAACCCACACACATCTAACTCAGCATTGCAATTCACACCACAATACTCTAAATGCTGAGACTAAACAAAACAACATACAATCTCATTTAAACTGAGATTATCTATGTAAAGTTCAAACTAAATCAAAAACTAAATTCAAATCAACACACATACATATAATATGAATAGAAATCTCTGCTACTCATCTGAATCTGAACTGTTCTCTTCTCTGATGTTTCCAATAGAACGCAGGTGCACAAATAAATTATAGAAAGGCTCGAAAGGGAATTCTGCAAGAGAATCTTCTTCAATCCACCCTTTCTGTCTCAATAGTCGTATAAAACTTGCCTCCAGGTGTCCTGTATGGTCAAAGTGCTCCTTCATTCTCCAATCGATGTGATCGAATAAATCAGAGATATTATCAATAGAATTCATCACATTCTGTACTTCCTTCTCCAACCTTTAATTTTTCTTAAAATAAGGTTTGTTCTATCAGTCAGGGGTTTAACTAAAGGATTGTTTTGGGATGCTTGATCAGAAATAATTACTGTATCATCATTATTATCCAATGTAGGAAACATATTTGTCGGATCTAATGGTTTCCAAGGCAATAGCACTTTTTCCCAAGCTTCGTAGGAAACTTGGTACTGACTACATAAAGCAAATATAGTTGATGGGTGTCCAAGTCCTTGAATTGACCCATGCACAATTAATCCTAGCGCATACTTCACAATAATATATCCAACATCAATAGGCAATCCAGATTGAATACAGTAATTTAAAATAGCGCATTCCTTCGAAACCTTGTTTACCCTCATAGTGGGTAATAATTTTGATGAAATAAAGAAATGCCAATGCTTTGAGACGGGGTTAAGAAGTGACGCAGAAAAACTAACATACCCGTCTTCTCGTAATTCCCAATCATCAGGTTCATCGGTCAGATATCTATACATCTCATTCATGTTGTATCTTGTAGGAACAAAATTTGAATAGTGGCAAACAGGGGTATTCTCAATCGAGTATAATTCATTTATCCGAGAAGGAGTGAAAGTTACCCATCTGCCTCTTACGTAAACACTTCCATTATGGATCGCATGTAGATAAGAGTAGAATTCTTTGACTACTGGAATGAGTACAACAGATGTGGTATAGCAGAATACCTCCCAACGTCGCTGAACAATCATTTCTTCAATTGTTGTTGTTGAATTCTCCGCTCCTCTGTTTACGAATCCTCTTTCCTTAATCAGTCGCTTTTTCATCAAAACCCTGTTAAATATTCGCTGAGCCTCAGAACTGACAAATTTTCTTCGGTTAAAAACTCCGGATTTTGTGGTTTCAAGTAGTTTGGAGGCCATAATAGATTGTTTTGAAGGGCTCTAGTCGTTTCTAAGGATGAAGATGATGTAAGAATGAAGTTTTAAATGTTTTTTATAGACTAATGCCCTTAGAACCGTAAAAAACCGCAAAAAACAGCAAAATAACTCATTAAAAACCGCTTTTGAACTATCTCGCCGTCAGCGGTAACGATCTCGCCGTCGGCGGGATAGTTAATTAATTAAAACTGAAATTGGGAGCGCCGATCTCGCTGTCAGCTGGATCGATCTCGCCGTCGGCGAGATTAGGTAAATTACCCAATTTTTCGCTCCGGTCCGAATATTTTCTGATTTCTTCGTATAGATTCAAATTTGTGATGATTCTAAAAAGTAAAATGAGTAGATTTCATTCTATATTTTAATTTTAATAATTTTTTTTAAAATAATATTAGTAAACAAATCTTAATTAATAATTACTATGGGTTGCCTCTCATAAAGTGCTTGGTTTAACGTCGTCAGCCCGACCTAATATAATTCAGTAATCAGGTTGACTGAGCATTAAAACCTCTTTGAAATTTGGTCTGATTCCTTCAAAATAAGGTTTTAATCTGTGTTCATTTACTTTAAATCTATGCCCAGTTTTTGGATCTTCAATTTCTATAGTTCCATATGAAAAAAATTGAGTTATAGTGAAAGGCCCTAACCATTGAGATTTCAATTTCTCAGGAAACAATTTTAATCTTGTATTATATAGCAAAACTTCTTGTCTTGGCTCAAAATTCTTCAGGTTAATCTTCCGATCATGCCATAATTCCATTTTTTTCTTTATAAATTCTATCATTGTTATAAGATTCATTTCTTAATTCATCTAATTCATTTAATTGAAATAATCTTTTCTCACCAGCTTCTTTCAGATTGTAATTAAATTCTTTAGTTGGCCAATAAGCTTTATGTTCTAATTCAACTAATAAGTGGCAAGTTTTTCCATAAATAAGTCTGTAAGGAGTCATTCCAATCGGGGTTTTATAAGCAGTCTTGTATGCCCATAATGCAGAATCTAGTCTTGTAGACCAATCTAATATATTAGGGTTTACAGTCATTTCTAAAATACGTTTAATTTCTCGATTATAAACTTCACTTAATCCACTCGGTTTGTGGATGATAAGCAATTGATATTTTATGAATAATGTTAAATTTTTCTACTAGTTTGTGAATATATTGGTTTCTAAAATGAGATCCTCCGTCGCTGATAATCACTCTCGCATTCCAAATCTAGTAAAAATATTTTTCATTAAAAACTTTCAAACACTCTTAAGCATCACACCGAGGTAAGGCTTGTGCTTCAATCCATTTAGAAACATAATCAACAGCAACTAATATATATGAGTTTCCAAATGAAGGAACAAATGGTCCCATAAAATCTAATCCCCAAACATCAAAAATCTCAACTTCTAATATAAAATTTAGAGGCATTTCATTTCTTCTAGAAATATTACCTACTCGTTGGCATCTATCGCAAGTTTTGATATATCTATAAACATCTCTAAAAAGAGTAGGCCAATAGAATCCAGATTGTAAAATCTTATAAGCTAGCTTTATCTCGTTCCAAAATGTCCTCCAAAATCGAATCATGACATTTCCGAATGATTTGTTCGTTTCTTCATAAGTCACGCATCTTCTAATTATAAGATCCTTACATTGTTTATATAGATATGGTTCATCCCAAAAGTATGTTTTAGCATCATGAATGAATTTTTTTTGTTGTTGCAAAGTTAACATAGGTGGTAAAATATCACTTACAATATAATTTACTATGTCAAGCATACCATGGTATTTTCCACTCATTAATATTATATAGTCGTTCATCGTGAAACTATCGGTAATTTCATTATCGTTGTCGATAATTCATTATATTCAAGTCTTGATAAATGATCCGCAATTTGATTATCGGCTCTCTTTTGTTAATGAATTCAAAATCAAATTCTTGCATTAGTAATATCCATCCGATTAATCTTTGTTCGGAATCTTTCTTTTGCATTAGATATTTAATAAGTAGAGTGATCAAGTATGCAAAATACATTTAGTTCCAATTAGATAAGGCCTAAATTTATCAAAAGCATAAACTATCGCTAATAGCTCTTTTCAAGAATCGTATAATCCGGTTCAGCGATGATTAAGAGTTTTACTAAAGATAAGATATAACTTTGAAAATTTTATCACATCTTTGCCCAAGTACTGCTCCTATAACATAATCTCTAGCATCACACATAAGTTCAAATGGTTTCTCCCAATCAGGTGAAACTATTATTGGTGCTGTGATTAATTTTTCTTTTAATAATTCAAAAGCGTTTAAGCATTTCGTTGTAAATTCAAATTTCTTATCCTTTTCTAAAAGTTGGCATAAAGGTTTAGTAATTTTTGAAAAATCTTTTATATAGCGTCTGTAGAATCCAACATGTCCAAGAAAACTTCTTACCCCATTTATCGTAGTTGGAGGTGGCAAATTAGCTATAACTCGAATTTTGCAGGTCTCATCGCCATACCTTTTTCCGAAATTTTATGCCCTAATACAATTCCTCCTGTAACCATAAATTGACATTTCTCCCAATTTAGAACTAAGTTAGTTTTCTCGCATACTTCTAATACTTTTTCAAGCTGATTAAAGCATGCGTCAAATGACGTTCCAAATATAGAGAATTCATCCATAAATACTTCTATTCCATTATCAATTAAATTACTAAATATAGACATCATACATCTCTGGAATGTTGCAGGTGCATTACATAATCCAAAAGACATTCTTTGAAAAGCAAATATTCCATATGGACTAGTAAATGTAGTTTTCTCTTGATCCTCAGGAGCAATATGTATCTGATGATAACCGGTATATCCATCTAAAAAACAAAAATTTTATGTCCGGATAATCTATCTAACATTTGGTCTAGAAATGGTAATGGGAAGTGATCTTTCCTAGTGGCTGCATTTAATTTTCTATAGTCAATACATATACGCCATCCAGTAACTTGTCTTATAGGTATTAAATCATTATTTTCATTAGCTTTAACGGTCATTCTTCCTTTCTTAGGAACACAGTGGATTGAGCTTACCCAAGCATTATCCGAAATGGGATATATAATACCATTATCTATCCATTTTAATATTTCTTCCTTGACTACTTCTTTCATTATTGGATTTAATCTTCTTTGAGGATCTACTCTTGGCTTATGTTCATTATCTAGAATAATTCTGTGCATACAGATTGAAGGACTAATTTCTTTAATATCTGCTAAAGTCCAACCAAAATTTTTTTATATTTTTTTAATGTGTCTAACAGTTTTTGTTCTTGTAATTCATTCAATTCAACTCGATATAATAACCGGTAGTGGTTGAATGGTTACCTAAATAAGCATATTTTAAATGATTAGGTAAAATTTTTAATTCAAGTTCAGGAGGTCTAATTATTGACGGAACTATATTTTTTTCAATGTTTTCAGTATTATCCAACATTTCAAATTTTTTATTGTATATAATCCAGTTTTTCATTATTTGTTTCTTCAATTAATTCTATATTTTATTTTTCTAATTTTTCTTCATAATATTATTTAAAATATTCATTTTGCAAATGTTCAAGTATTTCCATTCGAAAACATTCATCATGTTTTTCTAAAGCAGGATATTTCATTGATTTTGCTATGTTAAAAGTCACTTTTTGATCGTTTACTCTCATTGTCAATTCTCCTTTCTGAACATCAATCATAGCATTTCAGTGGCTAAAAAGGGTCTTCCTAATATTATGGGAATTTCTTTATCTTCTTCCATATCTAGAACAATAAAATCTACTGGGAAGATAAATTTATCCACTTTTACTAACACATCTTCAATAACTCCCTTAGGATAAGTCACGTAACGATCGACTAATCGAAGAGTTACCGAAGTAGGTGAAATTTCTCCTAATTCTAATCTTTTAAAAATTGATAGAGGCATTAGACTTATACTTGCTCCTAAGTCACACAAAGCTTTTCCATAAAATTTTTCTCCAATATCGCAGGGTATAATGAAACTACCAGGATCTTTTAATTTTTCAGGAAGCTTTTTCTGAATAATTGCACTACACTCTTCACTAAGTGCAACAGTTTCATTATCAGTAAATTTTTTTTTATTTAAAATATCTTTCATAAATTTTACATAATTAGGCATTTGTTCTAATGCTTCTACAAAGGAATATTTACTGTTAATTTTTTTAAAATTTCAAGGAATTTAGCAAATTGCTTATCTTTTTTATGTTGCTTTAGTCGTTGAGGAAATGGTGGTGGTGGTTTTTCTATAGATATTTTCATAGGGATTAATGGATATTCTAAATTCTTATCTTTTTTATCCTTTTCTTCCTCAATTTCCACTTTCTCATTTTTACTTTCTGTTTCTTTCTGAATTTTTGTTTCTAACTCTTTTCCACTTCTTAATTGTATTGCTTTAATTTGTTCTTTTCCTTGGTCTTTCGGATTTATTTCCACATTACTATGTAAAGTTCCCGGAATTCTATGGTTAAGCGCAGTAGCAATATGTCCGAGTTTCAATATTTTTAATTGCTGTTCTTTGATTTTGTAATTGATTTCCTTCAATTTGTAATTGATTTCCTTGATTTTGCAAGTGCTGACCCATACTTAATATTAATTCTTCTATAAATAATTTCTTATCTTTAAATTGAGTATTATTAAATCCAAGTGGATAAGAAGGTTTATAATTTGAATTTCCTTGATTAGGTGGATTTCCTATAGAGTTGTTCATCCATTGTTGATTAGCTGTATTGTTATTCCAATTAAAATTTGGATGATTCTTCCAACCAGGATTATAATAATTTGCATAAGGATTATTGGGTATATAATTAATAGCATTTATAGTTTCATAAGGAGATTGAGAATTTATAATTTGTCCAGATGAGTTTTCTTCTAATATAGTAAGAGATTAATTCGTTCCAAAATGATCTAATTTCTTTGATATAGCAGCAATTTGAGAGGCTAACATATATATTGCATCATTTTCATGAACACTAGCTATTTTTTTTAAGATTTATTCTTTCAGCAGGCCATTGAAAATTTTTAGTAGCCATTTCTTCAATTAATGCATAGGCTTCATCAAATGGTTTTGACATTAATGAACCTCCAGCAGCAGTATCAATTATTGATCTAAGAGATCCTACTAATCCATTGTAAAAAGTTTGTATAATTAACCAATCTGGTAATGCATAATGTGGGCATTTCCTAAGAAGTTCTTTAAATCTCTCTCAAGCTTCATATATGGATTCTCCATCAAACTGACTAAAAGATGTTATATCATTTTTAAGTTTTGCAGTTTTCGAAGAAGGAAAATATTTGGATAGAAATTTTTGTGATAATTCTCCCCAAGTTTTCATAGATCCAGGTGCTAATGAATTTAACAACATCTTAGCCTTATCCCTTAAAGAAAAAGAAAAAAGCCTAAGTCTAATAGCATCATTAGATTCTCCTTCATATTTAAAAGTAGCACATAGTTCCAAAAAACTAGCAAGATGTAAATTAGGATCTTCGTTAGGTGAACCACTAAATTGATTATTCTTTACCATTTGGATAATTGTTGGTTTAAGTTCGAATGAGTTAGCAGCTACATCAGGATTTTGAATAGTTAGGTGAATTTCATCTAATGTAGGGTTTGCATAATCTCTTAATGGTCTTTGTTGGTTTATATTTTCAATTTCTGGATTATTTGTCATTTTTGTTAAATTTTTAATTTCTCTTTTTTGTTTTCTAATTCTTTTAATTGTGCATTCTAATTCTGAATCGTAAGGTATTAAATTTTCGTTACCAAATTTACGCATACAATTTTTAAGTAATATTTAAAATAGTCCGTTACTCTAGTAATTATTTTAATAATTCTATTAATTGCCTTAATAATTACTTACTATAATTTTCCCGGCAACGGCGCCAAAAACTTGATCCAATTTTCGATATTTATACTTACTATTTAGCAACAACACCAAAAACTTGATCAACACTAATATATTCTTATGATTATGTTATGGATTATATGGTTTATATTGTGGATTCTACGCAAGTATACGTATCGTTATCAAGTAATATAGGGCTCTAATGGAGTCCTAGATATCGATCCCACAGGGAAATTTAGTAATTTTCAAAGAACAACTTAAAGTAAATTTACTTATTAATCTAGTATACAAAAATTTAGAATACTTAGACTAAAATAAACTAATGCTTAAAAAGTTAATATAGGATTTCAGAAAAGTATCTTTCTCCTTGTTTTTAGAGTATTAAGTGAATGAAAATTTAAATTAGTTTTTTAATTATATTGTGCCAAATAGGAGCAAACATATTCTTTACCCTTCGGTCCAGGTGCAAAGAATATTGACTAATCTTATGTTTGATTACTGAATCGCGGCTAAGTCGGGAGGATACCGACTTGCCACTTCGCAGCTCCCACGTTCCCCTCGCCCGAGGGCTAACATCTACACTTCGACTCTCAAACAATAAGACCGAATTGAATATTTTAGTCTGTCACACTAAAATGTTCAATTCTACGCCCGCTAGTTATTATTTCCCTATTTATTTGCACTCTCCTTCCAAGGCTTTTGATTTCCCTGAATCTTGGATGTAATCTTTACTATAGTTGATAATTCAACATATGTGAACAAATCAATTGGCCAGATTGAAAGTAAATTACGATTTAAGTAAAAAAATTAGCACATTTTCTATTTTCATTTTTTAGGCACAACTAATTAAATTTGTCATTTCACTAATCTCGAGAACAAGGAGAAAGACTAAGGTAACTACTCAGAATGCATGAGAAAGATAACACAAAGCATGGATTTTATTAAAGTTAACAAATAAATAACAAATATACTTATCTCAATTCTTCTCCCCAAGCGGACTTTTGAAGTTCCTTTGACTCTTCCTTCCAGTACAGCACACCAAAATGATAAAAACTTAATCTACTCACTCAAAAGACTCTTAACTTCCACACAAATGTCTAAAACTGACTCTAGAATGACACACACACTGACTAAAATTCGGCTCTATTTATAGAAGGGTCAAATCTCCAAAGGTTGCTTAAGCACCTCTTCAAAAAAACGTCCAAGTTCAATGTATCTGGCTCAATTCAACTATCTCGCCGTCGGCGGGCATCGGTCTCGCCGTCAGCGGGCTTCTAGAAGATAGGCTAACCTCGCCGATCTCGCTGTCGGAGGGCTCGATATCGCCATCAGCGGGCTCCTTATAATATATTAAAAATCTTTCAGGAAAATCTCGCCGTCGGCGGCCTAATCTCGCCGTCGGCGGGACAGTTCAATTTTCATTAAATTGAGTCCTTTTTGCTCCAAATCCGCTTCTTTTGTGCTTTTTGCTTTCAGTACTTATAAATCTTCATTCCTGCAATAAAACAAAGAAAATGCCTTTCTTTAAAGTGCAATTTCATATAAAATTGGTATGAAATTCTTAATATATTCTCTAGTGATCACCTCACTTTTGTTGAGGTCTAGTCTTTCTTTAGAAGAACCTAGGATCTAGCCATAAGACTTTCCTAGTGACTATCTTAGAAGACTAGTGATGGAACCCTCTCCCCTTAGAAATTCAAAATGCTTCTTTGATTCACTAGGAGTTTCATATGCTTAAGGCTAACCTCTAGCATTTATTACGATGAGGCTAAGCATAAGAAAGCTCAAGTGGAGCCCCTATAGGGTGGTCAAGCCTTAGGCTCAATCTTGGGTATTATGATCTTAGTTAAGCTAGCTCACACACTCACACCTACACTATACTTACACTCACTACCCCAGACCCTATACCAAACTTCTTCAACTTGATCCCCTACTCTTTTGGAAACTCATGTGGGTGGTTCCCCAAGCTCTTAGTCCTAGGCTAGGGTTTGGCTATGACCAGCACATGAATGATCCAAAATGAGATTTCACTTGGTCTCATGGCTCAAGTAGGTTGACATTCTCAATTAACCCCAATTTTATCAAACTCCCAATTTTGACCATTGAGCTCATAAACTCCACCAAATAACTCAAATTACCCCTAAACCCCCAATTTGACCAAAAATTCCAAAAATTCCCCAAATCCAAAATTCTCTCAAAAAATCATTCTATAATGTTCTTCACCATTTTAACTGACCATGACACCCTAAATTTACCAAAATTCCAAAAAAAACCCTAAAATTAGCCAAAATGACCAAAATATCCCTCATGACCCAAAAAATTCTAAAAATTCACAAAATATCCAAAATCATCACAAATGTCCCCAAAATTAATTTGAACCACTCCATTGAGTCAAATTTGACTACATTGACTCAATTTGATCAAAGTCCCCAAATTGCCCCTAAAGGCCCAAAATACTCAAATCAGCCCTAATGTCTACCCAATTGCCCCTTAATTTCCCTCAATTTCAATTCTAATTTCAAATTCATCATATATAATCTCAATCTAAACTAAATCCAAGTTTAATTGAACCAATTTTCAAAGCCAATTTCAAGCCTAAATCAAAATCCCCAATTTTGACCATATGACCAAATTCCCAGAATTGAACCTCATAGCTAAGTCAATTTCCCAATTTTGAATTTCAAACTCTTCATAACATTCCCACAAACCAAATTGATCCACCAATTGACCCACATTTGAACTTAACTCTCACCCAAATACAACCCAAGCCCCAATTTTGTCCTAAATTGACCACATACCCAAATGCCACCAAATTGAATGTCATAACCCCAAAATTTCCACCCAATTAATGTTCAAAACTCTTTATGACATTCTCCTAAGCCATTCCAAACATTCAATTGACCCTCAACCCAAAGCCTTAGCCTAACCTAAACCCAAGTCTAACCCACATCCCCCAAAGTTAACCCCAAGCCAAATTTCATCAAATTGAACACCCAAATCAATTCAAATCACTGAAATCCTCTTCCAAACTCTTCATGATAATTATCCCCATCAAATTGATCAATTACTTGACCCCAAATCTAGCCCAAGCTTAACCCATAAACCCAATATTGAACCCAAGCCATAACATGGACCAAATCAAGCCAAATTGACCAACCCAAGCTCACCACAACCAACATTTGGACTATAAGAACTGGTCTAAATCCACCTAGCCTAACCTACATGGTCAATGGACCAAGGGTCCCCTAAATTAGAGGATCTCCTTTCTTAAATGGCTAAATAAAGGAGATCTTTACCCAAAGCCATCACCAACCAGCTTAATCACCATTAAGGGCTGCTCACTGCCTCACCTGACCACCCTAGCTTAAGCATCACCTTGGCCGGCCGGCCTAGTCACCGGAGGAGCCAAAACTGAGAGCCACCCCACACCAAATCAAATCTAAATTGGCCCATCCTATTTGACCAGCTTTGATTGGTCGCTTGCGCCGTTCATCACTCCACCTAAGTGTCACCCTGCACCTAAATTGAAGCCCTGAGTTCCACCCATTGGCCATGGTTATAAATGGACCTCCTCACGGCCGAAAGGGGAGAGTGCACAAAATCTGGGCGAACCTCTGCCAAAATCTCACCAGAGCTCCACTAGACCTTCCTGAGTTCAAGCCCACTGCCTCCCAGCCATTCCCACCACCATCCAGAGCCAATTTCCTCACCTAAATTTCAGCCGAAACTAGGACATATTTCCCCACACCACCATACTGTACCAAATCTAAATTAACTTTGCTAAGACCATCACCAAAACCAAACGAAGTTGATCCCACACACAAGCCCCATCATAGAGCCCCTCTAACTTAGACTTCCATTAAGACCCTCAAATCAGTCTGATCGAAGTCTTACCTAGACAATTAACCAGAGCTCGACAACACTTCTAGGAGGTTCGTCAAAGTCCTCTGAAGCTTCTGCAAGAACTTGATTGAGGCCTCACCTCTCAAACAAAGGTATTGAACTCTCCACTTAAATTGATATCAGTTTGGGCTTTCATGGCATTCTGTTGGATTTCATACTGTATAAAATGTATAGATGTGTTCGTGTAGGCTAGATGCGTCTATAGAAACAAACCCGAAGTGATTAGGTTAAGTCTAGCTCGAGATCTTGGGTTTTAGTATGGACGGTCTGCGGGATGAACCAGTTGGGGATGAAGGCCAAGGACCGTCTGATCGCGCGTGTATCACTTGGATGGCTGAGATTGCACTGGACAGAATTGCGGGACATAAAGTGCAAGCTAACTCAGAAGGCAGCGTCGAATGGGAGCGCGTCGCATAGTCTATTGGAGCTGCCTAGGATCCAGCGTCGCGTAAATAAGTAGGAAATTCTAGATTTTCTGTGTTTATTTAATTCAGCCATCTTTAAAAAATTATAACTTGGTTTAGAAAAGTTAGAAAAATAAAAGAAAATTTCCATGTTGCTAAGTGAACATAGGAGAGCAATGTGGAACTAAAATTGAAGTTATTCAACTTGTATTTTATTTTTAATTAACTAAATGCTCTCTGTAATATTTTGATTCTAATTAGGTAAATATTAACCACCATGGCATGAGGTTTGGAGGGCTTAGAGACTCTGTGGTTTGGGACCTTCGCTGATTTTTCCAAGGTCAGGGGGGATCTCTAGCTAGAGATACTAATTTTCAAATTAATGCCCTCTGTTTTGATTTAAAATTTATAATAGTTAAAATATAAATCAGAAGAATGCAAAACTTGTTTTGGTAGGCTCACTATGGTTAGAGAACCCTAAGAAAAATATCAAATGGATTTAAAAAATTAAAAATGACACTAATGAAAATTAATTCATTAAAAACCTTTAAAAATTAAATAATTAAAATACAAATAAAAAATCATAAAAATCATTTCATACTATGAATAATGAATAAAGGAGCTCCTCATAAAAATTTGGAGTTAATTGGAGTTAATTTACCCACTAAAATGGACTTTTCAAGTAAAATGATATTTTTGAATTAAAATATAAGTAAAAAACTTATAAAAGTGGTTTTGAGAATTTCTTGTGATTAGATGGACTTAAGAAAAATAAATTTAGAATTAAAATAAACATTTCATTTTCAAACGTGTTTTGAATTTTAAATAATTAAACAAATAATTAAAATTCATTAAAAAATAATAAAAATCACTAAAATATAAAAATCCACCAAAATGTCACATTTAATCTCCTGATCACTCGGGAGCAATTAAAATAATTTTCATAATTTTCTAAGAAAATATATTAATTTTTAAAGGCTTAAATTGAATTTTCCTTAATTTTCCAATAAAACAATTCTAATAATTAAAATATAAATTATAAAAATATAAAATTTGTTTCTCTGAGTTCCTTAACTTCAAAGAGATTTAAGAAAAATATATAACTTAATTTTCAACTTAAATAATATTTTATATTTAATTAATACTCAAAACCAACAAATAATTATAATAATTAAAATAAAACTCACATAATCATGAAATTTGGTTTAGATGGTCCTCTGACATAGATGAACCTGACATAATTTTCTGAAAGACAGATGATTTGTTTTGGTTAAGTTATTGAATTAACTTTAAAAATCCTAATTTTTGCATTTAAATAATTATAAAAATTATATAAATTTAGAAAAATTATATTTTCTCCTCTGATGTTTTAATTGATCCATAAGTAGAGTAATATAAAAAATTCAAAGTTATTTGAGTTAAATTTAATGAATTATGAAGTGATAAGGCATTTAGTGGCAAAATTGTAACTATGGAACTTAAGCCTTAATTAATTTTAGGTCTAATAAAGGGTAACCGAGCAATTAATGATCTTAATCAATTCTTCTAGATGTTTAAAACATTAGGGTGAAATGGTAGAAACCAATTTCACACCTTTTCACATTAAGGGCATAATTGTACTTTCATAAATAATTAAATAAATTTGGAAGATAATTAATTCATAAGATGCTAAGGTGAGGGGTTTAATCTTGGAAGATAATATTTCACTAATTTAGAACCCCTAATTAATGGTTTAATGACAATTCAATATTTTGATAAGGATTAAGATCACATAACTCAATATTCCTATAATTACAAATCTTCTCATTAAGTCCAAAGGGCTTAGTAGTGAATTAGGTTTAATCCATATTAGACTAATGAGACTTAGAAAAGGAAATATAATCAACATCGATTATCTTTGAAACACTATAAGCCCAACTCTAAACTAATTGGCTAAATTCTTAATAAATCAATTTGCCCTTAAAGACCTTCACCCACATAACTCATATGTAATGTTAAATGATGATTATCCCACTTAAAGGGATAATTAAAACATCAAGGTTCACTGAACATAAGGGTACAATGTGGATGAGTTATTTAGCAATATAATAAGTTCAATTGAACTCGAGCTGGTTCAAAAGGATTGTGAAATGTCTAGGGTGTTCCCCTGACCTTCTCACAAGTCTTCTGGATAGCTTGGAGAGCAACTTGACTTATTGTGCTTTTCCAAAGAAAGGCATCCTCTACATGAATGAATATGGACCCACCAAGTTATGACATAGGGCTCGGTAGGCACACCTGAAATCTGTATTTCTGGCTTTTCTTTCATACAATTTTAATTCCCTGCATGCAAATACTAAATTTTCAGTTGGAGTGCGAGAAGAGCACTGATACTCATTTACATTTTATGTACTACAAATTCCTTTGTTCTTTTTATGGCACTTTACTTCCAGTACTTTTTGCAAGACAAAATCAAACCAAACTCCAAAACCAAAAATCAATTGACAACAAGCAAAAATATAAGACAACTCAAAATTTAATAAAAAACAAAACAAAACTATAATTACAATAAATTATAACGTCTCTTTGGATGATCGGGAATCCCTCGGATCAGGCAACCTACGGCTGCTAACAAGATTTCCCACGGTCTGGATGAAAGTATTGAATTCATTTATTTGAATTTGGTAAATTTATCTGGATTAAGTGAATATAAAAAAAATAGTGGTGCCAGGATGAGAGAACCATAAGATCCTATTTGGTGTCGCTATAATTAATTTAAATCCCCCTAATAAGACATTTGACATTAAACTTGACACATTAGAAAATTTGAAATCTAAACCTGATATTTCTCTCAATCTCTTCAATTTAAGACTTCTAAATTTAAACCTGCTATAATGAGGAGCTTAGAGCAAACACCGTGGGCAGCATGATAAGGTATGCGAAAGAACACCTTCGAGAAGGCAAAGGAGTCTACAACAACAAATCCTTCCCTTAGAATTAAACAACAAGCCATATGACTTTTGAGGTTGTCTGCCTAGTGCGATTTAAATCCTCAACTTATCATTTAGGCCTTTTCGTGTAATATAAGCCCTAACTCATCTTAGGATTTTGAGATTGTCATTTTGTACAACATAAATCCTTCTATCTTTCAGACTACATGGTATCATGCAAATGTAAACCCTAAATAATAAAATTGGCAGGATGAAACATATGATAATATCTCTTCTAAATTGAAGTCAAAGCTTAGGATAGGTTGAGAGGTCTCCGAGGTTCGCATTAGGATTTCTGACATCCCTACCTTTCTCCCTTTGGATTCCATAATAATTCTTCACATTTGCACCTCTCCTTATTGGCTTTCTCCTACACATTACTTTAAGGATCCTACTTTTGGAAGTCATGAAAAAATATTTTCTGATCTAAATCGAGAGTTTTCTTAAGTGACTTCGGTTATTGAAGATATAATTAACTATAGGGGCTTGATTTTATATGAAATTTTAAGAACCCAGGTAATATAAACCCTATCTAGTTGCTTCTTATTAGATAGGGTAATTTGTCGGTCAACATAAATGGTTCGCAGACAAAACAGATGTCATGGATTCTTTAGTTAATTTGTTCAAGCCTCATCACCAAGCAATGTATCTGTTCTTGGGTATATATACATGAATTATCGTGCAGTGCTAGATTATTTAAACTGTTGCATGTATGAGATCAGTTTGATTTCATATTTTCAAAATAAAACATTACTTTTCAAAATTACTTGCATAGATATGTTAAATTAAATTTATTTTAAAATTGGTGACGGGATTTCCATTCCGGCGACCGATAATTTCTAATTTGGCAACCAACATGGTTATAAGGGTTGGTCATTACATATCACAACCATTGGGTAAAGGTCACCAACACTCGATGTAAGTCTCCCATATCTGCGCCCTTTTTATCTCCTCTTGAAACAACACCACATTTCCTTCTCTTACCAGAATAAGAATTAATTAGAATACCATGATCAACATGAAATTTCTCTGCCAAAATTTTCATATATGATAAAAGAATGAAACTAGGAAAAGAATCCAAGCCATCACTGAGAATGATAGGAAAATAAGAGCAAACGAAGTCTCCTATGCATATTGGTAAATAAGGAATCATCAAGACTTAAGAGAGAACACTAGCTAAATTAAATAACATTTAGTATTTAGAACACTTTTAAGTATTAACATAATATAGTTGATTCTCTTATTTGCTTGCAATATAATTTCAAAAGCGATAAGATAATCAAAGAATTAAATAAGTGCACCTGTGAGACGCATCATAAATAGTAATATAGGTTATATTTGGAGATCTTGACAAAGCGTGTAAGCTATGTTGGAAAGATTGTGACATGAAATTACCAGCTTGTTGTGACCCTAGCTAAAGGAACATCAAGATAAAGAATGGGCAGTGTCAGAGTAATTTTAACCCTAAATTCAGCCATACGAGATAATATCTTTCCCCATTGAGAGCATCCTCATTCCTACAACACTTAGATACCTCATATTGTTGACCTTGAACTAAAGTTACTAAAAGAGTGGAGGCAAATGACAGAGTATACTAAGTGTGTAGGGAGAATTTTTCAAGAATTGGTTGTTGATCTGAATGTCCAACAAAATATGCTAGAGGGTAGGCACCATGAACATGAAAAACTTCTTTTCTTAGTGAGTTGTAAATGATTGTGATTTCCAACTTTATTTCTTATATAAATAAATATTTCAAAGAAAAGGGAAAGGCCTTCATAATTTGCTACTTCTTTCTTTTTTTATCCTTAATCTTTCTGGATGGATAAGGAATCACTTCTACCATTTCCAAATGTTAGGTTACAGATCCATCTTAGGGTGTGCTCATATGCAAATTTGGATTCAACAGCTGATATATGCTATATAACAAAACAATATAAGGTTGCATGTTTTTAGAAACTTATAATGTGTCCCTTAGTGAATGATCCACGCTTGAATGCTTCATCTTATGTGCTTTGCCTTCTTTAATGATTTTATTGACCTATTTGACCCTATTGTCTGGGTGAATTCATCATTGAGTTAACTGCATGCGTCTGACTGGAATAGTATTCTAAGAAAGTGGCTGACTTCCTTACATAAGCTGTTTGGACGAACATTTCGGCTAAACTAGCTTGTTGGATTAGTTGCCCAACTCTTGTCATGACTCAAGCTTGGTCTAGAAGTTTTGGCTGTATAATGAAGTACAAACTGTCTTAACAAATATTTTACAAATTAGAAAATTGTCATTTTTTTCTTTGTAAAATTGCAATTTATAATTTTAAATTAAACTAACTCAAAACATTATAAAAAATGTTTTAATGAGCTTTAGGATTCAAACAAGATATTTAAAATATTTAGAATATATTTTTTCCTCTCAACTTTTAACACTTAAACTCGTGCCATGCCAAATGCATGAGCATTGTATATGTGATAAAGACCATAGAAAAAAATGAAAGAGCTGCCTAAATCTTGTTTATATATGAAAATAAACATGAACGATTTCCTTATAAAATATTCCATAAGAAAGTATTTTTTAAATTTTTAACATTATTTTAAAATTTATACGACTAATAACATTTTCGTAAATTATAAAATCAAAAAATAAAATGAATAATTTATAAGATTTTTGTGTGGCACATATGCAATGCATTTTATGAGCCTAATTTTTCATGAAAACCAGCTAAAAAAAGTTATAGCTCTCTCTACTTCTGTTCACTTTCTTTCTTCAAGGTTCTTGCTCTATCTCCAAATCCCTTTTCTGGGACAACTATCACAATAAAAGCAAAGAACCTTGCTATCCTTTATTAAGAAACTAGCTCCACAATAAGGACACAATGTTTAAGTGCCAAAATCCTAAACGAAGATAGTAGTTTCCAACGACTCCCAACATCAACAAAATCCATCTCTATAGCCATGCATCTGCGAGCTGCCCACTGCAAACCCCAAGATCACTAATCAGTCTTTTGGAATTAGCCAATAATGGTTCTGATGATTAGAGCCATGCCATTTTTATATTTTATTTCTATATTTATATGTTTTTAAATCTAAATTTATCATGTGAGACATACCCAAAAATTGAAGCTGTAGGAATCTAGAGGAAGAAGTGGAGAGAGGAAGAAGAAGAAATAAAACAACACACATAAACTTAGCTTATAGAGAGAAATTGAGGTATTCCAAGGCTCAGTAACCCATTTAATATGATGTAACAGAAGGGTTACAAAACAGAAGGGGAGAGAGATATCCTTATAATGTATGAGTCTAGAAAAAAGAGCTAAAAGCCTCTTTTTAAAATTATTGGACACCTATTATAGGTCTTTTCTTATTTATAATTGATTTTGGCATCTTTTGATGTATCTAAACCTTTCAGTCAACTAAACCTTGAGCCAGTTGATCATACTGGAGTAGATCGGGTATTTCTTTTTATACTGATTGGTCTTCGCTCTAGGAAGCCAGTCGACTCTAAGAGTGGTAGCTAGTTGGCCTGAGTGTGGCTTGTCAGCTTGCTTATTCCTTGATGATCTTTGAGGAGAAATGTTGAGAGAGCGTCACGTTTATGCTTGTGAAATTGCTGGGGGTACTGGACCTTTATGTAGTCGTTAGGGAGATTATTTGTTTTCGGAGGACCTAGGTGGCCCTTTAGTCCGTTGCCAGGCCTGATGATTCTTCAACCAGTCAAATTTCTGAGTATTTGGCTTATCGTCAGAGAAATACTCTTTGATTTGTCCATTTTGATTTAGACCTATAAGATTGTCACGAGATTCATACATACCATTTTTTGGTGCGTGTGTGTATTGATATGCCACTAACAAATTTTCATCATCCAGCACAAATCTCGAGGCAGTACATTGAATAAGAAACATTCAAATCTCGATAAAAAGTTATCCAGAGCTCTGATTTCAGTAAACTTATAGTCAAATTGACCGACTAGATGAGATGAACCTAACGATAGAAAAACTAGTCCAATCCGAGTCAAATCAAGATCAGATCGAGTCATTAATCCATTCTTAGAAGATTTCCGGACACATTTAGAAGGTCAAAGAAATGCCGACACTAGCAAGTTTATACTCAAATAGAGCGTCTCGACAAGAAGAATCTAACGAGCCCATGATCACTCAATTTTGACATCGTTAAGGCCATGAAATGTCCCTTAAACGCCGTCTGATCAAGGGGAGCCCTATGAACCGTCCGATCAAAATGTTTGCATTAATTGCACCCAGAACCCTATAAGTAGACCCCAACTCTCACATGAGAGAGGAGGAAGGATAGAGAGAGCCTGAGGCCTTAAGGAGAAGCTGCAGCTTAGCACCACTGCCGATCACCGTCGACTAACCGCCGACCGCCGCGACTAACCGCCGACCGCCGTCGACCACCGCCGACCTCGGTCGACTTCCGCCGACCTCCGTCGACTTCCGCCGACCTCCGTCGACTTCCGCCGACTTTCGCCGACCTTCTTCGTCGTCGACCTCCGTCACCGTTGACCACTGCCAACCTCCGTCGACTTTCGCCGACCTCCATTGACTTTCGCCGACTTTCGCCGACCTCCTTCACCGTTGACCCCATCACCGTCGACCTCTGTCAACGTCGACTCCGTCACTCGTCGACCTCCATCACCGTCGACCTCCGTCACCGTCGACCTCCACCAATCATCATCAATCACCACCAACCAGACAACGTCAGTCGATATTGTAGTTTGAAACATGTAATTACTCTCTCCCATTTGTAGGACAGAGGTTTCTGTAAACGTCAATCAATAGTGAATTTTCGCAATTGAGCCAGGCCCCGTGGTTTTTCCCTTTACAGGTTTTTCACGTAAAAACTTTTAGAGTCACTGCTTGTTTCCTTGTCATCTGTGTGCGTGCTAGATTCTCATACAACGCTAAGACGACAATTTGCTACTTTACCACCACGAATTTTCTAGCACACATCAATATAAAATAAATTTATTTTCTTGATATATAGATGTTCTTTGCATTTTCATAAAACAAATATTTGCTCAAAATTAAGAGGAATGTTTCCGGATCATATTTAAAAGTTATTATTGCAATACTGTCAAAAAAAAAAAAAAAATATAATGAAAATCTATAATCGTTATGAAGAATATTAATTTATTTTCAATCCCATATTAATTATTTAATTTATTTTTAAATACTAATTTATCATGCAATAAATTTACTGTCCTCAGCTTCACTAGTATTCAAGTTCGCATATATGATGTCATGAATGTGTGTAAATTTACTCGTGTGACCCCTTCATAAGAATCTCAATTAAACTATCTATGCTCAGTAGATGCAAAGCCATAAAAAAATTGATGATAATTCAAACTCCTTTTTAAATTCGAAAAACAATTCTTGATACAGTTAGTAGTATTGATTGACTAACAAACACGTTATACAATATTTCAAGTTGATCAATTTTAGCTTCAACACTTATCTATTCGGTGCAATCTGATTAAATTAATTTTATTAACTTCTGTAGAGATGAATTAATAAACCATGCTAGAGGTGCCAATCATGTCTATGAAGTCACGAAGATTTAGCACAGTAACACTTTTGACTGCAGTTTCTTCAACAATTAAAGTTTTAATATATAATTTTATTAAAATAGTAATATTATAAAACTTTATCAACTCAGTAACCTATCCTACTTTTCTGACGTAGCTTATTTGTACAAGTAATGTTTTAAAACACACTGTGCTTATTTAAATGAACTGTGATTTTAATGAAAACTATATTTTCACACCGCATCTATCTAGATACTCAGAACAACTTTCTAGCCGGGGACTAATTTTTTCAAGTTTTAATCAACTTATCAGCAAATTATTCAAAAACTGCAGCTGCCCAAACAGATCAGTCCCGCTCCTCCATTACTTTTGGTGGATTACTATTAAAAATATACACATATAATAGAGCGAGATAGAGAGAAATGGTAAAATCATAAATAATTTGTACTGTTATAAAAGGAAAGATGAGAAAATATTATCATCAGCATATTATAAGCAATAATTATTGCTCATTTCATGTTGAAGCTGCCCAGATGTATATTCGAGCTAGTATGGAAAAAATTTATTATGACAAAATATCCCTTTCAATGGCCTTTTTTGTAATTATTTTGCTTATATCTCATTAGGGTTCAGAGCTTGCTATACTGGGCAATACTCGGCTATTATCCTTGGTACAAAGCCCTTTTTTCTCACTACAGTCGTCTACTACCAGACAAGACGCCACCGCTCTCACTTGTGTTCCCTCATTCTCTGTCTGCTTCTTCCAGCTTCAAGCTGCTCCAGCGGCTTTCGTTAACCTGCTCATTTTTCGCTCCATAGTCACTTCCCCTGTTTTCAGCCTCACAAGTCCTCTGTTGTCCTCCTGCAGTATGGGCAACTGCTCCGCCTCCAAGCTCGGAGGCGGCAAAGAGGAGCCGGTTTCCCTTTGTCGCGAAAGGAAGCGCCTTCTCAAAGCTTCGGTGAAGCGCCGCAAAGCGCTTGCCGAAGCGCATGAGCGGTACATTCACTCCATCCGCGCAGTTGCCGGCGCCATCAACCTCTTCGTGGCCCGTCATTCTTCCCCTTCCCCCGTGGTCGTTACTCTTCCCTCTTCGTCCTCTCCGTCTTCTTCTTCTAATCCTTCTTTCCTCCGGCAAACTCCCACCGAGCCCAAAACCGAAGCTTTAGCGTACGGCTTCTCTGTTACTTCGTCAACTTCCTCGACGCCATCTTCGAATTTGAGGGAAGAGAGAGAAGGAGAGGAGTATTACTTTGCAGAGATACCGATGGCGCCGCCTTCGGAGACGGAGGTGTATGGGTGGGACTTCTTTAATCCGTTCGAGGGGTTGACGGCGGCGTCCATGACGGCAGGACTTGACCGGAGTTCGGATGAAGAGTTGAGAGTGATGAGGGAGCGAGAAGGGATCCCTGAGCTCGAGGAGGAGGTGCATGAAGCAAATAGAGAGGTTAAGCCGATGGCAGTGGCAATGGAAGTTAAGGAAAAAAGGGAGAAGGTGGCAAAGTTGGTGGAGAGTGAGGAAGGAGATGTGGGAGAAAGGAAAGAGAAGGAATTGACGGTCATGGAGGAAACAGAGAGGAAAATGGAACTACTGGATGCGCTGAAAGATGTGGAGGAAGAATTCTTGAAAGCGTATGATTCTGGAAAGGAGTTAGCTAGAATGCTGGGAACCGATATTGTTGACATTCATACTGGAGATGGTGAAATCAAAGGTTTCTTTTTTAGTTTTAATTCCCAAAATTTATTCTTTTTATATGTTTCTAGTGCGTTATCGGCTCTAAATGGGGCGCCTCATAAGTTCTCTTTTCTTGGTGTTCTTAAACCCTATTTCCGTGGGGTTTATGAGGAGTAAAAGTGTTGGTAAGTTCAGTCAAAAAAGGGCATTGTTTTTATCAGCTTATGTTTGTTGTTACTGCTCTTTTTTACTTTGCTTTCTCATCTGCTTTTTTTTTTTTTTCTGATTCTGTTCAGGAGCATGCAGCGCTTGTACCTTTCTCTTTATTGCCTTTGTCATAGGGCATCTTCCTTTGAACAGTTTTATATAATATGATTTAGTGCTAGTTATACTTAATTTATACTAACTTAAGAGCATCATATTCTTGGGTGTTTGGCTGCAGTCGGATTTATACTATGTAGGATTTATCAAATCTGGATTCTGGCGAGAATGATAATGTAAATCCATTAAATCCGCCTCTCTGTGGATTTATTAAATTCGAATTTTCAAGCGGAACGGCCGTGGAGAAGACGGGAACGTGAATAAATTCAGGTTAACGGAGAGTTGGATTTCAATTTCTTTTTGTGTTTGGCTGGATTTAACTTAAATTCATGACTAAATCCTCTTAAAAGTGTGCTACCAAACACCCCCTAACTGAAGCGCATAATAGCCTATGGTCCTACTCTTTTTCCATTTTTTTCTTCTCTCGTGAACTTGGGGTTGTAATTAAAATGCTCTGCTATAAGAAATCTAATCATGCTTATGATTTTAGCAAAGAGTTGTGCACACAGAGTAATCTTGATGGAGACTGCAAATAACCATTCTAGGAATAGAATGTGACGATTCTGATTCTAAAAATATATTTTTGGGCAATCTGACGAGAGGAATTACTCTGCCCAACAAAAGTTATTGGTCTACTTATTGTATTACCATCTTCTTTCAATGGAGTGATTTTTTTATGCTTCGGTTTTCCATGCAGATAATTCATCTAAATTAATCCAGGCTATCACATGGCATAGGTCATCTTCTTCTTTGTCCTCATCTTCCAGAAGATATTTGGTGTGCAAGAACTCTTCCCTGACTGAGAGCAGGAGTGGGATTTTTGAAGATTATGGGGGAATGGGTGCAGGAAGCCACTGGCTGACACTAGGAAGATTGTATGCTTGGGAGAAGAAGCTCTATGAAGAAGTGAAGGTATTGTCTTACTCTTATAGGCATCTGAAGTTCATTTATCTTATTTGGAGAAAGATGATATTTTTCTGCCATCAAAGTGGACTAAAAGGTGTATTTTCAGCACTGGAAGTGGATAAGATAAATCAATATTCATTTACTTCTTTATCATTGGACAAATTATTCCGTCTAGAGTCTGGACGCGAGCTGCGTCCAGACGACGGCTGTGATACAGCCGAGGTCGGAGATCACAGCCGACCGCTGGACGCAGCTCTGTGTCCGGACTCCGGACGGAGTAATTTTTCTTATCATTGAGGTGTAGCCTTATGGATACTTATCTTAATCTGCAATTTTCTTTCTGGTTAAGTCCTCCGAAAGGATCCAAATGTTGTTAAAAACTGTGCAGCTACAAAATATGTTTCCAAATATGCTCTCATGCATGGTTACAAACATAGCTATCTTCTAAAATATGAACGCATGCGTATACCTTTGCTCTTCAAAAGAAAATATGTGGCACTCATTCATGTTGTTGGATCAAAACTCCCTCTATCTCTATTTCTGCTACCTTTCTGGATATTAATGTTGATTATTCATCTATGCAACCTAATCCTTTTCTGCAATCTCCATTATTTTTAGGCTGGAGATCAGACAAGGCAGATGTATCAGAAGAAATGCCTGCAGCTTAGAAACCTTGATGCCAAGGGCTCCGGCACACATACATTAGATAGATCTCGGGCTGCTGTGAAAGACCTTTATGCTAGAATATGGGTTTCCCTACGAACCATAGAAACAATATCTATCAGAATTCAAAAAGTTAGAGATGATGAGTTGCATCCACAGCTGACTGAATTACTGCAAGGGTAAGCAAGACAATTGCATTATAAACTGAAATTCCTTGCTTGAACTTTAGCAATAGATCTGTTTTTTTTTTTTTCTTCTTTTATAGAATGATGAAGACATGGAGATCAATGCTTCAGTCACACGAGCGACAGAAACAGATTATGTCTGAGGTGAAAGTTTTTACATGCCCATCTTATGGGAGATATTGCAGCGATTCACAGCATCAAGTGACTAAGAAGCTGGAGGAGCAGCTTGAAAATTGGCAAACTTGCTTCAAGAACTATGTTTCAGCTCAGAGATCATATGTTGAAGCGCTTGAGGGATGGCATTCTAAGTTTTTCCTCCCTGAGTATCCCAAGACTAGATACTCAGCGTCATCCTATAGAGAAGGATCACCTCCTCTTCTCTCAATCTTGCAGGAATGGTTGAGTTCATCTATGAAGCTTCCTGATAGGGCTGTCTCACTCTCCATGAAAGGCTTCATCAATAAGGTGAGGATTCTCTCGGTAAAGCAGGGAGAGGAACAGCAGCAGAAAAGGAAGGTTGATAGCCTGGCTAAAGAATTCGATCAAAGGATCTCTGCATTTCAGAAAACAGAGAACAGAATTATGGAGCTCAAACTATTAGATGTGAACCCTGAACCAGAAGTTGGTGATCGAGTTGAGTACTTGTCTGGGAGAAAGAACTTGGTTGACATGTTTCGGCAGAAACTTGAATTGGAGAAGACAAAACATAGGAAATGCATGCAGGAAACAACAGAAGCAACCTTGAATGGCTTCAAGTTTGGTTTAGGTCATGTTTTTGAATCTCTGATGGATTTCTCTCAACAATCTCTGAAATTTTATACTGAAATTCTGTCACGAAATGGGACTGTAAATGAAATGACATCGGGCATAGAAGATGCAAAGGTTGGGGTGGATATAAGATGATAGTTCTATTGCAATTCGTTTAAAGTGGGCACTGTTTGACTTGTATATTAAGTTCTAGCTGGCTTCTTCTTATAGCTTTCACCGTTAGATTATCTATAGTTAATTTCTGCAACCCTCAATTTTGGGAATCCAGTTGAAGCTACTGTAACTTTCAGAGCCTCATGTTTAGAGGTTGTAGTTATTGATCTTGCAGAGAGGGAGCGCGTGTTTATTGTAAATATTGTTTTAACTCATTTTTCTTCTTAAGAGAGAAGAGGGCATCAAATATGCCTGCTTCTAGTTGTGTTGATTTTAATATTTAGAATTTTGTTCCGGATACATTTGAAACTTGGTGTATAAATGTCATTTTACAGTTATGTTTTAGCATGTTACAGAGTAGGGTTCATAGCTCTTGGTTGGCTGGTTGACACGAAGGGATACGGTTTTTGGGATAGATCAGGTTGGATCTTCGGATTGCTAAGAGTAGCTAGCTGGCCCCGAGCTTTTGTTCCATTCCATTCCCACTTCTTGAAATCGAATCAATAGATGGGATGTTTGTTTCCTCTGCGCTTCCATCTCATTCTCTGGTCATGAGGGAAGCTGCGTCTCTCAAAGAACTTAAATGATGATGCAAGTGATCCAATGGAGTCAAGGTGTGTTCGAATCCTTTTCATCATGAAGAAATAAGTGGCTCGACTCCCAATGCAGGCTAAGCTCTCCCGTAGCGGGCTTCAAAAGGAATGATAGAAAGCTTTGACAAAGAAAGCCAGGAAGAGAAAATCGAGCAAGCAAGCTATTGCACTATGTCCGGAAACAAGCAAACGTAGGCAGCAAAGAAACTCCGGCCTTACTCTACCTTTGATTCTAATAGGGAGCGCTCTTTGATAGCCCTGCAGTATTTTTCTTTCAAAAGGGCTGACATCACTACACGAGAACGAGAAGAAAGCGTGAAAGAGCTACTCCATGATTATATGTTTTTCTCTTTTTAAATTATTTTGTGCAAATAGTTTGCACAATTTTTAGTTTGTCCCTTTTTAAAATTTTGTAACTTGCATTAATTTATTTATATTTCCATTAAAGATATGGAAATTTGTATTGGTGTGCAGGAGTTTTTAATGGTTAATACAGTCGAACTTTTGTTGGTTGGGTCTTATGCTGGTGTGGACAATTATAATGGAACAATTGCGTATCTACCATCACATTTTTGTTGTTTATAATTAAACATATTCTTACGGAAATTCATTAAATTATAAAAAAATTTTGATTTGAATTTTTTTTTTAATTATAATTTTAGTGAGACGTTAATATATAGTTTTGCTAGATTTGTAGAGGTGTGCTAAATGGATATGGTAATACATGTGAAATTGCTGATTTTTTTTTCTGTTGTATTTAGTGGAGCCAAATAAATCATAATAGTAAATTTATAGATATTTAAGAAGAAATTATTTATGATCTTTTTTTCTTGCATGATTGAATGGAATAAATCTTGGGGTTGTATTTTCTTAAAAAGGTGATTATAAAGTTATGGTAGAGGAAAAAAATTTCATAGGAAGTTGTGTGAATTATATATATATATATATATATATATATATATATATATATATATATATATATATATATATATATTTCATAAATTCAGGCAAGAGATTTCTTATAAACACCATAATTTAGGTTCCATTTGGATCAACTTATAAGAGCATTTGGTGTTTTCAAACACAGTTTGACTATTTGTTTCGTGTGTTCGCATTGCATATCAAGAAAAGGCGTTTTGCATCTTTTAATAGACGCAGCCACGAGATCGACCCTGCGGCCCGCGATTTCAACCTGCGTTAGAGCTTTTTCTTTTCCTCCCGTGCCCTTATGTTTGACTCCTCCTTTGCTCGACCGCTATTTCCCTATGTCACTTCTCCCTCACTTCTCCCTCGGATGCTCTTATCGACGGATCTAGATTGGTATCATGCAATGTTATGTTATAATATTCATTTTGGGTGGTTTTTTCTGTGCAGTATTTATCTTTCTACAGTCTTTCGATTTTGTGGATTTCTTTGGATAATTTCTTTGCAACAATTTTAATTTTTTAATTGATTGAGCTTGGTTTCTTATGATTCTCATGACTATTTTTGAGCATTAGGCTTCATTTGTTACATATAAATTTTTGCTAGAGGTTCAAGTATACATGTGACTTCTACTCCACCCTTGATTACTCATAATTTGCAAAACTGAGAACTAAAACATTTTGCCTGAGAAGATACATCGGTGGCTGGAAATCAGTAGCATTGACAATAGTTTGAAATCATAGCCAACAAATCTCAAGTAGGAACCAACTTGAAAAGAAAAAATGGAATGAGAAAATACTATATTTTTTTAATGATATAAACGCAAAATTTGTCTTTAATCGAAGTAATCACTAGAGAACAAGAAGAAGATTTGCGGCCTGAAGCATTTCAGGCATCCACCGTTGCAAAGGATTTCAATTGAGATGATCAGTAGAAAGTTTATTAGCTTTTGCTAAAACATCTCTGTCATATAATTTCTTTGTGTGGTTGGATTTCGGTGTGCCTAGTGGTTGGACTTGAACGTCTCTGCTAGTGGTTGGACTTGGGTGTGTGTGTGTTGGTAGTTGGACTTAGGTGTGTTTGCTGATGGTTGGGCTTTGGTGTGTCTGCTCGTGGTTTGACTTGGGTGTGTCTGTGTGTTGGTTGTGGTGTGTGTCTTGGTTGGACTTGGGTTTGTCTATTTGTAGTTGGACTTGGGTGTGTGTGTGCTGGTAGATGAACTTGGGTGTATTTGTTGGTGGTTGGACTTGGGTGTGTCTGTTGCTGTTGGACTTTGGACTTTGGTATGTTTGTTAATGTTTGGACTTAGGTGCCTCTGCTTGTGGTGGGACTTGGTTTTTGTGTGCTGGTGGTCGGACTTGGGTTTGTGTGTGATGGTGGTCGGACTTGTGTGTGTTTGCTGGGGGTTTGGACTTGGGCGTGTGTGTGCTGGTGGTTGGACTTGGGTGTGTTAGTTGGTGGTTGGACTTGGTTGTGTGAGCTGGTGTTTGGACTTAGTGTGTTTACTGGTGGTTGGACTTGGGTGTGTCTCAAATTTTGCCTTTTACATGTTTCATGATGTGTTAAGCTTACCTTATTTTTTGTTTTACTGCCTTTATGATTTATTTCTTGATTCTTTTTTTTATTAGTAACGTAATCATTACGACCAAAGAAGCGGCTTCATCAACAGTGTGAGTAGGGAAGTCACAATCATATTTTGCAACCTTTGTATTAAGGAGATAGAGCTTGCAAATCGACCCACCACCTACTTTAACAAAGAACGGTGGTAGAATATTATGAAGAAGTTCCATGAAATGATAGGAAGAGATTACGATAGGTTAAAATTCAAGAACAAATGGAATCAATTGAAAATGGACTGAAATTTATGGAACGAACTGAAGTTAGGATCCACTTGCTTGGGTTGGGTTCCTATCAAGCGGACCATTGATGCTTCAGAGGAATGATGGACTGAAAAGTCGGAGATAATAAGTAAATAACTAAATATTAATTTTGATTCATTATTCATGTAATATGTTCTAACTAATATAGTTTCCGAACGTTCCAGACAACACAAGCCAATGAAAAATTCAATTTAAGTTGTATTGAGTCAGGCATGAGAGAAGTTGCATGTTTAGTGGGGTTATTGCGACGGGAATGCAAGTGTTCACTGATCCCAATTCTTTATACTACTCAACAAATACTGACATATTTATACTTGTGGTAATCAGATTATACATATATTTTTAATATAAAATTGCTTTCTTTACAACGGCACCAAAAACTTGATTTCAAAGTAAATAAAAAAGCAACAATGATATTTTAAATTTAGGGATTATACGCAAGTATACTACCGTTATCAAGTAATATATGAATTTCTGATTAAGCCTCGAAATATCGATCCCACTAGAAAAAAATTTGTAAATTTAAAAGATAAAAAAGTTTTTAGATCACAAATTCTATTTAGAAAAAGACATTTATTTTAAATAGCTTTAGATAACAAAAAACTTTAAAATGCGATTCTTTTTTTTTTGGTATTTTCTTAAATTGTGAAATAAAGTAAGCAATTTTATAAACTATAACGAGATTTTTTTTCTAAGATTAAAGAAGTGTAGATGAAAATATCTTTTTCCTTATCATGATTGAGCAATAAGTACAAGAATTCTGTTGTGGAAGTATTCAAAATGTGCTGTGTCAAATAAGAGTAATATTATTCTTTACACTTACTAGAGATGCTATAAAGAATATTGGCTAGTTTAAAGTTTGAATAGTTTTAAAGACGGGTTAGGAAGGGAAGATACTAGCTCTCACTCTAAAGTTCCCTCATTTCCCTCCACTTAGGGGCTAACATCTTGCATTAAGACCTAAAACAATAAACCAAATTAGGGGCTTTAGTCTGTCACCCGAAAGTCTCTAATTCTACACCCATCAAAGTATATTTCCTTATTTATTTGCACATAATTATATGAACTACTTTTTCATCCATATAATATCATGTGATTTCTACGTATTATTGATTGAGACAATACCTACTATGATCTTACATGTTCTCACAACAAATTTTAACATCTTAGTTGGCCAAATCAAGAAGTAAACGAAATGTAAGGATTAATTCAATCACAACTTCTTCCAACATTAAAGATCAATACTTCCACAACTTTCATCCAACACTTAATTATTTTCATTTTAAAGAAAAAGATAAAGAAGACTACTCAGAATCCATTGAGAATACACAGCAACAAGTAGTTTTAAAACTAGAAACCATGTAGAAAACACAAGAATTCTTAATTAAAGCCAAACGAAGTACCAAGATAAAACTTATCTCAAGTTCCTCTCCACCAAACTTGAAGTTCCTTTGATTCTCTTCATTTCTCTTACAAAACTCTCTTGGACTAGTTGCCCAACCCAAGAGGGTTTAAATCTCTTTACAACAATGGATTTTTAATTAGGAATCCCTACTCACCTTCTCTTTCACTAGGAATGAGAAAAGTGTGAAGAAACCTTAAGTGAGAATCCTACAACTTCTTACTTTAATTACTCACTAAAAAAAACACTAATTTTCCTCTCTCTTAAAGAACTCTTTTTACTCTACAAATTCATTTGTTTTAAACTTTCTCAAACGGTGTCTTGGCGTCTCTTCAAAATGTGTTCATATTCAATAAATCTGCCTAAGAGATGTATCCTTTCAAGTGAAATTTGAATGTCGTTTGGCGTCATTGATCAGTTACCCACGTTTTTACAAAAGAATGCCTCAAACACCTCTTCAAAATTAGCCAAAAATTCATTAAAATTACAAATTAATTGGCACTTAAGCGCAAGGTCTTGGCACTTAGGCATGACCTTCTCTGTCTGCTAGCGCTTAGGCGCCAGGTCTGGGCTCTTAGGCGCTTCAGTTCATTTTAAGACCTTCCACATTTTTGCTCCAAATTTGATCCTTTTTCACTCTTTTTTACTTATTTGGTCCATTTAAGTGTACTTGAAAGAAAACACACAAATATCTTCCATTAAAGTGCAATATCATAAAAAATAGGAATAAAAATGTGCATAAAATATTATATATTTTAGGTATATCAAATCCCCCCAAACTTAAAATGTTACTTATCCTCAAGTGACACTACAATCTTTTAAAACCAACATAAACAAATTATGTGAATGAGTTTCTCTAGGAGATTCTAAAATTTTATTCTAAAAATGTAGGATTCCAATTTATAAAAAACTTTAGTGAATGAGACCAATTTAAAGTTTAGAAAATTTATAAAGTGAAAGAGTATGAAAATATGAGCTCCTATCTAACTCAGAAATATTTATAAATTCTATCTTCTTTACTTAAAAAATTTCATTAAAAATATTTATACTCATAACATTATATCCTAAGAATTAGGAGTTTCTCAAAGCTTATACATTAAAAAGATTAGATGTGGAACCAATTTTTGATTAGACACTAATCCTCAAGCTACTCATCCCATACTATACTTTACATTTTTCTTTTCTTTTTCTTTCCTTTTCTCTTTTCTTTTTTTTGCTTTATGACAATGATTACTATATCTGGATAGGCCTTTAATGATTTTGAATTCAACTCTTCCTTTCCTAAAACAAAAGATTGATACATATCAGTTACTTAAAATATAATAATAGTTTTTTAAAATTATTTTTAATAAATAAAATTAATTATTTAAAATAAAAGTCTAATTCTTCTATATTTTTTAAAAATACAATATCTTTTACTAAAGATAGTTACACCATATTTAACATCTCTTCACTAAGAAAAATTTTGACTTGAAAATTTTCTTCATCACTATAAAGTTTTAACAAAGTTTTCTTACACATTTCTTTATTCAAAATTTTATTATCCTAATATAACTTCATACACATAATCATTTTTCAAATAAAAAATCAAATTTATTTGTAGCATTTTTTAGAACAAATAAATTTTATGTTTTGAAAATTGATTTTTCATCCCCCGCAAACTTAAATTTTTACAAAGATTAAACATTTTAGCATATAATATATAAAGACAGGAATGAAAAATAAAACTTATGCTTACAGGAATTTTCATATCCTAATTATGCAGGTATATAATAAAATTTAAAAACAGAAGTAAAAATGATAACATTTTATTTTTGATTTTAGCATTTATGAGATTCAAAAGACTTCTATGCAGTGGAGGCTAATATAAAAGAGAATCACACAAACTAACCTAATATCACAACAACAATAGAAAATTCATGGTAGTAAATTGAAATTTAAACATGAAGGTTAGCTTTATCTATCTTCCTAAAGCAGCAGGAATAAGTTCAACAAAAACCAACAAAACACATTTAAAATAAAAGAGTTCAAATCATACTACCACATCAACATCATATAGATACACATCACAACAAACAATAACAACAATGTTCACCATAACCACAAATAAAAACACATATAATAGTTCAGACATCAACACAAATAAAATTTTAAATAAAATATAACTCAACTCAATCTCTACTCATCCTTATGACCGTCATCATCCTCTTCATCATATCATTATAATTCCAAAGACTAGCAGAATCAAATTGAGTATACCGTGGATAAGAAGGAAATACCACACTCTGATCACCTCTAACAAGTCTCTCCAAAGAAGTGTTGTATTTCTCTTCATAATCACTATGTCTCCCTAAATAGGAATCAATATGATCAACATAATTTTCAAGATTTGATACCTTATCCATAGCATAATCAATGTTATCCATCATCGTTTGCAGCATTTTAGGTTGTGAATCAGGACTGGATCTGCCACGAGATGTGGATGCTCGAGATGTAGAATCATGCGACGTAGAAGCAACAAAAGTTATATAAAATTTTCCTCTCTAGCTAAAAATTGAATGTTCAGAATAAGTCTTCACATTCACTCTAGTAATAGGCTTCGGAGATTGAAGTAGTTCCTCCCAACTGTCAAATTTAACACCATCTTTCTCACATAAAGAAAAGATTAAGGAAGGGAATCCCAAACTTGCAGTAGTAGCAGCTCTGGGAGAACTAGTGATAGCCTAATAAATGAGAGAACCAATATTGATCGGCTTGTACTACTGAATGCAGTAGTTCAATGTAGCCCTTTCTCTAATAACTTCGCTAACATGATTTGTGGGGAGTAGACAAGCATAAATAAAATAATGCCATGATTTTGCAATGGCATCCATTTTCGATGTAGGAAAGTTTACCCTTCTACCACTGGTAATGTTCTAGAGACTTCTTCCAACAGTTAACAAAGAAATAATTTCATCTAGCTCCTCCTCAGTAGGATTGTAATTGGAATAAAAACATAACGTATTCGTAGGAAGTTCGTAAAATGAATTGATTACCTCTGGTGAAATGCTACTGTCTTCCCTCTCACCATCACCAGATCATCTTCTGATTCAGGAAGATTTGCATAAAACTCCCTAACCATAGAGATCACCGAAACAACAGAGAAATATCATCATCAATTTTACTGCCGGTGGATGATTAAATCTTCCACTTCTCCGCCCAAACTTTTAAAAAAATGCTCAGGTATTAACTTCCTCGATTGAAGTGCCAACAATCCTGAGCCTTAGAACTCACAAACTTGTTCGAAATAAATCTGGCCTTCCCCTTGCTCTTTTTCATTCTTGGCGCCATTCTAAAAATTGCAAAAAATTCACAATAAATTCCAAAATCAACCCTAACTCACTAGATCTAACTTCTAAATGCTTAAACTCACTTTTCCATGTAAAATCTATCAATTTTCATCAAAATTTCACCATGAATAGTAAATTTTTGAATTTTTCATAATGAACTCCAATCTAAGGTGAAAATAATAAATTTTTACGCAATAGAGAAGCTCTAACCTTGAGAAGTTAAAATCCAATGAATTTAGCTCAAATCCACAAAGAAATCTTAACGTATAGGGATGCCATACGTGTAACAACCTGAAAGCTTGAGGAAGAAGATGATGAATGTTGACCTCACTTTTGGTTGAGGTTTGGTTTCTTCTTAGATAGCCTAGGGTATAACCATAGGACTCCCTTGGTGACTTTTCTTAGAAGACTAGAAATGGAACACTACCACATAGAAATTCCACATGCTTGCTTTATTAGCTTAGAGCTTTCATATGTTAGGGTCCAACCCATAATCTCTAAGGGGAGCAAGACTAAACATAAGAAATACCAAATAGGATTCCCTATAGGTGGTCATACCTTAGGATCTACCATTGGAGGTCTGGTGTTTTGGCACTTACACTTACACTCCACACTCACAATTTTAAACCAAACACATCCCATTTTGATCCCCTAACCATTTGGACACTCATGTGTGTGGTCCCAACAACCCTAAGCCTATTGCTAAGGTGACCAGGATTAACACATAGAGGACCAAAGAGAGTCACTTCTGATCTGTAACATAAACAGCTTGACATCCCAAATTGAAATCCAAAATCCTACTAAATTCTCAAATTTTTACCCTAATGCCCCAAAACTCTACAAAATTCCCAAAATCTCCCAAAAGTGCCAAAATTTTCAAAAATCATTTCGAAATACCTCCCACCACTAAAATTGACCAAAATTACCCAAATTTACCAAAATTTCCAAAATTGCTCCAAATTAGCCTAAATTACTAAATTGCCCCTAAAAAGAACCCCAAAACCCAAAACTTCTCAGAATCACCCTAGCTCTCTAAAAAATCATTCTAGAGCGTTCCCCTCGTCGGACTGAGAAGTTTGATTGTAAACATGCTATACTTCCGAGCAATCGGTGAGCCCCTCGCAACTAAAGAAGTCGATACTTGAAAGACGTCTGGGGTTCGTAAATTCGTCAGCATTGGTTAGCAGTGCCCCTGAACACTCCGGTTTGACTTCAAATTTCATTTTGTGCTACCCCAAGACTTTAATTTAACTTTTTACCACTTACCCGAAAACCCTCAAAATTACCAAAATACCCCTACTTAGCCCAAAATTCAAAAAAATTCCCATTAATTTCTAAAATCTCAGAAAAATTCCCAATTTCATTTTATTCAACTACACCTTAGCCCAATTTTGTCAATTTAAACCGATTTTGTCAAAAGCCCTAAATTTGACATTTTTGTTTCGATTGACGATGAGGTTGCCCAAACGACATCAGATTTTGAAATGGACTTCACTGTTGTGTCTGGAATGTCGAAATTACTTGGGTAGCATATATAATTTGCTACGGTTCAACGCACGGGCGAACGGTGCCAAAATCGGCGCATACGGGTAAGTAAATAACTAATTTAAACTTTTCTTTTTATTTTCTAAACCTAAACTATCCGACCCCCCCTTCCCCCTTCCCCTCTCAAATTTGCGAATCCCAGCCCCCCTCCTCCCACTTGGTCGCAACTTTTAACCTAGCCATGGCCGAAAATCCCATGGTGTGGCTCCCTCCTTGCTTCTTCTCCAAGGCTTGGCTCTTTCTTCCTCTCTTTGCCTTAATCCAATCACTGGCAGCTTTTGGTCACTTCTCCTCATCATTTCTTTCACCACTATCACCTCAAAAGTGGTCTAATGGCTTCATCTTGCTTGCTACCAAGGGTCCTTACACATTGGTTAGTTCAATGGCTCATTTTCCCCTTCTTCCTCTTCTACTTCTTTGCCTATTTAATGGCCCTTGTTGGCTTTGTTTGGGTTGGCCAAAAATTGAAGTTAGAAGGGGAGGTGCAGCCTAAAATTCTTCTAAGTTTGTTTTTAGCTTTGCTTTGGTGCCTCATTTCAAGTGGTAATTCCCTTAACTCCTTAATTTCTTTGGTTGCATGCTTTTGAATGTTAGGATCGATTCATCTTGTGGCTTAATTGGTTGGTTTGGCTAGCTTTTTTGTTTAATTTTTTTTCCTCCTCACATTATATATTGCAAGTTTCATTTTATAAAAAAATGGGAAAGAAAATTATTCAAGGAAAAGTTGGGCTTTGGTGGAGGAAGAGAAAAACTTGCTAATGTTTGTGCTCTTTTTTTGGTTCATAAACTTGATGGAAGAAAAGCTCGCTAATGTTTGTGCTCTCTTTTTGATTCATAAACTTGATGGAAGAAAAACTTGCTAAAGTTTGTGCTATCTTTTTGGTTCATAAACTTGATGGAAGAAAAGCTTGCTAATGTTTGTGCTCTCTTTTTAATTCATAAACTTGGTGAAATGGTTAAGGCTTGCTCATATTTGTGCTCTTTTTTAATTCATGAAATTTGGTGGAGGAAAATTTGAACTTGCTAGTGCCTTTGCCCCTTATGTTGATTCATGAAATTTAGTGGTGATGCTTCTATTCCTAAAGGCTTCATATCATGTGAAGGTAATATGAACATGAAGGTTCATAAAAATAAAGTTTGTTATGTTTCATCTTTACATTTGTATGTATGGTGGCAAGAGAGCTTAAGGAGGTTTTTAAAATTTTTGAAACTCCATGTGTTAGGCTTTCTCTTTGTACATCAATTCAAGTAATTTTCTTACAAATATTTGATAGCCAAAAGGCATGCTTGAAGTGTTATAAACTTTAATCAATGCACATGACATTTCTATGAGTTTAAAGGCTTGATAGTTTCACATGCTATTTTAAAGATCTTTTTGTCCTCCCATGTTTGGCCAAAATTTCATGCTTAAGAGGGTTAATATTGTGGTTGTTTCATATAGCATTTCATAGTCCCTTTAACCCCTCTTTATGTTGGCTAAAAATGCATGCTTAAAGGTTGAAAATTTACTTACTTCATATGGTATTTCAAGACGCCTTTTTCTCTCCTCTTAAATGGCTGAACTCATGCTTAAAATGTTTAGAACTTTTGTCATTTCTATGTGCAAGTTGGAAGGTTTTTTGGAAAGTTTGTTTGCTCTTTTTGGAGAGCCAAAGCTTATGCATCAAATGCTAAAAACTTTAGTTATTTCATGTCCAAGTTGGAAATGGTTTAGTGAGGTTTTATGCAAAATTCGGATTACAAAATCCTCACTTCTGAAGCACTCATGAAGGAGACTCTACATGCTTGTTTTTCACTTATTTCACCAAGCATTCACATATAAAACACTTGGGCTTTGTTATTGCACAAATTTCACGTCATTCCATTCATTAAATCCTTTTTTTTTATAACACTTCACTTTAATTTTAGCATCCCCACATGCTACATCCAAAAGTTTTACATTCTACATTCCAAATACACTTCACCAAATTTTAAAACACTAACATGCTACATTTAAGAGCTCTACATTTCACATGCATTTGACACTTGTGGAGGTGGTTATTAGCATCAAATATTTGTTGGAGAAGAGGGGGATTGTTAAATATGTGCATGTGGTACTTGTTTGATTATGTTCATTGCAAATTTGGATGAATGCCATCACCCCTATGCATGCCTAAAGTAAAAATATGCACTTAGCTACTTATGTAGAGTTAATTTAAATCACTCCTAAGCATGCCTAAAGTAAAAAATCTGCACTTGTAAAGTTACTTTGGATGTGTTTACAACATATCTATGCCTGCCAAAATGCAAAATCTGCACTTATAGAATTATGCGGAGTTAGTTTGGATCATTCCTATACTTGTTTAAATCAACAATCTGTATTTATATAATTGTTTGGAGTTGATCTAGACCGCTCATATGCTTTCCGAAAGTGAAAATCAACACTCATACATTTGTTTGGGATTGGTTTAAACCAATTTTATGTTGTCGCTAAGTGAAAAATTGTATTGGTAGACATTACATATGTTAGTTTTAAATGCCTTTTTGCTGCCCCTATATTAAAATCCCATTATTCGGCATGTCCCAAGTTGGTTTTAAAAATTTCTTTGCTAAGAGTTGTATTAGTGGTCACCTTGAGAGTTGATTTAAATTATGTTTTTGCTGCCCTCATTTAAAATCCATCTTAGTGAGTACTATTTATGTTGCTTGCAAGAGAGGAAATAGTTTGCTTACTACTTCAAAGAGGGAATTGTGAGATATGATTCACATTTGATTTGCTTTCACTTGTGAGACAGTTTACTTGCGCATTTGCTCTTTACATTGCTTCAACGAACTCTTTACATGTTATGGTACCCTATGCTTATGTTGTTTCGTTGTTGCATCATTGTGAATGTGGAGAATTAGACATTGCTATATACATGCTTGTTACATTGCTTTGGTTCTGGAAGTTGCAGGTGTGGAAAGGCGTTTTAGCGCTGTTATACTGCCCGTTTTTTTTACCACCCTTCCTTGTTGGGCTCGTTCCTTTTTTTTCTACTAACGTGGGCTATTTGGCCCTCTTTCGTGGCTTTTTGTTGTGACTCTGCACGCTCTAGTTACATACCTTGCAGATGCTCCTCGCACCACGTTGGAGGGGTTGTCCTTTCTTTACTTTACATACCTTGCAGATGCTCCTTGTACCATATATGAAGCTTATTTTGTCCTTTACTTTGTGTGGTTTTGAGGAACGACCCATCTTCGTCTTGTCATGTTTTAGACATGATCATTTCCTCCTCTCTCTCTTCCTTGTCCCTTGTCCTTTGTTTCTTCTTTCTTCTTGACCTAGTTCCTGTGCTTATGTAGGATGCATAAGCACGGACGTATAACCTTCTACTATATATAGGGCCATCAAGTAAGATTGTAAGTAGGATGGTTAGGGAGGACGATGATGACATTGCATTAGAGAGGGATACGAGAAATTTCTAGAATAGTGCCTCCTAACTCAGAGACCCTGGAGAGGGTAGAGAAAGGAATTCACGACACTATTCGCTCACCCTCGGGGTATCTACCACCTTCACCCTTAGGTTGCTAGTAGTCCTAGTTCGATTAGGAGGGTCAATGATCCATGAAAAAAGTACCTATTTTTAGTGTTCATTTCATGCCCACTTTATGCATATTTTTAATGATATTACACTATAAAGGAAGGTATTTTGCATAATTTTGCATATTTTTGTTTTCAAGTATAAAAACATGATTTAGAGAAAATGAAGCAAAAACTATGCAATTTAGAGCCAAAATGAGCAAGAAAAACAAATTCTAATTTAGCACATATTGATATGTCTTT